>LVTN01000090.1:24624-123614 GCA_001649415.1 Musa itinerans | reverse complement strand
GTGTAAACTCCAATAATTTCTTATCAGATCATAAGAACTCTTAATTCTTTCTATTATTGGTTTTTGAGTTCATTGATACTTCTGGGATGAAGAAACTGTATCCTGCAAGTGATGACAAGATAGACAGGGACATCTAACTCTTTACAGAGAATGATGACTTGGTCTATGGGAATCTCTCTGATGCATGAGACTGTTTTCTCCCATCTATTCTGTATTTTGTGACTGTTTTTCTTCTACGGCATGATGCTTTTTTGGTGCATCTATTCGATAGGCAATTGTAACTGTATCTTATAGGTTCTGCCTGTGATGCACAAAAAATGCACTTATTATCAGAGGTGATTTTGACCTTTTTTCTCCTTTTGACCATGCCTCCCTCAAATCCTACCACAGGTTTGAGTTTCTGGGGGTGTGTTCAAAGGTGAATTTGAAGTTCAATGGACTTGGAGTTCGGCTGTGTGTGTGATTTTAAATGGGTCACTGAGGGCTCTTTTAACCTGTCGAAACTTAATCTGCTTTCATTGGTTTTGAATATCCTTTCTTTTCTAAGGTGTTTTTGTTTAACTTTGTGGTCTGAAGCCACGTCAACAGTGGCATATGCATTGACTGGTGGTGTTATGATCGGGCCCAAATTAAGTCCTGATTTGGCACGTAGCATGTTGATAGGTATCTGTGGACAATATCACTGTCCACCCATGGAGCTGATTTTTGTGATCACAGATGGTGAAAGTTTTCCGTCATTTGTTATTTTAGAAGATTACCAGTTATATAAATTATCCTGCATGTTTGCATTTGATTTGCTGATATTCAGGAATTGGGCTTACCAGGTCATTGTTAGTTCTATCAAATGTTGGTTCAACTCTTATTGTGTCTCTGTAACTGATATTTTAGTTTTCTGTCATTTGACTGTTAAGGGTTGAAATGTTAAATTTTTATTGACATTAAAAACCCTTTAGAACTTTGTCAAATGATCACTCTGTGTAAACTCCAATAATTTCTTATCAGATCATAAGAACTCTTAATTCTTTCTATTATTGGTTTTTGAGTTCATTGATACGTCTGGGATGAAGAAACCGTATCCTGCAAGTGATGACAAGATAGACAGGGACTCAGCACTCTTTACAGAGAATGATGACTTGGTCTATGGGAATCTATCTGATGCACAAAATTGTTTTCTCCCCAGTCTATTATATATTTTGACTGTTTTTCTTCTACAGCATGATGTTTTTTGGGTGCATCTATTCGATATGCAATTGTAATTGTATCATATGAATTCTGCCCGTGATGCACAAAAAATGCACGTATTATCAGAGAGGTGATGATATATTAGTTGTCACTACCGGTGAGGCAGTCAATTTGACCAAAGCTTTGCTTTGGTCATTTGAAGTGATGATATTGCATCTCTAGTTCATCACTTCCTTTTTTGTTGGTTTGTTTGTTTGTTGATCTGAGCTAGTATGCATTGATCATTTGACTGATAACTTGGTTCATGCATTGTCTTAACTATGCAAAAATTGTTTTTGTAAAACACTGTGACAATGAAGTATTATTTTCATGTCAATCAATTTGTCACCCTCTTTTTTGGTTCAATTCAAACTGTAATCTTTCAAGATTCCACTACCTTATATATGCAATGTTCATGTAAGACTTGTATCTTCCATTTTCCTGTGAATGATTAGTGCCCATGATGGTTTTAAATATACTATGAGTGACTACAATGATAAGGACTTTATCTGAGGCACAATCATCTGGTTTCACTTATTTTTATTGTTCATTTGAATTTTAAATGTTTGTCTTTGTAATATGAGTAAATTAGTTGGTGTTGTATCTGCAAACGAACTTTTGATGTGGGTTTTTTGCCTGGGAACATGTGGCAGGGTTCCTCAAGTTTTTAGTTTTAATGCCTAATTCTTCTGCCATTATTCTAGACCAAATTTGTGTCTTACGGTCATGCACTCGATTTGCAATCGTTGTTTTATCATTTAAATGTATTTTATTGTTTTTACCTTTTTTGTATTTTTCGTGGAAGGATTTCATAGGGCCGCTTAACAATTTAGTCGGATGGTTTCTTTGAATATGTGAAATGTTCATATTGTTATCATGACATGAATTTTTAATGATGATTATAAAATTTGGCTCAGATCTTGGTTGAGTGCCAGTGGCCGAACACAATTTGTCATCCAGATTTGGGATCAACCACTTCGAATTATTTCAAAGCTGGTGTATTCATAAGTCTTTCAGGTAAGATGCAAATTGAAGTCTTTCAGGTAAGTTGCAAATTTCATTCCACTGTATCGATGAGTATTAGATATGAATCTTTGAACTCTCCACTTCAATTTTATATTCTTAATGGCCATTATATAAAATGCCGTCTTGGGAAATGTATTTCTTGGCCAACTATTTATTTGGGAAATGTGTTTGCTTTTAGCAAAAGATTGTCATAAGTTGACATCTGTTTGTTTAATGTATTTTTACAGCTAAATGATCTTTGAATAAGAAACTTGTGAATAAATTTAAAATTTCTCAAATAATAATTTTATTAATAATATGTAGCTATCTACAACAATATGAATGGGTCACACACTTATCCAAGATGACAAATGTTTATATGTTTTGTGTTTATGATCATATGAACGCTTATGACAAATTTTCTGATATATGAATTTTTCTATAAATTTTGGGTTTTGTGATGTTAACTTGCAATAATAACCAAAATTTATCTAATGCACATTGAAATATCTCCATTTATAGCGTCCGTGGTGTGACAGTTGATGTGTTGAGTTGAGATTTATTGTGGTGTTTATTTTTATTAGTGTTGGAATTGATATTGGGATGTTGACGTGTACCATAGTGATTTTGTTTAGGTCAACTAACGATACCAATTCAATTAATTTTATGTTCTCTGGTTTAAGTTGAACATTATTCCATTCATGTTAAACGAAGACATTATCAATGGAATAATATGTCAATAAAAGTAGCAAGATGGGTATTTAGGAATGGGTGGAGAGCAGAAGAAACTGTGTTTAATACCTCCAAATTTGACATTTTCACTAATTTTATACTTTTAAAGAGAGCACATTCCAATGGTCTTGATAGCGGAACAAATAGATGACGGCTAGGGTGGAGGGTTTACATAAACTTCTAACCATGGGGAGAAAAATCAAGAACGAGTACTATGAAAGCTCTATCGACGGCAAGAGAAGAAGAAGACCAGATTGTTTAGTTTATACCGAAAGTATGCCATACGAACCAACATTTGTGAAGCTTATTACTAGTAGAATTAATGAGAGGAGTTGTTTACCTACAAAAACCACAGTGGACTATTAGAAATTGTCTTCATGCATCGAGCCACCATTCAAGTTCGTAAGGATTACCATGCAGTAAGTTTTACATAACCAAATCTCTGTGTGTGTGTATGTGTGCAATTTGAGAATCTGCTAAGCCCTTTAGGGAAGTATGTCAGAGGAAGAAACATTAGGGAAGATGTAGAGATTAGGAGGAGAAATAAATAATCAAGGACAAAATAGAGGAGGATATACATGGGCATGGCCGCTAAGGTAATCAAGAAACAATTAGTTGCATTTATTTTGATCAAAATTTAATAAACTAAACTCCTAGATTGAATTCAAGGATTATCTTCTTTTTGTTCTTTTCAAATCTTGTTGAGTTGAGCTTATTATTTGGTAACTCGCCCTCTAACAACTACTCAACCACATCAGCATCAAAGTCACATCAACGTCAAAGCCAACATAACGGACCATGTCGGCACCACGCCCCTCGAGGACGGCATCGTTCGGGTATGACTCTATCCCCGCAAAGATCGGGACGATCGAGTACAGCGTCGCCCCGCAAAGATCGGGACGGCGTCGACAGAGTACAACGCCACCCTACAAAGATCGCGACGACGCCAACCAAGTACCACATCGCCTCGCAAAGATCGGGATGACACCAATCGAGTATAGCGTCGCCCCGCAAAGATCGGGACGGTACCGACTGAGTACAGCATCGTCTTGCAAAGATCGGGACGATGTCGATCAAGTATAGTGCCACCCCATCGAATCGGGACGGCGCCGATCAACTACAACACCGCTGATTGATGTCGTGGCACAAAGGACACTCGATATCTGCACGAGAAGTAAGCTTGCCGCTCGATGGGTCGGTAACCATAAATGTGTTAGGTATGGTTGGTCCCTATGCGTAGGCTATAAAAACCCATTGCTGGGTCGACGCTAGAGGAGTTTTTTTGGCTCTTTTTCCACTCAGTTCTAACTAAATCTTCGGAGGGTTCGAATCGGAAAATCTCCCTCCCAACCCCGACCTATGTGCAAGAGCAGGAAATAAGGAAGAAGGCAACCGATCAAAGGGGAACCCTTGCATCCCGGAAGCGAGGTTCGAGCTCGACCCAATCGGACGACGACTTCCGCTGCCCGAGTACCGACAGGAGCGATCTTGCGTATTCGGGACGGGACCGAACCAACTTTTCAACCACGGTGTAAAGGTTCACAAATAGGCTGCTTCCTATTGGTGTCTCACCCTTTAGGAGTTCAGAAAAAAAAAAATATTTGTCAGGGAAATATTTAGTAATGCATTTTCTTTTTTAGAAAAAAAAAATGCAACAGAATTCTTAATCAATGCAAAGGGACTAAAAACTAAGTTAATATTAGAATTCCTAATCTAACTTAAATAAACCTCTTGTTCACATGATTATCTTACTGAAGTTACTAATAAAAATAACTCCAAAGATTTAGGAAAATAGAGAAGACTGGTTAAAAATCAGTTGATTAGATCCAAACATCGAAATCTGGACATGCCCGTTTGGGGCATACATGCTCTATGAAAGTGTTTTGATCACTTGGTTTACTGCTAGTAAACCTCTTATTCAAGCCATGCTTCTTGCATCCATCATCCGGACCTGCCCGTTTGTAATGAATGCTTCCTATGCGGTAATCCTAGATGAATGCACTCCATATGATCCTCAAAATTTTGATTGGAATCCCATCAACACCTTAATTTCTTCAACAAAGGGTTAGGGATGCTATTTATAGATAAAATTTGTGATAAAATAATATACTGTTAAAAATACTGGTGATGTAAACAAAAATTTAAGGACATTTTAAATATTTTTTTTATATTTTTTAAATTTAAATTATAGTCAATAATTAAACTTTAGTTTTCTAGATGAATGTTAATTGCACGAGCATACATGAATGATCTTAATATTTGGAGAGACAGTTCGAGCACGTGGATGATTTTAATATGGATGATTGGATGGATCTAGATTGAGCTTAAACATTCTAGGCTAGTGATTCAAGCTTAACAAGTTAATCCCGCTAGATTGTGATGCTAAAAACCTTTGAATTTGGGGTTTCGATCCACCTTAACCCTAATTGTTCTCTTGGTAAATCTAAGCAAATGCTTCACATCTCTTAATTCTATGTAGATATGATGAACTGACAGAGAATGAATAGTCGATATAGAATAAGAGATACGATGAGAACGCAGAACATTATGAGTGCACATGAAGATCCCATTAATGTAACCATTTATATTGTGAGAATGTCACATTACATAAAGAGTCAATATATTTTTAAATATGTTTATTAAAAAAATCAAATGATTTTGATTTTTGTTTCAAAAATTATGATCGTATGTGTAAATTCAAATTGACCAATAAAACCAATTGACCAATAATTCAAATCAATATTCATAATTTTAATATGAAATATGAATATATATAATAAAACTAATTTTATTAATTTAATTATTTTATTTAATATTTTAAAACTTAATAAAAATTATAATCATAAATAAATATTTTGTAATATAATTAATAAATTATTTCATTAATATTGTTATGGCCCTTTAGGGTGGATACTCTTATAGCGCTTTTGATTCCTTCTTCTGAATTGATATATGACTATATACAAAAATAAGTTTGTAATCAGAATCCAATAGTAAGCACTATACCTCATATTGATAAAAATAAATTAAATTTAACCCTATAATATATATAAAGAAAAGTAAGAAAAATGATTAAAAGGAATTCAGAGATTCAAATGCCTTCCAGATCTTTTTTAAAATATTATTTTATAAAATTAAATGATAAAATATTTTATAAAATATTGTTCACTAGGATAAAAAGTGCCAGTAAAATCAAATGATAAAATTAGCAGGATTGAGATGATTTTGAACCAAATTATAGCTAACGAGACCCATGCATGGGAAGAGGATAAGGCAGATAGGGTTCTTAAGAGAGACGTAAATGTTGACGAGGCTTGGAAGATAATTGACGCCACCAAAGAACTTAATGCTAGAGAAATAAATACTCGAAAAGGCTTTGCGTGAGATGCAAAAGTTAAGTTTACATCTGATAAGTTAGATGATGCCTGTGCTCTAGAAATCGGATTAGAAGAAAAATATTTGGAAGTTAACCAAAGCTGCATGCTGCATATGCCAAGCTAGTAGAAGCAAGTCGTAAAAGTTCTGATGTTGACAGAAAATGGAGGATGTGGAAGCTCGTGAACATAAACTTTAAAAGGAGTATCTCTTATTCGACTCTGGGCGAAAGTTACATGAAAAGGACATTGCTGAACAAAGAGAACACACACCTCCGTGATCGGGAACAAAAGCTTCAAGATATCTTAATGAAAGAGATGCAGAGGTTACAAGTATCTTAATGAAAGAGAGTAACCAAGATATCCGAAGAGGCTTGTTGAGATGCAGAGGTATCTTAATGAAAGAGAGGATTGAACTAACGAGGACAAGTAGGTTGCGGTTACAAGTATAACATGTCAAATAGTTTAATTTTTAAGAATTTTAGTATATTAAAAAAAAACAAGATAGATAAATTAAAATTTATTATGATAATAAATCTACTATTACAATAATGAAGAATCATGTAGCGCATCAAATATATTACCATTAAATATTATTTTATTCATGAATAAGAAATTCAAATGGATTACTGTAGTGTCGAATATCAACTTGTCAATATCTTCATAAAACTATGGGAAAATATAGAGTTTTATTTATTCAACCTTTAAAATATTGAATTTGTATTATTTTTGTAATCTTATCTAATTTAAGGTGAATTTATAATGAATTTGAGTAAAAAACTACTTCAATATTATCAGAGAAAGTTATTTGAAGGTCGAGAAAAAAAGTTTTGAAGACTTTCGAATATGGTTACAATGTTTCTTAAGGTATTATTTAAAAAATAATGTAACATCACGATGCAACTCATCTCCCACTTTTTTTTAAAAAAAAAATATATATAAATTTTTAGAAAACTTTGGAAATGATTTACAAGGGTCTAAAAGATTTTTTTTTCTATTTACAAACCTTTAAAATAGGTCTTTTACTTTGTTAATTTCAATTCTCAAATGGTCAAATTAGTGTTAATTCTCTAATTTTATCAAATTAAGTTGAATTTATAATCACTTTCAGGCAAAAACACTTGAATAGTATCAGAGAGTGTTCTATGAATTTTTATGAAAATTTTTATTTTGGGGACCTAGATTACATAATAGTTGGTTACTATTAAAAAGACAATATAATCTCATTAATCAAGAGTATAACTCGCTTTTTATTTTTTTATATTTAAAATTTTTAACAAACCTTCAAAATAACTCACAAAGATGTAAATGATATATATATTTTTTAACTTTTAAAAAAATTAATTTTGTTGACTTCAAGCCCTAAAGGTTGAATTTATATATTTTAATTTTATCTAATTTAAGGTGAACTTACAATGACTTTGAGTGAAAAGCCATTATCTATCACTTTCGGAGAGATAGTGGTCTGATAAAAAACTACTCTCTTCTATGGTGGGACGGAATATTACTTAATTAATATTATGCAATCATTTTATGAGATATGATGGTCTACTCAATAACTATTTGGTCGGGTTGTAGCGATGGTATCGTCTACGATAGTATCATTCAAATCTAGGTTTTCAGCTCTTATCAAATATTAAGATGGTATTATATCATTCAAAGTCAATAATGATATCACTAAAATCGTGAAATCAGGGAAATATGATAAACTTTTGTTTCGTTTTTAAAGTCTTTTGGCGTTATAAATATCTTGTTTGGACATAAACTCTTTATTTGTGTTTTGTCTATTTTCTTGGATTAAGTTGTCACTCCTACTAATAGAATGTGAGAGTTGTAAAAAAAATAAGCGTAAAGTTTTCTCACAAGTCTTAAAGGAAAAAAATACTTTAAGGTGATAGTTGATCCTATTAAAAAATCAAGAATAGGCATAGGTCAAAAAAAAAAAAAAATTCTATTTTTAGATTTGTATTTCTCATTTTTGTTAAATACTTGTTTAATTTTACTTTTATACTTTCTTTACTCGATTAAAATTCTAAATTGATTAAAAAAACTTTCACAAGGACTAATTCAACCCCACTTAATATCATTAAATCTTGATAACATGTGTTTTATGACCGATTAAGTTCATCTTAAATTCAAAAGATTTATTTATCTTTTGAATGATAAACATAAAACGCATGTTTTCTTACTAACACGATCCTACAATATGTCCAACGATTTTTTGTACAAATCATCTTTGCTAACACTTTGTTGTGCGTGTAGAAATAAGACTAAAATCCGAAGCCGCATTGAGGTAGACATCTTTTATTTGCATTACAATATGATCAAAGTCGAAAGGATTTTAAGGAAAACTTGATATAATTCACCCTTACCTTCACCATTAATGCAACCCTACATTCAACAGGTTAATTGTCACAAAGGAATGCAATGGATTTATAATGCAATAAAATATGTTTTTAGTTACTTTCATGTCATATATATACATTTCAAGTATCAAGCACTTAAACAAAGCAAAATAATCCTGCAATGCCTATATAGACAAATAAGGATCATGATTATTACCATTTTTAATTTCTTAGCCAGGTAAATAGATATAACATGTCCAATAGCAACCCTTCTTATGTCTGTAAAAGCGTTAAGAAAACATAGATATTAATATGTAGCTCATAAATTTCATCTAATATCGTGCAAGTTGTCTATGTCCAAGTGGAATATTTTAGATTTTGTGTGCATTTTTCTGTGTGTGCTGAAAATTGATAACTAATTAATTAAGGTGTAAATGTCTAACCTTAAAACGTTGTCCAACCCTTGCCCCTACTTAGAAGATTATATTATAGTCAATCCTGTACGACGCTTCCCCTCTAAGCAGCAATCTATGCCACATATCCAATTGCGACATTGTTTAAGTAGATAACTAGTGACGATCATTAAAATTGAACCTTCACCTTCGGTCTTTCATTTAAATCACTATGTCGGGATCCAACCATCTTCTCATCCGGTTTGAGTTTAGATAAAGACGTCGTAGTTTGAGATATATTCTTGCAATGACTTATTAGGGAGAAAGGATATTCGTCTCGATAAGATGGAGTGATAACAACGTCCATAGTGAGTAAAATAAAATCTTTTGAATTTAAGGTTTCGATCCATTTGAACCATAATTACCCTCTTGGTAGATCTAGGCAAATGCTTCACATCTTCCGATTTTATGCGGATATGATAAATTGACAAAGAATGAATAGTCGATAAGAATGAGAGATACGATGAGAGTATAGAACATATGGGTACACATGAAGATCTCATAATGCAACCATTGACTTGTATCGTAAGAATGTCACGTTAGATCTATAAATTTTAAGTTTGAATATTTTTTTAAAATTCAATAAAAAATTAGTATTTATATTATCAAACAACGATGATTTATAAAAATTTTAAGAATCAATATATTTTCAAATATGTTTATAAAAATAAACCAAATGATTTTGATTTTTGTTTCATAATTAAACAATGATGATTTATAAAAATTTTAAGAATCGATATATTTTCAAATATATTTATAAAAAAAAACCAAATGATTTTGATTTTGATTTCAAAAATTATGATCGTATGTGTAAATTCAAATTGACCAATAAAACCAATTGACCAATAATTCAAATAAATATTCATAATTTTAATATGAAATATGAATATATATAATAAAACTAATTTTATTAATTTAATTATTTTTATTTAATATTTTAAAATTTAATAAAAATTATAATCATAAATAATATTTTATAATATAATTAAGAAATTATTTCATTAATATTGTTATGGCCCTTTAGGGTGGATACTCTTATAGCGCTTTTGATTCCTACTTCTGAATTGATATATGACTAAATACAAAAATAAGTTTGTAATCAGAATCCAATAGTAAGCACTATACCTCAGATTGATAAAAATAAATTAAATTTAACCACATAATATATAAAGAAAATTAAGAAAAATGATTAAAAGGAATTCAGAGATTCAAATGCCTTCCAGATCTTTTATAAAATATTATTTTATAAAATTAAATGATAAAATATTTTATAAAATATTGTTCACTAGGAGAAAAAGTGCCAGTAAAATCAAATGATAAAATTAGCAGGATTGAGTTGATTTTGAACCAAATTAACGAAATCAATAATTTTCAGCAGCACGACACCCAATCGAATCAATCGTCAATCCTATATTTACAAGAAATATCGGTCAAATTATTTTCAGCTATTTATTACAGAGAAGGCATGAATGAACAGACCAAACCGCAAACCGAGGAATCCACCAAGAGAAAAGAAAACCAAAGAAGCTGAACCAGGTCTCTTCTCACATGCCCATGAAAGCTCGGCTCAGAGATTGCCAATGCTCCTTCGCCTGGAGAACGCGTTCTACTCTTTCGGTCCGAAGTCGCTTCTCCCAGTAATCAGGGCAGCTGTTCCGCGACACACAGTGAGGAAAGATTGTGCAGCACGAAAGCAATTTGAGAACACGTATCATCGAAGTAGCGAATACCTGTGGCTTAACAGGATGTTCAACTCATCCAGGTGCACTGCACCTGCATGTACTCCTTCCTGAAATGGCACACAGCAACTGCGTCAAGGCATTCGATCTTTGAAGCATAAGCAGAAGAAAGCTGGGAAAGAGACTGTACGTGTCGACAAAGAGGGCACTTCGCTTTGGGGCTTGCTGCCTTTAAACCATCAACTATCGTTACCGATGCAGCAGAACAACAACACATGTAGCAGAACAGATGGCCACAGGTGAGAGCAACGGGGTCGAAGACGGTGTCCTGTAAAATCATCACAAGAAGTTTTGGTAGGAAATGACTGACTGCATCGGTTCAAGAATATATTTGTGAATGCTGCAAAAGAACAATGTCTTTGCAGAGAGAGTAGCAACAGACTCACCAAGCAGATCGAACAAGTCAAATCGATTTCGACCTTCATAGAATCAAAGAGGCCGCAGGAAAGTGCCGGTTTGCCATCATCGTCGAATGTGAGCGAGCAGTCACCGAACAGCCGGACGATGGCTTTGTTCTTGGTTTTGCCCTGCCTCATATTAATGTAGAAGGCCATCAGCTCACAGAGCCATGGAGAGTGAAGGATCTCGATGTGCATACTGAGTGCCTTAGACCTGAATGCCTGCCCTCGATTCGAGTAGTGGATCTGTGTAACCGACCACAAAACGATACTATGATTTGAAATGTGCTCACGTCTTCAAGCAAGAAGATCATGTTGATGCTCGATGAGAAATATGGACTTTGCATACCTTGTCATATTTCTTGAGTATCTTCCTCATGGCAATGGAGTTTATGAGAGCATATGAGACGAGGTCCTTGCCTTCTTGTATCATCGCTCCATGGTCCTGTGAGGACTTACCTCTGAACCACATAATGTACTTGTGAAAGCCTGATGCCAAATGCAATTCGAGCAACTTCTGAGCTCGTTGGTTGAAGCAACCGACGACAGCTGACATCTCCTTGAGAAGGGAAGGAAAGAAAGTGCCATCACAAACTACATGGAAACATTCAAATATCACAAGTGGGAATGTAATGAATGACCAAGGATCCAAGCCAAGAGATGATGAAGCAGCAAAACACAAAAGGCCGATAAAAATAAGTATGATTCGATGGCAGTACAACTCCACTAAAGATTGCTTCTCTTCCGATCGATCTCAAGGTATTTTTGTTCTTTTTTGAGGTTTAATTTCACAATCGAATGGAAGGGATGAATTAAACAGACCTGCACAATCAAGAATCCCAACAGAATCCATCTAATTCGACAAAAATACCTGCACAATTTCCATTGTGTTTGCTCCCATCTCCTTCTCCTCCATCTTGATGCAGATGCCGGGACTGGAATTCTCTCCTGCACCTCTTGAGAGTCTTCTTCAGCTTCTTCAACCCGACGGCGGGCAGCTCCTTCTCCCGCCTCCCCCGAATGTACTCCTCGTACCTCTTGCAGAACTTCATCTTTCCTCCGCCACCCAACGCGGGCGATCCCAACCCTTATCGGAAACCAAGAAAGATCCCAACTTGGGCCTGATCAAGAAACAATATGGTCATACAACTCCGGAATATACCCAAGTCAGCCGTGGTGGATCGAGATCCGCTCACATTCGCAACAAAAGTGGTGGCAGATCTATGTGCAAACCTGAGATACATATCCTGTTTCACTTCCTCCTCCTTCCCACCTTGGCTTTTGCGGGTCAATCGATTGTTGATGACAAGATAAAAAGGAGAACCGTTTGCTAGTTTGCGTTCTCATCTCACGTGATGGGGAGTTGGAAAGTTGCCCGAGTTATACGGGCTTTGGCGCAATCGGCGACACGTTATCTCCTACTCGGTTTGGCAAAACGCTGAAGCACTCCTCAAATTTCTCCGCGGGATGTGATGTTGTGTACGTATATCTCATTGCGAAGATTGACGGTAAAATATTTATCATCCTACAATAAATAAATAATGTGAAAATGATCACAATTGGTATACAAATTAATAAACATAATATTATAGTCTTTAATAAAAAGATAAATAAGATGGAGTTTAGTATGTGTATGCGGTCGTTAGCCACAGAGCACGAGAAAGTAGTTTTTTACCAGACCACATTACTCAATTCCACTGCATCCAATGTTTACGAGTTGAAGTGTTATTGTTAATCTATAGTACCCACCGAAGCTTCATTTGGGTGTATAGCACATCTAGTGGCTCTCTCAAAGATGATAGGTTACTTCTTATAGGCGTTTCCAAGAGAACAAAGCTTCGTTTCATGGGATAATGGAGTGTTATCTCCTCTAATTATACTTCTTATGCTTTGATATTTTTTTGTCTTAATACAGATTATTTGTGATCAACCCGAGAACCAATTTGAGTGGCTGAATGTGTGATTTCTCAACTTTGACGTGGCTCATCGCTAATGATAGCTGCGAAGAGGTTGCCGAAACGTGGAAGAGATGAAGTATGGAAAACTTCGCCAAGAGACATGACCGTGTACGATGGAAGTGGAAACGTCTTGGATTTGACCTCTCTTGGCATCCATGGAAGGTGGGGTTTGGCAGCGACATCGTTTGCCGGCGACATTATCCGGACGCCACCACGCACCTGATGCGTGTTTCATCTCGCCCTTCTTTTCTTAGGTAGAAATAGAAGGTTGCTCATGACGTCCCAAGTGGAAGCGGAGATGGTATTCGATTCGGCAAGTGCCATTTATGGCTGACCTCGATTGGATTCCAGATTTAATTTCGTATAAGGAGTGAAAGAAGACTTCGAGCGATGGATTATTATTACTAACTAGAGTTTAAATCAATTATTAGGATTCGATAAGTTGATGGATAAATTATTCCATCAAAATCGACATAGCATTAAACATGATAAATGATTCAAGTACCAATTATGTTTTGATTATACGATGGGATTGTATATGTTGTATCAATTATGTTTTGATTAGAAATATTTGTCAATTGTTTTTCTGTACTCAATCTAACTATAACTCAAGTCGATTGTAATATTTTTGACATTGAGTTAATTTTTTTTTATCGATACAAGAAAAATATTGTAACTCAATGGAAAAACACAAGGTTATCTTTTGATCATTTTAATTACTCATCTTAGCAGCAAATCAAAACTATGCGCCAATAAATTGATAGGTATATATTTCAACCGAATAATCTACTCGACTATAATATTTTTTAACTGAGTTATAGTGTTTTATCAATATAATAAAAACCATTGTAACTTAATTGAAAAACACTATTATTAGTTTATTTTTATGCTAATTTTGAATTTTTTTAATAAAAAATCAAAATTGTTGCAATGAACATAAGATAAGTGTCAATGAATTATATGTTTTAAAAATAACAGGTAGATATTTTAATTAAAAAATAATAATTATTTCATCAATATTATAAAAACGTTATAACTCAATGGAAAAACACTATAATTAATCTACATGTAATTGATCTATAAGAAAAATGAATTGGTTCTTCCTATGGAGGGAAAGGGTGGAGCTGTTTGAGAAAAAGCAAAAGGCTTACCTCTTGGAATTTATCTTGCACAAGCTTGTTAATGATATACTAATCATCATATTTAAAAATCATATGTGCAAAATGAGGTTGAGTCTCCTGATTACCATTTAGAAGAAAAAGGAACAATAACAACTGAGAAAATTTTAATATTAATCCGACTGAGTCTATTCAAAACATAGTTGCTTAAAAAAATAATAATAATAAAGGGAATAGACTCATTTGACTGAATCTATTTAAGATATTGGATGTACTACAGAGAAATCACCAATGAGCATGAAAGTTATCATCCAAATCGCTCATGTTAATTCTCATCTCAACCTTCTTCTTCTGTTTAAGGAAGCTGGAGTACCATTGGGCAGAGAGCTTTGGTTTCCTTTCACGATTCTCATCATCAAAATTCACAAAGTATAAGCCAAACCTTGATTGATACCCGGTTATAAACTCGAATACATCCATGAACGACCAAACAAAGTATCCTTTCACGTTTGCTCCATTCCTACAACACCAGAGACTCTTCAGAGGTTAGAGTTGGATCATAAATCTGAAATTTTTTCTTACTGTACTTGGTTGTATGTTGCATTCATATGATCAAAACCAAGATTCGCAATATCGTATCGTACCGATGTTTCGACTTGGGCTCGGTACGATACGGTACGGATATACCAAGCGGTATACATAGGTGTACCGAATACTGTAGCAGTGCTACAGTGCATTACTACAATACTACAGTGCACTGCTATAGTACTATAGTCGAAACCGATACGTACCGTTCGGTAACGGGCGGTCCGCATATCAGTAACCTGTCGGACCGGTACGTACCGCCCGTACCGGGTGGTACGCTTCGGTATAATAGACCTTGATCAAATTATGATCATTATATACCTGATAGCATCGAGTATGCTACTTATGTGACTACTCAAGAAATCGACCTTGGAAGTGTCGTTGAATTCACTTTCTTTTCTTGCAACTCCATTACCTGTTACACAAAATTTTGCCTCTGTAAGTTACAGATTGAAGTGGATGCACTATGTCTTCTTAATCAAATAGATTATCTCAGACTAGCTGGACTGACCATTTTCTTCAACAAAGATAGGAGGGTTTCCGTAGGCATCCTTGAAATACTCCAACAGGTGTTGCAGTCCTATAGGATCGACAAGTGCTGGTATAGTAGGATCAAACTGGTCAAGATACAACAGAAGTTAGCCAATCAATCTAAAGATGAAACATATAAGAGACAGCTCTTTACCTGGCCACCAGGTGTTTCATTCCTTGATCCTGCATTGTAGTGTGAGCAATTAACAAGATGACTAACTTGCTAAAAGGACAGATAGAGAGAATAAAAGCTGCTTTCAACAAACTAACAAGATGACTAACTTGCTAAAAGGACAGATACATCTGTGTTGAAGTCGCGAGGACCCGTCATGGAAGCATTGAGGTTGTCTTTCACATAGATTGAAGTATAGTAATTTAGGCCAATGTAGTCAAATGAATCCTTCAACTGTTTAGACTGATATTTGGTGAAGGATGGCAGTCTCGAACCAACAATCTTCTTCATGACCTCGGGGTAGTCTCCGAAAACCAGTGGGTTTAGGATCCTGAAGTTGATGAGCTTCATTATTGTATGTAGTAGTACTACATGATGATGTGAAACCATAAACTCGATCAACATCAAGTTATTGGTTGCCATTTGCTAGAGCGCATACTAACTCAACCAGTATCAAGACATGCACTTACCAGCCAACGTTGAAGTCAAGCGTTCTTTGTGTTGCTTCAATATCTGCAGCAGAGTCTGTCCATGGATAACACCAATAAGCGTACAAATTCAAGCCTATCTGCCCTTTTTGCACACCCTGTGTTGAAGATCATGTTACTCTCTTCATCATGTTTGTGTCTCAATTGACAATAGTGAATAGTTATAAATAATTAGCTTTATTTCCATTGATTGTAAATGTTACCAAACCAACATATTTCTCAAGTTCGTTTTGAAGTCTTGCTCCTTGCCCACTTCCTTGAATACTAAAACAAGAGTGGACGAGCTTATGAAACATCTTAAACTAGGTGCTCCAATATCTTTTCTCATATGTTCTTTACTAGTTTGAAGTCGTTCTTTTTTTTGCTTGAAGAATGGGGTAATTAGACCATCAATATTTTTGTAAAAAAATGAGAGAGTTCGGAAATTTATTAAATATGGCTATTATACAGTCAAAATGTGTATAACCTTGCAATGCGAATACAGAGAAAAGGGTGTGTCATGTTAAATGCATGATGCAGAAAAAGAGTGCATGGAAAAGCTTATGTACATGAAGATCCCCAACAGATGAAATTATTTACTCGGATAACCTTCCATGAGACTTGAACAACAGATGCTAACTTTATTTAGGAAAGGAATGAATACTGATGATCACTGCAAAATGTATAAAGCAGAAGCTACAAATCAAGGTTCGCAATATCGTACCGTACCAAGATTTCGATCTGGGCTCGGTACGGTACGGTATGGGTGTACCGAGTACTGTAGCAGTGCTACAGTGTACTGCTACAGTACTATAATACACTGTTATATTGCTACAGTATACTGCTACAGTATTATAGTATATTGCTACAGTGCTACAGTCGAAACCGGTATGTACCGCCCGGTAGCGGACGGTCCGCATACCGATAATTTATCGGACCGGTACGTACCGCCTGTATCGGGCGGTATGCTTCGGTACGACAAACCTTGCTACAAATAATCCATATGCATCGTATGGATGCAGAAGAGCAAGAAGTTTATGATTCGAAGCCCTTTGGCACTTGAAGCAGCTGACCGGAAAAAATTGCATTGAATATCTGGTACAGTCCTAACACATCAACAAGACAATGAACAAAGAGCAAATTTTTTCTTTTCATGAATACATGGTAAATCTTATACAAGATATGAAACAGGATTGACATGAAAATTAATACAATTTCATATGCAATTACAATTTTTATACTCTGAGTGACGCTAAATAATTTATTATCATCATATAAAAACTTGTAAGAAGCATAACAGTACATACATATGGTGACATTATACATGTGCTGAAGATCTATGAGGACTGTTTTGTCAAAAATGAACAAAATATACAAATGTTAATATATATCATTGGTGCAAGCTTCCTAATATGTCTGAACTATTGGATACATGTCAAGGAGTGTTCAGTAAGTATGGGTATCCAATACAGATACAACAAACAGGCACAACATAGTCCATGCTTCATATGATAGGAACAAACACTACTTCCAACATGAAGTAGATAAGCCATGCTTCTCGTTGACCAAAAACTTTGAACTATGACAACAATGAACATTCAAGACAAAAAGATCAGAACTTGGAAGAAGTTTAAAGTGGAAACCATCTATGTATGACTGATTAATAATCAACTAAATGATGTAGCAACAAATCAAAAGGGAATAAAGGCAATTAGCATGTTGCTAAGGGTCTATATTGGTGATGTATCAGACTGAAATTTAAATCTTTGCTCTAAATAGCCAGTTACTTATAGAGAAACATTTATGATTGTAACCAGGATGGATATTAACAAAGATTTTGGAATTAGATAGTATGCTTTTAATCAACAACCTTCGAGATTCAGGTAATGAAAAAACACTGAAGCATGGTGACCAAATTCGTTCTTCATAGTGCTAAAATGCTCGAAAAATTTCACACAATCGATATGAAGTGAAAGAATAATGGTGAAAATAAGAACAAATGTTTAACATAAGTTTGGAAGGGGAGCAGACATTATTAGAGTTGAACTTTCAACAAATAAACTTATGATAACAACTAAGATCATGGTAGTAAGAACTTATGACAGGTTGACATTCCAATTACAAGAAATATATAGATTTAGCCTTTGCTGAAAAAGGGTACTAATAGTTCTGAACCTGGTTGGTAATAGTGCAGATAATCTTGTAGAAACACTAAACTAATACTTATCAGAACACTGCTTGTTCACTGATCTAGAATAAGCTTTTACTAATGTTTTGCAAAATCTAAAAGTAGTCCTTTCAAAAGTAGCCATCAGATGGCAAATTTTCATTTTTTAGTTAATGATAACATAATCTGGTATAATGGTTTAACAGATGATAGTTACTCCTAAGAAATATTACACAACTGTAACATGAAGAGATGGAAAGAGAGAAAATTGTAGATGACTAACTTGATATTTTGTCCTGTATAGTTTCACGACCGAAGCATGAGCCAATAGGAGGTTGTGCACTGAAATATATGGCTCTATTGTCGAATTGCCAACAGTACAATTGATGACACCAAATGGATTAGAGCACCTGGCTGGTGGAAATATTGCACTGTCATAAGAAGCCATGCCTATCACGTTAGGTTCCACAATTGTAGTCCACCTGGGAATTTTGTCACCAAATTCCGCAAAGCAAACATTTGCATATGCCGTGAAATCATCCCTGAGTCACATATTTACAGGTTAACTAGGATTATTTTCATAAACTATAAAATAGATAAAATTTTCTGGCAATAGATACAGCTGTCAAGGACATCATACACAATTTTGGGGCTCAGCCATCCTACATACTCATCCTCAAGTACTTGGGGAAGATCAAGATGGTATAGTGTAACATGTGGCTCGATTCCTGTATTGTGAAAGAAAAGGAAATTAGAAAAGAATAAGAATTGAATGCTGACTCCTTAAACCAAAATTTCAAATGTAAATCCAGAATGAATAGTAATTCAAAAGCATTCGTCTTCTATTGCTTATGGTGTCTTCCTTTGAGAAATTATTTAGGATGCCTTTACGTTTTGTTCGGTTCGATCTCTTCTTGCTACCATACATATTTGTATAATTACAGAACAAATACTAGCAGTCATGGTCCACGTACATACATCTCTAGAACTATAGAAACTATCTGTTATCCTATTTGCTATCTAATTTTTTTTTTCTCACTAAGTATAACAAATTAAGCTATCCTTGTAGGAGATATTCATCAAAATCAGAGTCAGGGAGTCATTGTCTCAAAAAATAAGGATCAATCGTGATTTAGGAGACTAAACCTACAAGTATGGCAATAGTTCATTGATTAAGTTTATAGTTCTAGTCTCATTCGTCAGAGCAGCTTCTCATAAAGTAAACAAAGTCTTCAAATGCAGAAGCGTAAGCAATGCAATCCATTTATTTGGCATACTGATAATTTACCATTTATTTGGAGGTCTCATCCAGATTACAGGATGATAATAATTGCATCACACAACTGGAAGTCCAGTTAGTGGACAAACTGACCATATTTTACAAGCTCATTGATGAAGTTGTTGTAAAACTGTAGGCCCTTTAGATTAACAGCTCCCCTTCCATCTAGAATGCAAATATATTTTGCACTGATTAGAACACATTAACATAAACAAGAACAATTTATTTTCATATGATAGAATCTGAAACTTGCAATATTCATACTTGGAATAAGCCTTGACCAAGATATGGAGAATCTGTAGGAATCCAATCCTGTATCAGCCATCAGCTTGACATCTTCCTGAAATTTTTTTGTTAGTATGGAAAAGTTGATTCATATTCACAAACCTATTATATCAAGAAGAACTTGTCTGGTTGCTCTTCTGTTGTACTTTATCTTTGCATTTTTGTCTATAAGAAAAACCGAGCTTATGCAGTCCAACACCACGTCTTATGCACATTTATGAAATCTAGTGGGATGCCTCCATCATGGCATTAATATTATTAATGTGAGATCGACATTTCTTCATCCACAAATTGTTTTATCGAAATAATGCATTAGGGATTGGAGAATCTAGTGAGTTTGGAAAAGAAAAGGCAGATCTTCAACAGAATATCTAGCGGAATGTGCCAGTTCTTTCAAGGTGCTAAATGGTTTTTATTTGCAGGGAAATAAATATAATAACTGATAAAGAATGGGAAGTTCTCTTCTTCAATTACTAATAGGAAAATGATCCAATATTCTATATAAAATGACCTTGAAAATGTACACTTAGATCATGTATTCGCATTATCAGCTATACTCTATATAAAATTGTGGAATATACTTCACTGAGGGAATGAGTTTGCTCAAAGTTCTGGTGATCAATTGAATGTTCCTATGTCATTACAGATAGCATTAAGGTGGAACCAATACAGATTAAGGCAAATGTAATGTACCTTGTATTTGTGATACCCATCGCAAGCCACATCTCCTGTGCTCTTGTCTATCATTCGCCCTGAAACAACTATCACATTTAGAACCATATATACATAACAATCAAGAAATGATCAACTTTGGTAGTTCTATATCTAACTGATTGTTAAAAATCAGTATATATATATAAAAAGACAATCACCAGAATGACTCTGTTTATGTTCATGAATATAACACTAAAGGTTCTGTTTAACATAAATTTCTTCAATCATGATTGGATTGGACTAATTCAGAAGGCAATTTCATAAAATATTCAACTGTTGGGGATGGAGGAGCAAGGAAAAAATAGAATACTACGATACTAGTAAAAAGAATCCTTTCGATTCAAGAAAACTGATGTAGTATTTAAAACAGGAGGATTGATAAGAATACTTACAAGATATTCTTAAGTGCACACACTCTCTACCTACCTTGCTTCATGAACTATGGTCCTATTTATAGGACATAGTGATAATCATCTTATAACTATTAGATCATGATTGAGGTAGTTATTGAAACTATCCTATAACTACTAAATCATGAGATATATCAATGGGGCTCTCATAAAAGCAAAGCACTCAGCCAGATGCTTCCCAGATAGTGCACCAAAGTCCCTGAAACTTTGCGAGTTAATTGTATCAGTTTCCATGCTCGTGAAGCACTCGATGGAGGGACTGAGGAGCGAGTTTCTCGTCGTGTTAGACCAAGTTAATTTAAATATGAGTACCAAATGCATCGTGTTTGCTGCCAAGTCGACTTGTAAACCTAACGAGTTGTGTCGATTCTGCCGAGCCTCAGAACAACGGTACATGAAAAGTGAGAAGACAATGGGAAATGGAGAGGCCAGTTCACCTGCGTGAGTGAAGGTATCCCAAAGACTTGGACTCCTCCCATCCTCAGCTGCTGCCCCCTCCACCTTACACATACACAACCACATAAAATAACGCAATGGTAACATTTCTACCTCTTTCTCTCTCGATAGATTGTATCTCTTTCAATCATCTGAACAGGATGAATCGATGGCAAACGTAACATTTAATTGAACACATCTTCAATACATGGCCATGAATGAAGTGGTTGCCGAAGAGCATCTCTCGAGGCAACTTCACCTGATAAGCCGAAGTTCCAGCACCAAAGATGAAATCTGGTGGGAAGGCATCCCGGCTGAAGCTGGACTCCATGAGCTGCACTTCCTCCAAACATAGCAGCAGTAACAGGATCAGCAAGCACGCCCAGTTCCCTTCCCTCATCTCTGCTTTCTGTGCTCTCCTCTTCTGACTTCGGTTTGAGGTCTCAGCTCGCTTAATAGATGTCCCCGCCGTGTGGTGACATTTGCGCGATGAGCACCAGGCGTTGCACCTGCTGACCTGGGCATATCCGGTGGCCACCCGAGAGGATAAGATTTCGGCGTCTCAAGTCTGCATTTTGTCGAATCCAGATAAAAGAATCTTTCGCCGTTTCCGACACAAGCGTGCATTTGACCCGCGCCAAGCTGATGACTGTATCTCAAGTGAACGCAAAGATATGATTAGCATCTCTCGAGGGGTTTAGTGGCGCAAAATCCAAGTCCTGCTATCTATTGCCTCCGTGCATGAGTCAACCGCCCATACAACCTTCCACAGTTAAAAAGTGTTAGTTTAATCGGATTAAAGAGGTCTAAGTCAGATAAATGGATGATGAGAATGATAATTAGGTATTTTATTGGAAAAAAAATCTCATTATTGATTTTTTAGGGAATGAGTCAACCTCTCCTACAACCTTTAGATAGTTAAAAAGTGTTAATTTAATCCGATTAAAGAGGTCTAATTCAGATAAAATGGGAATGGTAGTTGGGCATTTTACTGGTTATTGATTTTTTACCAAATGATATCTCATATTTGTTTTTGGAGATTTCTATTCGTAACCCTTTTCTATTATTTATAATTTTATTTTTAAAATTTTATAATATTTCTAAAATATCTTTTCTTCTTCTTCTCATCTTTCTCCTCCTTCATATGTCAAAGGGACAACAAACGTTATCAACATCGATGACAAAGTGATATCAGTAGCCACTAACGTCGATAGTAAAATTGAGCGACATTGATAACATGAATAAACAATGATACAAATGAAATTAGAGGTTGTGATAAAAAAGAAAAGGGTAAGATTGGTAATTAGGGATTATATATATATATATATATATATATATAGAGGTTGCCCAT
Source organism: Musa itinerans (assembly GCA_001649415.1). Taxonomy (NCBI): domain Eukaryota; kingdom Viridiplantae; phylum Streptophyta; class Magnoliopsida; order Zingiberales; family Musaceae; genus Musa; species Musa itinerans. The sequence goes on along the minus strand of LVTN01000090.1, from coordinate 100,876 downwards.
AGCAACTAGATTGCCAATAGCAAAAAAGGTATTAATTGCCAATAGCAATATATATATATATACTTGGGGATGTTTTTTTTTTCCTATTTGGATAAAAATATCCTTAGACTTTTATTAAAATCACATATGTTATTAAAAAAAATATTAATTTTGATAATTAATTATCATAAATTTTAAAAAAAATAAAAAATGATACTAATTATCTTTGAATCATGTCCTAGTGATTCTATAAAATTTTAAGTTGATTTAGTGAAAATTTACTAGGTTAAACTCGAAATTGAACTAAGCTACACGTGATCATAGAATCTATTTAAGTTTTTTTTTATATTTATAATTAATTATTATAAAATATTTAAAAATAAAAAAATTATATTAAAATTTGATCAAGTTATACTCAAAATTGAACTAAGTTATACTCGATCATATAAATTATTAAAAAATCTTTAATTTTAAAATTAATTATCATAAAATCTTATAAAAATAAAAAAGATACTAATCATTTTAGAGTCCTGACTAGATAGTTTGATGAAATTTTGAGTTGATTTAATGAAAGTCGACCCTATTAAACTCAAAATTGAACTCAGTCATCTTCGATCAAAATATATATTAAAAATAATTAATTATAATAATTATTTATCATAATTAAAAAAAATAAAAATATTATTAATAATCTTAGAATCATGTTCAAATAGTTCTATACAAGTTTAAATTAGTTTAGTAGAAGTTGATACAGTTACACTTGATCACCATTCAAAAATTTTAAAATTTGATAATTAATTATCATAAATTATCAAAAAGTAAAAAAAATATTAATCATCTAAGAATCATGTTCTAGTGATTTTATGAAATTTTGGGTTAGTTTAGTGGAAATTATCTAATTACACTCAAAATTAAACTAGGTTATACTCTATCACAAGATCTATCCTATTTCAATTGACTTGATTCATAAATCTTTTCGTCAATTAAAAAAAATACTCTAGGTAAAAAGTCAATAAATAAAATCTTTTTCGATAAAATACCAATACTCATTTGAAGTATCTAGATGTTTTAAATCCTTGCCAAACAAAGCAATAGGGTGATATTTCTTATTCTTTTTCCCTTTCTCGTTGAGGAAACTCATTTTCTTAATTATAATATGATCATTTTTCATCTGTCGAACCTCACAACATTGTAATTATGGGAGAGACCTTATCATTTGTGCTGAGTGAACCTTACTAGTGGGTTTATTGCCATATGTTTTCCTTCAAAATATTTTGATACTGCTCTCAGCAGTGGTTAAGTTCAGACCACATTTTTACTTCTGAGAATGCGTTAGAAGCTCTATAACTTTTTTGCCTCAATCCTAAAATTGAGAAAATATCCAAGTTATTTTATTTAAACACAAATAAAAGATGAGAAAATAGTCAAAAATCATAAATATCCAAGCTATTGACCATGCCAATATGAGAAAATATCCAAGTTATTTTATTTAAACACAAATAAAAGATGAGAAAGTAGTCAAAAATCCTAAATATCCAAGGTATTGACCATGCCACCATCATTCCAATCAATACTATACCCGTTCAACAAAAAAAAAGATATCATTTGGACCATTTAAGATTGACAAGCGATGTCCTAGATGGGGATGTCTTTATTGAGATTTTTTTTATAAAGGATAAATAGTAAAGATAAAATTTGAATCTAAGACTTTATGATCAGCTGTGAAAATCTTTACTAACTAATCTAGTTGACACCTCCAGACTTTTTGATTTTTAGCCCAATTTTAGCTTCTTTTAATGCAATCTAATATCTCAATTTGCTCCCACCTCTTTGGGACATTTAGATAAGTTGGGAGAGTGCTTCTTAAGATGAAATCAACTCAAGCATGTGCAAATTGAATAAATAAAAAGGATGATATTATTAAATTAATTAATAAAGTTATTTATCATAAAAATATGAAGTCAACAATATGTTGATCTAAGATTATGGTATGGCTATAAAATAATTTGAAACTAAGCATAAGAAGATCAAAGTAAATGGATCTCTATCTATTTTTTTCTTGGCAATATGTCGACCATCTACTCCTCTTTCTGCCATCAATCTTGATCCCCATAATGATTTAGAAAAAAGAAATAATGAGATATTTATGGTTGAAGTAAGAATAATTCTAACCTTCGTCAAAATTTTACCCTTCTTTGAACCCGGGTCAAATTGATAAGATGAGAATCGATTTGACCAAATTATTCAAACCACTATTGTCACATAGGGTACCACCATTGCTTGTGCCAAATAAGTTAGCTCAAACCACTTTTGGCCTAGTCTTATGTTGCACCCAAACCCATGAACTATACAAAATATCATCTCCAATTTATTGATGGTTATTAGAAATCCTAAAGTTTCCATGGAACCATCACACGATTAAAACAATGCATGGGAATTTTTTTTTCATATTCAATAAATTAAAAAAATATTGATCTTTTGATCCAAACCCTAAATGAACATGATTTGGAGAAGTACATTATGACATAAAACAAGTGATAGGGGAGAAATCCACCTCTTAATTGTGGCTCATCATATGATGGGATCTAAATGAGGTGGCAACTACTTAGGCCCAACGATTCAAGTAGACCTAAAAAGGAATATTTGGTTCTTCTCGTAAAATATTTTTTTGAGTTTGATCTACTATAAAAGCCCACCTATTCACTATTATGGAGGTGAGTTACTATCTGATGAGCTTTTTCATTTTAGCCCTAATTTGAGCATCGAAGGGATCCAATCAGGCACCCCACCTGAACTTGGTCTTTTCATAGGTCGATTGGGGGGACACTAGGACAACGACCAAGCCACCTTCTTGGACTCCTGCACACGTGGCTTAAGATTAAGTTGAGTTGACAAAGGCATCACCAATAATCATCCTCATCATTTTAAACTAGAATGAGGGCCCCATATTATAGGATTGCCATATTACCAACCTGCTCAATGAGCACTCAAGTGAGGGCACGCTACCGTCGACCCACAACAATTTCAATGAAGGAGGTCAACAATTGATTTTTCCATCCCTCGACACCGCCACATTTGCCCAAACGCCTATGCAATACTAATGCCTATTCAATGACTTTAATCTCTCTTCTCTAATGGTGACATTAACCTACATGTTGATACTGATTGAGGTCTTTATGAACCTTGTCCAATAGGTTCAAATACTAATGGGGATGATGCAGTCCATTGTGCCCCTACTCTTATGGTTAGCCCAATTGACACTCATAGTTCCTCAACCATTGGTAGCACCATTGATCACCACTAAGCCTCACCAATTGACTCTGCCACAAGCGATGGCCAAGCCACCAAGACCTATAGATGCCCCGGCTGATGGAGTCTTGAGGCAACCAATAATTAAATTCAATGGGCTACGTTGCCCATAGTTGTCAATCCCTAACTTAAAGGCCCAATCGATAGACTCAGAGTATACCCTTCGGGCATAGCACTGATAAATGGACTAGTGCATGGAAGAATACGTTACGAGTTCCACATGGTGATGATGGGGAGTTTGACTAGCTTTGCCTCGTTCGAATCCCCGTTGCCTAACACATACAGGAGAAGCCTATCCTCTTCGATTTCTAACACCTCACCTCGAAAGCATTTGACGAAGATGCTAACCAGATGGAGCAAGTGGTCATCTTTCGCACTTAGATGACACTCTATGGCACATATGATGTGTTGATGTGTCGAATGTTCCCTACAACCTTGAGAGATGTTGCTCGAGATTGATACGTCAAGTTAAGGCCTCTCTCGATCGACTCCTTTGCCTAACTTATAAAAGAGTTCGAAGAGTACTTTGTGGGGAATCCTCGGCGCTCAACAACCACCCTTCTTGGCATCCATCAGGTGGAGGGTGAACCACTAGCTGAGTTTGTCTTTAGATTTACCAATATAGCTAGAGAGGTTATGAATGCACACCCCTCACTCCTAATTCAGACATTTATGATGAGGTTTCAACACTCGAGACTCTTATAATAGCTAATAGAGAGGCAGTCGACCACAATATCTAAGATATTATAGTGGGCCAAATAGTACATAGTGGTAGAAGCGATGGTGACGGGGATATGGGTGGAGATCCATAAGTGTAAGAAGCTCGAGCGACCCCCACCTACCTAGGTGCCTAGATTGCCTTGTAAGCTCGACTGACCTTACCCCCTTAAAATGTCTTAGATTGAGGTCTTCTTATAGATAAAAGAAAAAGGATGTTGAATCTTGGATTTTGATGATGAAATTAATTGATGAGTTTATATACTAATATATTTTTGAGATAAGTGGTATAGAAAATACATCGATCAAGGACTCAGAACCATCAAGAGAAAATTATTGATATAGAATAATCAGACATTGTGCTGAGAAAAATATTATGTTAGAAATTAAATGTCGAGCTAAAGGATTAGTCGACATATCGAAGATTGGATTTCATGTTATAAGTTTGGGCATCATGACAAAAGGATCAGGTATTGCACTAAAAGATCGAATGTTGTGGGAAAGTGGACATGTCGATAGATCGAGTGATATGTTAAAAGAAATGATGATGTGCTAGAGGTTTAGATAAAATGCCGAAAGATCGGACAACATGCCAGAATGGCATACAACATGATGAAAGCTTTGCAATTGTGTTAGATATATGGTTGGATTGTTAAAGTCTTGTTTGAGGTCTTTCTGAGACAAATTGAGTTGGTATTGAGCCGAAACCATGCTAAATTCTTGAGAAAGTTGATGGGCTTAGACCCATGCTGAATTAGACCCATTAGAAGATCAAAATAATGGCCTTAAGCTGGCATGGGTGATGGTACCACCAAGCCTAGGTGATGGTACCATCTGAGTCAGTCAACAAGCACAAATAGTGTTTGTCAATGCTATCGATGGTGGTACCACACATAATTTAAAATTTATGATGGTGGTACCACTCGAAAGTTTAAAATTGTGGCATCAAAAGTTACAATGATAGTACTACCATGTGTCAACGGTAATACCGCTCATACCCTAAAATTTTTGAGGATTTAAAATTTTTGACTCCATTTTGAAGCCTTTTGGGGCTTATCAATACCCCACTAAGGCTTAGTTGATAGAGCATAAAATTTTAGATTGGTGAAGGGTTGTAGTTCTCTCTTTGAGCATTATTTGAGTCTTTTCCTCCTTAAGTTTAGATATGATTCTAAGTTGTAGGAGATAAGAGATTTTATAACAGAGTAAGTGTAAAGTTTTCCTCATTTGTCAAGCCCCCGAATTATCATGTTCAGGAGGTGTGACCATATCTTAAATCAATAATATTAAATTTTATTAATAATTTAAAATCCATATTCCATACTAACATTTAAGGATATTGAAAATATTAAAACATTTGACAATCCATAAAATATATGCAGTTTATAATCATATATCACATCACTCGACGATTCATAAAGTCCGAAGTCAACTTACTAAAACAATAACCATGTCATAAATCTACAAGTGTGAGAATCTATACAATTATAAAACTAATATTTACTATAAGTTCATATCATTATATAAATTAAACTTAACATTTTAAAATCCTAAACATAAGATGTCCTTTACGTTGGAAAATCTTGGGAGCAACATCACATGCGCAGTGGAAGAACATAAAACAAAATCCTCAATTCCCATAGATACGTTCGTCATCATGCGAAGATTGGTGCGCAAAAATCCGTGAAACAGAAAATCAAAAATAGATTGTGTTACCTAGGGAGATCATATATCCCCGAATCCCTACAGATCTCTAGGAGAGGGTGAAGGAGGTCAAGCGTCCTCCTCTCTAGCAGTGATCTACACAATAGGGCTACGACGACGCTCCTCAAAACTTTAGGCCTGCTTTGAGGTAGAGAGGAGGAGGAGAATAGGAGAGGTAACCAAAAAGCTCTAGCATATGAACAATTAGTTCTCTCATATTTATAGAGGTCCCCTGTCAACTTAACCCTAATGGATCCTCCCCTATTGGGTATTGGATCTCCATCCAACTATTCAAGCCTCTTAGATTTGTGGATCTCTATCCAATAATCTCTCATGGGCTCTTCGGATCTCATCCATAGGATCCAATAATTTAGGGGCTTATTGGATATCCAATAAGATATGAGCTTCGATGGATATCTCATATCCGAACCTCTACTCATCGCAATGCTTACCATATGTGTGTAATCCTTTAGGCCCAATATCAAACTGGCCATGAGTCATACATGTCAGAACTCCTTCTGGCTCAGTGAATTATTATCTCTATAATAATTCACTCAACTCACTAATTGTGGACGTACTATGCCACTACGTCGTAGTCCCCAAACAATACAAGGGAATCTAATCTATTGGACATGTTTATCCTCAATTACCTTGTACCTATAGTCCCTTATCTATCTAATATCCTAGAGACCATATACCGGACATGGTGCTGTCAAACCTATACAGTTTCTACTCGAGTTTTGTTCTAATCAAATTCTCCTAGAGAACTCTTTCTCTCTCAATCTGAATGACCCTGGCTAGGGATTTGTCTGAGCAAGAATACATAGGACATTCCTCTCAAAATATCGAGAGTAGATGATCCTCCATCGATACTCAATAGCCCTCGTAAGGTTGACTACCACTCCCGATGACTGAATGTGCTAGATATGGGATATCCAAATCTATAAGTTCGGTATAAAAGAGTGGAGTACTCATATAGGATGTCCTTGGTGTCTCAAGTCTAAGGACCATAAGGACTACGGAATCACTGTTTAACAATAAGGCATCATCAACCATTCAACATTCCGTAAGCGGATCAATCAGTAAACTTATTTCCCAATAAGCACTTGTATTGTATCCATAGTGTCCCCACATGAGCAATTATGAGACTAGCTGCATCCATCATATGGACGAGTATATAATATACCAGTCTGTTCGGTTATCTCGATGTCCTTTTCGAGTAACCTATGACTAGGATTATTTATGATCTATGTTTAAAGGCAAATTGATCTCATTATTGTGATCTCATCACGATCCAATTCCCATTGCACAGATCCAAGGATATCACAATATATATATATATATATATATATATATATATATATATATATGTAACAAACAATATAAAGTGATAAATGTCAAAATATAATAAGTAGAAAGACTGTGTGTCAAGTTACACATGCCATCACTCACGTGTTTGGCTTGTAGGGCATATATGACTAGCACTTTATACTTTTACAAAATACATAAATTCATATTTACCATCAACATTTTATTAGACGCAAAGTGTATTTATACAACAAAAACATATCAACCAATAAAGATTTACAAAATATCTTGTAGCTTTCCACTATCTTAGTCCAATTCAAACATATCAATTAGTGAGAAACTAACTTAAAAAAATTATATAGCAACGAAGTGAGCTATAAAGCTCAGCAGGTAACTAACATATCCAAGACAAGAGGAGAAGTTTTAAGTAAGTTTGGTATCAAAATATAAGGCAAGGATACAAGAGTTCACAGATAATATCTAGTTAGATATAAAATCACAAAGGTCATCTCATTTGAAACATATTTTATTCATAATAATAGAGGAAAGATAATTGAAGTATATCATCATCAAAAAAGCATTTTGGCATGTATCAAATGACATAAGACATATTTGGGCACATGTCAAAGGTGTAAGAATGTTTAGGAGCATATCAATGACATACAAAATATTTCATAGTGTATCAAGTAAACAAATAACAAACATAAATTTATATGTCATATTTGATATCGTATGTATTTCATTCTTATCCAAAGTTCATATAGAAACATATAAGTAATGCTTTGGATATTATATCAAAAATATAGAGGGTGAAGTGGGATTACACATAATATTGTCAATCTATTTTTGGATGACCACCAAACATAAGTCTCTCACGTCTGGGAGCTCTATCCACTCATGTCTGAGTAAAGTCATAAGGGGCCGTTAAAGTATCGCAGACTCTAAGCATAACTCATTTATCATTTCTGGTAAAGGTTCACATTAGTTTACAAACACCAGAGTATAAAAGAATATTGTGAACAATAAGATTGGCATATATCAGAAGTACATATGAAACAACGAAACAAATATGTGTTTATACGAAACAATACGATACAAACATAAACATTACATAATAGATTTAGGTATATAAATAATTTAAGGATGAGCATACAAAAATTTAAAAGAATAATATAAAAATTAATTGAATAAAGAATTTTAGCTGAAATCAATTTTTAAAGGGATGAAACAAGAATAGACAAAATCAATAAAAACTCAATTATAGAATTTGAGAGGTGCACTTCATAAATTATTTGAATAACCAATTATTTTCTAATTTACTCAAAATAGGTGTCACTTGGAAGATATATCAATCTAGTTTTAGATAAATAAAGTTTTATATAAATTAGAGTTTTCAGCAAGGAGTTATAAATAGTTTAGTAACCAAAGGTCAAAGAATATCATTTCTATTTTACAAAATTCATAAAGTTGATTAAAATAGATGTTTTAATATGCATTTGTACTTCAAATCTTTTATATAAGATATAAAAAGAAAGATCTATAAGTCTAGTTTTTTATGAAGTATTACTATAATTGGATTCTTTAATAGAGAGTTATAAGTAAAAGAGTACCAAAAAGTCAAAACTTACGATCTCTATTTTATAGATTTCGTAAGGTCAATTGAAATAAAAGTTTGGATAGACATACTCTAAATTTGCCAATCATAATATAAAAAAAAAGATTTATGAGTTTATCTTTAGAGAATTTAGTTTTACCAAAATCAGATATTGCTGCAGAAAGTTATGGCTATAACAAAATAGTAAGGTCAAGATCTTGAAAAATTCCAGTTTCATAGTTTTATTCATAAACAAGAGAGATATCATTTGTAAAGTCAACATCTTTTAAATTTTATAAAATTAAGATGAAATCAGAAATCAAGATTACTATAGGATAAGGTTAGAATATTTGCTTTTGAGAATTTTTTATCCTAAACGAGAGGATTTGAGCAAAAAGGCTCTAAGCCCCAAATTTTCTTCTTATCTTCTTTTTTTCTTCTTCTTCTTCTTTCTCTCTTTCTCTCTTTCTCTCTTTCTCTCTTCTCCACTATAAGCTACTTTCTTAGATTCCTTAGGAATGAAAGCAAAGAGGTTTAAGTGATGAAATTTATTATTTTATATATATTTTTAGTTTAGTCCTTATATTATTTACATTTATGATTAGGTTCTTAGAGTTTATAAATAGATCATCAAACTTTTTTACAAACAGGTTCTTAGATTTAAAAGGAGCTAATCATTGGAGATACATCAAAATGTATTCAAACTTGCTCTTCATTGAAAAATATTTATTCAAATGCATGAATCGACAAATTTTACTATTTTTCTTGTATGATTTTTTTTATTAATGATAATATTTATCCATAAAAATCATGATCTTTCACTTAATACTTGAGATTTATTATTGAATCTCCTATGATTCTTTTTTTTATTATTTATTATAGAGGAGATTTATCCAAATGAATCATAATTTTTCTCTTGATTTTTTGATATTCACAACTTTAGTTTTATTTATTTCATATGATCCTTTGTGTTTATAACATATATACCCTATCATTAAATTGATCTCTCTTGATTTAAATTTATCTTTATTATTAATATTTGTCATAATTTGAACATTGATGTAAAGGGAAAAGAATTACACCATTGTATCATTCTCTTCTTTTTGACAATGGCAAAAGGAGAGAGAAAATTTCTAACTTACACATTTCAAAAGAAAAACAAAAATTGCTAGCATGTATATATCAAGAGAAGTGAAAATTACTAGCTTGTAAATCTTAAGAGAAGTAAAAATTACTAGCTTGCACATCTAAAAAATAAGCAAAAAACTTGCTGGCTTGCACACTTCAAAGATTAGTAAAAGACTTGCACTTTTTTTCCTTTTGTTAATGACAAAGGGGGTGAAGTTATGATAATTTTAATATTTTGGAATCAAATATGTTATTATGTATCTTGATGATTTGAAATTATGCCCAAAGTTATGATGATTTGAAATTTTGATAATTTGGAATGATGCATGCAATAATATTTTAATTATGATTTGAAAGTCATTGTTTCGACTTGAATTGAAAGGTTATCACTTTTTTTGAATTCTAGTTTGCTTTATTTCAATATGATATATAGATAGAGAGAGTTTAGTTAAAACTCTATCATAAATTAGTTATCATCATTAAAAAGGGGGAGATTGTGAAATCTCAAATTTTGATGATGAAATTGATTGATTAAGTTATAATCTAATGAGCGTTTAAGTAACACAGAACTAACTTCGATCATGGAAAGATAAATCGATTGAAGTAGGAGAATCATATGTTGGGTCGGAATGGATCATGTTAGAGATTGGACGTCGAGCTGGAGGATTGGTTGACATGCCAAAAGATGGACTTCGTGCCATAAGATTGGGCATTGGGCCAAAAGGATCGGGCGTTGTGTTAAGAAGATTGGATGTTGCGGGAGGTCAACAAGTCGATGGATTGGGAAATATGCCGAAGGAGAGGACGATGCGCCGAAAGTTCAGACAAAGCGTCCGATGAATCAATGACATGTTGGACAACATAAGATTCATGTTTGTAATCATTTGTGTCTTGATTGGAGTAGTTTAAGTTTTAATTGAGTTGATTTTGGGTGTAACCTTGTCAGCTTGATTAAGGGCCCATTGAGTCTGAATTAGGGTTGATTTGAGCCTATTGGAAAGCCAATTCTGTAATCTAAATTTGGGTTAGGCGATGAAACTGCTTGTGAGCTGAAAAGTATGAAATGTACTTTTTTGAAAAACTCGACGGTGGTACTGCTAAGGTCAGCGATGGTATTGCCCAGACTAGTAGTATTACTGCCCAAACATAGTCTCCCAAACTATGTCAAGCGGTGGTACCACCCAGTGCATAGGGTGGCAGATGGTGGTACCATCGGTATCTGAGGCCTATATAAAAAAACTCGGGGATTTAAATTTTTAATTCTATTTTTGAAGCCATTTGAAGCTTATAAATATCCAACTCATTCTTGCTTGAGATAGCAAGAAAAAGAGCAAAAAGGAAAAGGAATTCTTGAGAAAAAAAAATATTGTAAACTCTCTTAGTGTTGAGTCTCCTCCTCCAAGAGTTTAGAAGTATTTCTAAGGGAGGAGTGAGATCTTTTTGTAAAAGAGGGGTATAAAGATTTTCTTCTGAGCATGTGAAAAAGAGGAGTTGTAACAAGGGTAGTTGATTTTTGCTCATTGAAAAGAAGATTGGTAATGGAAGTCGGTGGTCTCGAGTGAAGAGGAATTGGGAGTAAACGTAGGTCAGGATGACCGAACCACTATAAATCTTATTTACATTTTTGTTTATGTTTTTTTCTTGTAATTACTAACTAATTTAGTTGCTCATTACTTTTACTTATATTCCAAGTTAAACGTATTTCCGATACGGGTTTCATCGAATGAAAGTTTTCAAATTGTAATTTTTTGAAAGCACTAATTCCCCACCTCCCCCTTCTCTCCTCTTAGTGCCTTTATGATCTTAACAACAACAATCCCCAAGAAAGACAATCGAGTAGTGCTATGAGTTGCTAGGCACTATCTAAGAAGAGAAGATCCTCCACCAATGAAGGCACTTTGAGATGAAGGGATGAAAAGGGAACTTAAGCCTAGCCTCTAATGCATTGATGTACAAATAAAGGTACATGCACATCAAAGTCAAATGGGTGTCCCCTAGCCCGAGATACTCTTCATATGGTATTCGGAAGGAATTAAGAACTTGAGGCACACACACTCCAGAATCTTTCATTATCTAAAGATCCTTGATGACCTTTAGGTCAATCAGAATCATCGTCTCTAAGGAGGAGGATCGGGCCCCCCCTCCCACCCTTACGCTATTTGAAGGCGAGGCTTCAGACATCTCTATCAATATTTGACTAAAGGTTTAGGACTCAGAAGAATTGGAAGAAGATATTCCCTGACCTATTGAGAAGTGAGGAATCAAATGCTTCAAATGTCTGAGACATGAGATGGAGGTCAAAGGGGTTGACGAAGTCCCATGCTTAGCGAGGGCCCATCTTATGCATAAAGAGGCACTGCCTCACCTGCCAAGGCATTACTTTGCTTGCTAGCATGTCGGTTCAACTTCTTAGGTCTTCCCACCAATGGAATTTCCCACTAACAAACTCTCTTGCCAATAATCGAGCTTAAGGCCTCTATCGAGCTAAGCATAAAAATACACCCAAGATACTTTTCTCGGGCTAAGTTTTAAAGATGATATCCTTAATTCATGATGAATTTTGAAATATATAGGGTTTGAAAGTTTTAAAGATGATATCCCTAATTCATGAGCAAGAATTACAATGTATGAAGTTTAAGTTTGACTCTTAGAGCTACAATGGATCACATAATACTTTCATTAGAACCTAAAATTTAAATTTAATTTCATAAAGATTAGTAAGGTTAGTCAATATTGAATTATGATCTAACACTGAGCTCTAACACATAATTTTTTATTAAATTATGATCTCATAGTTTTAAGAAAGAGTTAGAAAAAATATTTATTGATGGACTTTAGTTCTTGAGGAGGGATCTCGTAAAATACCATAGTGCCCTAGTTTCTAGGATTTCTCCTAGAATACCTATAATTTAAAAACTTATTTTAAATTATTATTATGGAAGAAAAACCTTTCAAAATTGATAAAGATAGGATACTTTAGATAAATTTGCCCATTGATGAGGATGATTATTGGTGACGCCTCTATCAACCCAACTTAGTCTTGGGCCACATGTGTAGGAGTCCAAGAAGGTGACTCGATCACTATCTTGGTGTCTTATCAATCAACCTACAAAAAGACTAAGCTTGGGTAGGGTGCTCGATCTCCGATGCTAAAATTAGGGTCAAAGTGGAAAAGGCTTTTATGGTGAGCAAAGCCTAGAAAAATATTTTATGATAAAGGCCAAATATTTCCTTCCGCTATGATTGTTGGGGGGGGGGGGGGGGGGGTGGGATTTCTTCATCATCATTCTCTCTCCTCTCCTCCACAATAAATATCTCGAATTCGTTTCTTAGGCATTAGATTCCCCTTTTATATGTGAATTGGGCATTCTTTTTGTGTTGGGCCTCGACAAGGAATATATCCTATGCTTAGGTCAAGAAGAATATCTTACACATATTTTGATGCTTAGCTCGAAAAAGACATTTCAAATATATTTATCATATTTAGCTAAGAGAGGTATTTTGAGATTATTTTCATGCTTAATTCGAGATAAGCATCTTGGATGCATTTTCATGCTTAGCTTGAAAGGAATGTTTCAAATGTATTTTCATGCTTAGTTCGAGAAGGGCATCTTACATGCTTAGTCCGAGAGGAGCATCTCGAGTATATTTTCATGCTTAGTCCGAGAAAAATATCTTGAGTGTATTTTTATATTTAGTTTAAGAGGAGCCTCAAGCTTGACTATTGGCAGGAGAGTTCGTTAGTAGGAAATTTCATTGGTGGAAAGATCTTATAAGTTGAACCAACATACTAACAAGTAATTAATATCTTGGCAGGTGAGGTAGTGCCTCCTTATGCATAAGATGAGCCCTCGCTAAGCATGGGGTTCACTTTGCATTGTGAGCCCCACCACGTGTGCTTCCTCAACCCCTTTGACCTCCATCTCATGAGTTTTGGATGGGCATCACTTGGCTTTATAGGTTCAAAGGGAATAGACAAAGAAATGGAGAAGGGGAGAATAGAGGTGTAGACAAAGCTAGTTTTAAGCACCTTTGCTTCTCAAATGCACTATAAACGAAGAGGATAACATTAACTGATAGGTATTAACGATAATAAAATCTGCATTTAAAAGTATTGCATGGATATATATGTTGAACCTAAATTAAAATGTCAAATAAAATTTAAAAATGATATTTTAGGTTGATATTTTAACTCAAGCCATCTTGAGCCACAATGGCTGTGAAAGATAAAAGAGACAAATAATTTACTGTTCTCCTACATGTCACAATGCATCATATGTTGAGAGATTTAGTACCTTATGATGCTACTGAAGAAGAAAATATGAATGGCTAATAAAAAAAATTCACTAACAAAAATACGTTAGATGAGTTGTTAGTTTTCTTAAAGGACGTTATAAATTAGTGCAGACTTGGAGAATTACTAGACTCAGTGTGTACAAATTTCATCTTCTTGATTGCTGTACACGGTCAGGCAAGAACCTTATCTGATGGCTGTAATTGTCTGACCAGAGTCAAAATTTAGGGGTTGTTGGCTTGTGGTAGGTGGATCTCAATCATCCCAATAAATTATCGAAGATGGTTGAAATAAATTTGCTGCTCTCTTAGGGTTGACAGTGATTTCAGTGAGGGAATAAAGGAAAAAAGTTTCATAATATATTCTTCTAGAAAAATAATTAGATTTTGGAAAGTGTAGATAATGTATTACTTTTTCATTTTCTTGTCTAACATGGTAGTGGCAAAAATTAATATTGCAAAATGTATTTGATACTAAAAGGTCTCATTTTCTTCTCAAAGAAGAAAAGAACTTGTAAGAGGTTTTTTTCCCCCCTCGATTTATAAACACCAAAATAAATATAAAATAAACATGATTCCAAAATCAAGGCATGCACAGATCGCTACTTCTCAACCTATACCAAACGTCTAACGCATACAACCTTCCTCAAACACAACCCTGCTCTTATCCCCTCCTCGCTCCATCTCTCACCCACCTTCTCCCCTTCGTTCCACCCCCAACACAATGGAAGCCAACAACCAACCTTCCTCCTCCCTCCCCAGCCCCCAAACCCAAGAGGACCAGCAAACCCAACTCCCCACCACCACCAGTCTCCCATTGGCCACCATCTCCCTCTCTGTTCTCCCCTCTTACATCTCTCTCTTCTCTTCCTCCACCTCCTCCCTCAAATCCTCCTCCTTCTCCCCCTTCTCTTCCCACCTCAAGATCCCCTCCCAGATCTCCTCCCTGTCACTCTCCCTCTTCTCTCCCCCCTCCAAGCCCCACTCCAAGCTCTCCACCCCTTCCAAGATCTCCAATTCCCTTCTCCTTTCGCCTTCCCCCATCATCATCCGCCGCCCCTCGGACCCATCCGCCGGCGCCGCCGCCCGCCGCTGCTCCATCGTCTGGTTCCGCGCCGACCTCCGCCTCCACGACCACGAGGCGCTCTCCGCTGCCAACGCCGACTCCCTCTCCCTCCTCCCCGTCTTCCTCTTCGACCCCCGCGACTTCGGCCGCTCCCCCGCCGGCTTCGACCGCACCGGACCATGCCGCGCCCGCTTCCTCGTCGATTCCGTTTCCGACCTCCGCGCTGGGCTGCGCCGCCGCGGATCGGACCTCGTGGTGCGGGTCGGCCGCCCGGAGGTGGTGCTGCCGGAGCTGGCGCGCGCGGCCGGCGTTGATGCCGTGTACGCCCACCGGGAGGTGTCCCACGACGAGGCGCGTGCGGAGGAACGGGTCGCGGAGGCGATGGAGGCCGAGGGGATCGAGGTAAAGTACTTCTGGGGCAGCACGCTGCACCACGTGGATGATTTGCCGTTCGAGCTGGAGCGCATGCCCACCAACTATGGAGGGTTTAGGGAGAAGGTGAAGGGCGTGTCTGTGAGGAAGGCGATTGAGACCCCAGAGGAGGTTAGGGGTCTGCCATCGAGGGGTGATATCGAGCCTGGGGAGATCCCAAGCTTGCAAGACCTTGGGCTGAATCAGGTACCGACCATGTCGTAGGTTTGATTTGTTGACTCAAATTCTTCCTTTATTTTATCTTATAGTTTTTCTATCTCTTGAAAATTTCATGTCTTCTTTATGCATCTTTCAAATAGTAAAGTATTCGAGCAAAAACACAGAGACTATTGACCTTCTTGGTCAAGATGCCTTGCAAAAATAATAGGAATATTTCAGAGGCAGAAGTAGTGTTGCTAATGAAATAACTGTTTCAGTTTTAAGAGTATAAGTGGTTAAGTTTAATCGACAATGATTAGCTCCAACTGCTAATATGTGATCGTATGTCATTGTGCATGTGATCTTTTGTTTTCTTGGGCCTGAGCTTATTGCTTTCTAAAAAAAAACATCTGCATTAAGCTAATAGAACAATTTTGGTGCAAAAATGGATTCACTGTATTAACTTCATAAGACTTCATATGCCTTGTTGGTTTATTATAGCATCAATTGTTCATTTTCAGTAGCAAATTAAACCATACTTTACTGCTAGACCTGTTTGTTAGTTTCTGTAGAAATTGTCATTTAAATTTTCTGGTGATTTTTTTTTTCTCCAAAGAAACCAACTTTTGATATGTCTCAATAACAAGTTTCCTTGACATTATTATATATCATTATAACAGTTGAACTTTTCTTTTGTTAATTTCGTTTTGGTCATGAATATAGCCCTCACTCTTGCAAAAAGTGTAATGTTTAGGTAATTCATAAAAGAACACAAATTTTTTTGCAACATCCCATGGTGTTTAACTAAGAGATTTTTTAAGTTTCTTGGGATTCATAAAAATTCTAAGGCACATAGAAAATTGACCTCAGAGTCATGGCTTGTAATATAGATAAGATCTGATTTCTAGGGATTATGTGAAACTGTGAATTATAAATAAATAAATGAAGGTTCCTTGTTGATTACCAAATCAGTTGTTGCGTTAGAATTAATAGTTTCTGATCTCACCGTTTCAGGTTGCATACAACATCTTGTATGGAAACATTACCTTTAAGGCTAATAATTCTTTTTCTTATTTCTCGTTCTTTTTTCTTTTGTTGAGTACTTACAGTATCTTCTTTCTTTGGTTTCTGTACTCACTTTCAGTAGTTTTAGGTATTTTTGTCTTTCTGGAACTTAGTTTTACTAGCTGCTTCTAGCCACTCAACTATGGAGAAGAGCTAAAGCCCATCAAACAGTTGTACAATCTTAGAGATGTAAATTGGCTGTTGTCCTGAAATTGTGATGGAAGGAAAAAAAAATCAAAAGCATCTTATATAAAGAATTGGAAAATTCATCAGATTATGGTGACAGGGAGGGAACCTCAAAGAATATATTGTACTAAATTCTTAATATGATTTTTCTATGCAATAAAATATAAGAATTATTAAAATAAAGGTAAACTCTCTAGGATTGTATTGGATGTTTAGAAAGGGTAGTGTTGGTTCAAAATGTTGACATTACAAATTTTTGGCAGTTGAATCATCTTCATGGAGAGGGGGCCCCGCATTAGCCTTGACAGGACTGGCCATTGGGAATGCTTGACTAACCATGCTAGGATCCCAACTAGTCCTACTACTGAGACTAGGTGCAAACTCTTGATACACCTTATAAGTTGCCAGCTCTTTTAGAGTCTCATTTTGCCATGTCAATCCCTTCCAATATCTCGGGCACCTCCATAAACACCTAGTTTGTGCAGGAGTGTGATTGGCTTCGATTAGTATTTTAGAGATCAATTAGATCAACTACTTGGCTCAGGATTTAAACTGCTTACCTTTTTTATCAAAAAAAAAACACTATTGTTTTTAACGGTCTATAACAACCCAAGCGCTTCCCATCAAAGCACAAAAGTGAAAGCAGTTCTGGATGATTCAGGCCAAGGTTTGACTTGCTAGTCTGAGCTGGCACGGTATGTGCCGCCCCATACCGGTGTACCGACACATGGTACGTCGATGCATACCAGTGTTTCGATTAGGAAGAAAAAGAGGTTTAAGAGGATGGGCCAGTGGAAGAACAAAGAAGGAAGAAAGAGAAAGGAAGAAGGATGAAGAAGAAGAAAGAAAAGGAGAAGAAGAAGTGCAGCAACACTTGGGAAGCAGTGGCAAAGTCGAAGGGAAGCAACAGCATCCCAGCGGCGAAGAGGCAGTGCTGTTTCAGCATCGCAGTGGTGAAGAGGCACTGCTGCAGCTTTGTACACAAGAAGAGCCTTAATCTGTTTTTTTTTTTTTAATGCTGAAATGGACTGGGGCCACCACTTTTTGATTTTTTATTATTTTAATTCGGACCGCCTGAAATGGGGTGATCCATGTATCAGTCGATGCCCTGACCAATACGTATTGCCCGTACCATACTGTTTCGGGTGGTATAGCAATCCTTGATTCAGGCAGCTTACATAGTCAACAGGTAAGGTAGGTCTAGCACACACTTCCTCTTTCAGATCAATTCTAAACTGAATCTAAGGAAACTCATAAAACTTCTAATGGGCTGAAAAGGCGAAGATCATAAGGCAAGAGAGGTTAAACATCCATGTATCAAAGTAGAAAAATTTTCATGTTTTTTCATTATGGTATTTTGTATCTAATGGTTTGGAAAAAAAAAGGAGTTCATTTATTGTACATATAGTCTTAAGAAGTTTTAATATTATAGTATCAATTGGTCTAGTACTTCTATTTTGGGAATTCTAAAGACATGTTTAGAGAGATTTTGTGGGGTGAGATTAATTTTTCTACCCTCAATGCCTACAAATTTTATTCTTCTAGCCTCATTTAAGTGAAGGGTAATTTTTTTACTTTCCTATTTTCCTGGTCTCTCCACTATCTCTCTTTTTATCTCTTTTTCCCCCTCTTTTCGAATTTCCTATCTTCCTTCGAAATAAGATCGTGCTCGATAGTAGGTAAACACACCCTACCAAGACTAAGACTAAATGAATTCATCATCTTCATCTCCAACCATTTTAAGAACTAAATATTTTAGATTGTCCAATTATGTTTTAGACTTGTATTGGAGTTTTGTAGCTGTATAGGAGTTTTGTAGAGTGCAAAAAGTATCCTTCTAATAAATTTTAATTGGGGATGTGGTTTAATTGCATAGTCAACTGTAATTGCTTTCTTGGCAATGTTTTTTGACCAAAAAAGACTCTGAAGTACACAATTTTCTTGGTGATTGAGAGTATCGAACTTTTGGAACTTGTGACCTTCTGTACAGTCTAATTAGTGATGTTTCAAAATCTTTTGATGGCTTGAAGATGATATACGCTGTGGGTTGCTAATACCAATGAATTGGCTGCCAGGTCTATCATGATGAGTCATCCATTTTCTTTGAACAACCATGGGATATGGCAGTGACTTTATCTCAATTTCTCTTTTCTGGAAGAACAGAAAGGAAATCATGACTTATTAGATGATCATTGACATTTTGAATTTCATTACTCTTCTATTGAGCCTCTGTAGTTCCTAGTTGCTGCTTGTAGTTGTAGTTTATGTTTGTATCTTTGTCAATTTTGATGATGGTGCTATAAACAAACTCATGAGAAATCTGAAGATCCTAGTTATGTAGTCATCCATTTCTTAAGTTATTCTAATTCGTAGAGAAGCTAAAGCTTAATTATTGATGAATTTTCAGCATAAAAAGATTCTAAAATGACCAAATTTCAGTAGTTGCTCATAATTCTACCATGGATGAGCCAAAACTAAACAGTTTGATATTATTAGCTACTAGGTGACTTAAGTATCCTTTATGTTATAAATGGTGTCTCATTGCACTCTTCTCATATCACATGAAGCAATTTGGTGAAATCATGTTTCCATCCACTTATATCATGTTTTTAATGTTTACTATGACATATTATATGGCTCAGGATGGGAAATCTGTTGCGAGTGTTCCTCTTGTGGGTGGTGAGACTGAAGCACTAGAGAGATTGAAGAAATTTGCTGTTGAATGTCGTGCCCAATCAAGTGATGGAAATAAGGCTAATACTAGGGATAACATATATGGTGCTAATGTCTCGTGCAAAATCTCTCCATGGCTAGCAATGGGATGCCTTTCTCCTCGCTTCATGTTTGAGGAGCTGAAGAAGACTGCGACTAGGTATATTTTTATTACACACATTTACTGATCTGAGAAGTTCATGATTGTAAAAACAAATCCTTTACTCCTATCCAAGCTTTTTAAAGTAGATAATTGAAATATGATGTCCTATTCATTTCTTTTTTATGTATAAATCATCAAGTCCTGGGTTGGTTTACAGGGCTATATCTGCCACTTCATCACGGAGTAATGGTGTTGATCCAGCAGATGGTGGGATGAACTGGTTGATGTTTGAATTAATGTGGAGGGATTTCTTCAGGTAGCATTAAGTTTTTGTTGATTTCAACTTTTTCTTCTCTTTATATATATACATACATAGATATAACAGATATGTATACTTATGATAAGCAATACAACAATAACAATAATAAAATCATAGGTCTCAATTATCTAGGATTGGTTATATGGATCTTTTTACCGTTGAGATATATAAAAAATTATATATTTAGTAAACAGTGTTTTTGTAAAAATAGTGTTTGCAAGTTCTCCTCTAGACATTTAATGTAACTGATATTAGCTAGACATGCCAAGACAGACTTTATTTGAGCTTAAATTGGCTTTCTGAGATGGAAAAGCTTTGTAGCAATAAAATCAAAGATTTCCTCTGAAA
The DNA here is from genome assembly GCA_001649415.1 of Musa itinerans. Lineage (NCBI taxonomy): Eukaryota > Viridiplantae > Streptophyta > Magnoliopsida > Zingiberales > Musaceae > Musa > Musa itinerans. Next base: position 80,475 of record LVTN01000090.1, on the reverse strand, counting down.
ACTAATTTAGCCCTAAAGAAAATGGTGTTGGGGTGGGTATGGCAAGAAAGTTTCAGGCAGTTTGAAATGATCCAATTATTGATGACATGTTGTCCCACTTTCTTGTCAGGTTTATCACCAAGAAGTGCAGCACCCCGAAGAAAAAGGTGGAGGGTGTACCAGCTACGGCTTGCGCTGGTGCTCTAGTCTAACTAGTCTGCTTGCCTTGCTTTGGTCCCAAATTTAAATGCATCCTTGGCCTGTGAAATCGAAGGTACTCTCGAAGTCAATCTTCTTTTAATTTCCTGTAATTGTCGCACCTCGGTGTTGTCTTGTCTCAGACATCAACTTTGGGCTATCAGTTTTTGTGTTGGTCAGAATAATCGGCCACTTGTGCCCTTTGATTGACATGTCAGTATCTTTCGTTTCCGTTGCTTTAGCTCGAAGAGAGTAGAATTCCTTGTGGCACATCGAATGTCTCATGGAACAACGTGTTGCCTCAAATTGCATGGCCTATTGGGTCGCAGGACAAAGTCGTCTGCAGGTGTGATTTGTTATAGATTGTGGCCAGGACCTTTTGGACGAGTTGCACACATTTCTTTTGGTAATTTTAAAGCAAAATAAGAGAAGCAAATCATAAAATAAATAAAATATAATAAATTACGAGAGTTAGGAATTTGTTATACATAATTTGTTAAGAATTCATTAAACTTTGGCTCTTGATTCCACCCTCCCTAGGGTGTACTCTTAAGTCTATCCACTAGGCCTTTAACTTGGGGATTTATGACTTTGGGCAACATGACGTGGCCTGTTAAATTTAATCGTTAGTGATCTCGAGAATCCATTAGTTCTCGAGAATCCATTAGTTGAAGCACCCGTGGGTTAGGGTGGCATAGCCATCACTTGTGTTGGAGTCGGGCTCATGGCATCATTAGCGGTTGAGGAATTACTAGTGTTGATTGAGCCAACTACAGGAGTAAAGGAGCGTAACGGATTGCATCATCCCTATCAGTGTATGTAGTTTTTGGAAAAGGTTTATGAAGACCTCAATCAGCACTAGCGTATGGGTCGACGTTGCCATAGGGATGAAAGAGTCGGTTGCTAACCTCTTTAGTGAACATGCTATGGGTCAACGGTAGCACACCCTCACTTGAGTGCTTAATGAGTGGGTTAGTGGTGTGGTACTCCTACAACATGAGACCTTACAATCATGAAACCTACATTGTCCAACATATCATATGTTCATCCGACGCTTCGTCCAAACTTTCGACGTATCGTCTTTTCCTTCGGTGTATTGCCCGATCCATCGGCATATTGTCCTCCCACAATATCTGATCTTTTTCGTGCAATGCTCGATCCTTCCGGCCCAATGCTTGAACTTTGACATGATGCTCTTTGGCCTAATGTATGATTCTCCTACTTCAAAGATTTGCATTTATATGATTGAAGTTTCTCCTACGTCACTTATCTCAAATATTTATTAGTCTATAAATTTATCAATTGATTTCATCATCAAAATCCGGGATTCAACAATCTCTCCCTATTTTATGATGATAATCAATTGATGACGGAGCTTTAACTAGGCTCTCATTGTCTATATGTTATTTTGAAATATGAATGATAACATTTTAATACTAGTATTTGAATTTAAGTCGAAATAATTTTAATCATAAATCATAGTGACTTGCATCATTTTAGTTAACATGTCAAAATAATCATTACAAAATAAAAACATCATCATCATAAGTTAAAATATCATAATTTTATTTTTTATGTCTTCAAAGAGTAGTCAACTTCGCCCTCTTTTGTCATCAACAAAAAGGAGAAATGTACAAGTTACTACTTCTCTCTCCCCATTTGTTATCCCCAGAAAGAAGAGAAGGATATCATAGATTCATAGTACTATTTGTCTTCAATCATTACATAAAATATTAATATCTAAGATAAGTTCAAATTATGAGAGATCAATTTGATGATAGGGTATACAAGTCATGAATACATAAACAACAAGAAATCAAGATAATAATCCATTTGAATGAATCTCTAAAAAAAATTCATATAAGAAGAATTCGTGTATATGAAGGATTGAACATACCTAATTCTCTTCTAATAAAATCGAACTCTTCCTCGGTTTAGTAAAAATATCTACTAATTGATGTTTTGTGTCAATGAAATCTAAAAATATATCATGATGATTAACATGATCCCTAATAAAATAATATCTAATATCAATATGTTTAGTCCTAGAATGTTGAATATAATTTTTTGTTAAATAAATTACACTAGTATTATGAAGGGATGTTTTTTAGGTAAAGTTCATTATCTTTCACGGTATTCTTTATCCAAATTATTTATGCACAGCATACACCTGCTATTACATATTTAACCTTAGTTATAGATAATGTAATAAAATTTTGTTTCTTGGAAGACCAATAAACAAGTACATGACCTAGAAGCTAATATATTCCAGAGGTACTTTATCTATTCTGCATCTTGCAAAGTCAACATCAGCATATGCAATCAAATCAAAATTTTCAGATTTTGGATAATATAATCCTATATTAGTGGTTTTTTTTAAGTATCTAAAAATTCTTTTAGCTGCTTTATAATGAGATTGTTTAGGATTGGATTGAAATATGGTATAAAGCTCAACACTAAACATTATATCAGGTCTAGTTACAGTAAGTATAGAAAGCTACCAATCATACCTCTATAAGTCTTTTGGTTAAAGTATTCTTCTTTATTGTTTATATCTAATTTTAGAAATGTTAATAGGTGTGTTAATGGCCTTAGCACTATCCGAGTGAAATTGTTTTAGTAGATTCAAAATATACTTAGTTTGACTAATAAAATTTCTATTATTTAGTTGCTTAATTTGCAATGCTAAGAAAAATATCAATTCACCCATTAAACTCATTTCAAATTTTTGGCTCATACTTTTAGCAAATGATTCATATAAAGATTCATTTTTGAACTAAAAATAATATCATCAATATAAATTTGAATAATAAAAAATTTATTTTAAAGATATTTAATAAATAATTTGGTATCGATTTTGCCTTTCCAAAAATTATTTTAAATAAAAAAAGAACTAAGCCTCTTATACCAAGCTCCAGGGGCTTGCTTCAACCCATAGAGAGCCTTACATAACTTATAAACATGGTTTGGAAAAAGAACATTTTCAAATCTAGGTGGTTGTTTTATAGACTTCTTCGGAAATAAACTATTAAAAAAGATACTTTTGACATCCATTTGAAATAATTCAAAATTTTTATAACATGCATAGGTAAGGTGCATCCTTCTAGCTTTAAGTCTAGCCACAGGAGCGAAGGTTTCTTTATAATCTATACCTTCTTCTTTATTGAAACCTTTGGCCACTAATCTAGCGTTATTTCGAACCACAATACCTTGTCATCTTGCTTATTCCTAAATACTCATTTAGTACCAATCATAAGATGATCACTAGGTCTAGGAACAAGCATCCAAACTTTATTTCTTTTAAATTGATTTAATTCTTTATGCATTGCAAAAACCCATGAGTTATCTTTGAGAGTATCATCAATGCATTTAGGTTCAATTTGAGATAAAAAAGTAGCATTTGCACAAAAAAAATTAAATAAAGAACAAGTTTGAACACTTTTTGATATATCTCCAATGATTAGCTCCTTAGGATGTGCATCTACATACTTTCATTCCTTGGGTAAGGATTATTTGGAAGTAGATGTATCCAAGTTACCTTGGAGAGGAGAATTCTCATTCAAATTCAATATATCAAATTTGAAATCATCATCAAAATTATTTTTCTTAAATTCGGGAGACTCATTAAAAACAACATAGATAGATTCCTGAATAACTAAAGTTCTTTTATTGAAAACTCGATAAGATTTAGAAATATAGGAATATTCAAGAAAAATTCATTCATCAGATTTTACATTAAATTTTCCTAATATATCATTTTCATTTAAAATAAAATATTTATAATAAAAAACTTTAAAATACAAAATGTTAGGTCTTTTATTGTTTCATAATTCATAAAGAGTTTTAGATAGTAGTAGTCTTATGAGAACCTTGTTTATAATATAGCATATCGTGTTAATGGTTTCGGCTCAAAAATATTTGTATAAGCTATGTTCATTAAGCATAGTTCTTACGATCTCTTGTAAACTCCTTTTTTTTTTTCAATAACTCCATTTTATTATGAATTTCTTAAAGTAGAGAAATTGTAGTCATACTCATTTGAATCACAAAATTCTTAAAAATTATGATTTTTATATTCACCATTATGATCACTATGAATGGAAGAAATCATAAAACCTTTTTTATTTTGAATTTGTTTGCAAAACTTTGTAAAACATTTAAAACAATCATTTTTATGTGCCAAGAAGTATGTACATGTATATCTACTATAATCATCAATAATCACAAAAGTATATTTACTACATTCTAGACTTATGATATCAATTTTTCCAAATAAATCCATGTGGATTAATTGTAATGGTCTAGATGTACTCACTTGATTTTTAGGCTTAAAGCTACTCTTTATTTGTTTACCTAGTTGGCATGCATCACAAACTTTATCTTTGACAAATTTAATTTTAAGCATTCCTCTTACAAGTTCTTTAGTTTCAATTTGTGAGATCAATTTCATACTTGCATGACCTAATCTCCTATGCTAAAGCCATGCATCATCATTTAAAATTAAAAATAAGTTTTATCATAAAAATCATCAAGATCAATAGTATACACATTATTGCTTCTTAAGGTAATCATAAATTTATTTTTATGTGGTATCTTTATAATGCAAGCATTAGATTCAAATTTAATGTTATATCCCTTATCACACAATTGACTGATACTTAGTAAGTTATGTTTTAAGCCATTTGTTAATAGAACATCTTCAATCAAAAGATTTGATTTATTACATATATTTCCTTTGACGATAATTTTTCCTTTGTTGTTGTCTCCGAAGGTGACATATCTTCTGTTTTGGCTAGTGAAATTTAAGAAATGTGTTGGATATCTGATCATGTGCATTGAGCATCCACTATCGAGATACTATTTCTTGCTCTTAAGTTTCGATTGGAGACATATCTATAAGAAAGAGGGGTTTTCTTTAGATATATATTTAGCTCTGAATCCTTCATGGTTAGATCTACCTTTCTTGACTATTGGCATTAAATTATTTATGGTTCCTTTAGGAATCCAAACTAATTTATAAGAGTTATATTTTTTAAATAAACATGTATAAGCATAATTACTACATCTTCCACAAAAATTATATTTAACTTTAGGGGGAACATATAATGTAAGTCCATTTACAAATGTAATTGGCTTTTGTTGAGTGTTACTACTCACAAAGTCGATTCCTTCCTTTCTATGTATATAACTTTTGTTAGCAAGAATCATGTTTAATGATTTATTTTTAATTTTAAAATTTTTTAATGTTTCTTATAATAACATATTTTTCTTTTGAATGAGTCTAACTTTTCATATTTAGTGCAAAATATTAACAAGCAATTGCCATACTTATTTTTTAATTTATCAAATTCACTAAAAAGAGATACATAATCCTTTTTTAGCAATTTATAGTTCTTACCAATTATTATAAGTTCATCATATAAATCATGAAATGCATCAAGTAATTTATCATAAGATAAGAATATTTCACGTGAGTCACATATCTTGTTGTTGAAAGTCATCAATGCGTAGTTCGCCACTTCATTTTCATTGGTTTGCTCTTCATCTTCTGATACACTTGATTCATCCCATGTTACCTTAAATATTTTCTTCTTATTTTGTGCTAGCACCTTCTTCTTTAGTTGTAGACACTCATTTTTGAAGTGCCCTGGCCTTTTGCATTCATAACAAATAATTGTATCCTTTGTAAGTTCATTTTTATTCTTGGATTCTTGTCTTACAGAATTTGTTTTGTTCCTTTTCATAATTTTTTTAAATTTTCTTACGAGGAGTGTTAAGTCATCATCATCACTTGAGCTTTTACTCGAGTAGTTTTCTTTGGTTCTAAGTACAATATCATTCATGTTCTTTGGAAGGTTTTCCTCATATTCGTCATGTGCCTTGTAAGTCATTTTATAAGTCATTAATGATCTTATGAGTTTTTCAAGAGGAAAGTTGTTCAAGTCCTTTGCTTCTTGAATTGTGATTACCTTTGGATTTCAACTTTTTGGAAGAGATCTTAAAATTTTATTAACTAATTTAATATTAGTATAGCATTTACTGAGAACTTTCAAACCATTAACAACATCCGTAAAATAAGTATACATGTCACCAATGGTTTCACTTGGTTTTATTCTAAATAATTCATAATTATATACCAAAAGATTAATCTTATATTCTTTTACTCTATTTGTGCTTTCATAAGTAACCTTAAGTGTGTGCCAAATCATGTGCAGTTTCAGAAATACAATTAAACTTATTTTTGTCTAAAACAAAAAATAAAGCATTAATAGCTTTAATATTTTTAAAAAATATTTTCTTCTTAAATTCATTTTATTCATTCATTGGTTTAGAGGATTTTGAAAATCAAACTCAACAACATTCTATAGATCAAAATCCAAATCCATATGAAGCAAAAAAATTCGTATTTATATTTTTTTAATATGTGTAGTTTGTCCTATTAAACATAGGAGGACGAGTGATAGAGTGACTCTCTTGATTACCAGAAAAAATCATTAAATCTCTCTTGGGTGTTAATCCAATTGAGAGAACTGGGCTTTGATACCAATTATTAAGAACGTCAAGGCCTTAAGAGGAGTAGGTGAATTAGTGCTTTCGAAATAAAATTCCGATTTGAAAGTTCAATCAAAAAATATATATCGGAAATGCATTTAACTTTGAATATGAGTAAGGGTAGTGAGCAACTAAATCAGTTAGTAATAGCAAGGAAAAGCATAAAGAGAAATGCAAACCAGATTTATAGTGGTTCGATCATCCCGACCTACGTCTACTCTCGATTTCTCTTAATGGGCGAAAATCAACTACCATTGTTACAATTCTTTCACATTTTCACACACTTAGGAGAGAACCTTCACACTTCTCTTTTACAACAAAATCTCACACCTCCCTTAGAATGACTTCTAAACTCAAGGAGGAAGAGACTCAACACTTTTCAAGAGAGCTTACACACTTAAAATCATAAGTTTTCGTGCTTTTACCAAGCAAGCACGAGTAGGGTATTTATAGACCTCAAATGACTTTAAAAATAGAGCAAAAAATTTAAATCCTTGAGTTTTCGAGGTACTAGCGGTACTACCGCTTGTGCCAAGTGGTACTATCGCCTAATAGAGCTTGGGAACTAGGGCTATGGTGGTACCACTACCTACTTGGGTGGTATAACTGCTTGACAATCTAGTGGTACCATCGCCTGACTAGGCGGTACCACTGCTTAACAACCTAGGAACCCAAGCTTTAGTGGTACCATCACCTGCTTGGGCGGTACCACCGCTTGCTTGGCTGGTACCACCGCTTGACAGTTTAAGAACTCGGGATCTAGCGATACCACCACCTTCCAAGTAGTACCACTGCCTAGCCCAACTCCAAGTTATTGAATTGGCCTTTCAACATGTCCAATTCAGCCTTAGTACAAGCCCAATAGGCTCATAATCAAGTTGCCATGTTTACGCTCCAAAACCAACTCAATTAGGCACTTAACGACTTCAATTAAGACTTAACAATTACAATCATGAAACTTGCAATGTCCAACATATCATTCGTTCATCCGGTACTTCGTTTGAACCTCCAACGCATTGTCCATTCCTTTGGTGTATTGCCCAATCCATCAGCATATTATTCTCCAACAACATCCGATCTTCTTGGCGCAATGCCCGATCCTTCTGCCTCGATGCCCGAACTCTGACATGATGCTCTCCGACCCAATGTTTGATTCTCCTGCTTCAATGATTTACCTTTCTATGATCGAATTTTCTCCTACGTCACTTATCTCAAACATTTATTAGTCCATAAACTCATCAATTGATTTCATCATCAAAATTCGGGATTCAACAAGAATACCTTCGGTAGTTCATCCAAAAACATCGGGAGTCATCACCCTAACCTCAAGAGCCGGTCGAAAGACAAATAAATGTTTTAGTCACCAGCCCGACCTCAAGAGGAGATAGCATATCAGGTCGTAAAACTTATGCCCAAGCTATAATTAGCAAGTGCTTTAGGACCAAAGGTGAATATGAAATAACTTTCAGAGAAGAGGAGATAGAATGACTCGACCTGAACCATAATGATGCTCTGGTGGTCTCCATAAGGTTGATTAATATCGGAGTAAAAAGAGTCATGATTGATGTTTTTAAAAAACCTAGGCTCTTGGCTAATTATCTCACCCCCATGACTTCCTTGCTGACGAGATTTACTGGTGACTCAATTTCCCCTCTTGGGACCATAAACCTACTCGTCACATTTGGAGATGAACCATGCTCGAAGACAATTATGACTAAATTCATAGTGGTTAACATCCCCTCAACATATAACACCATTATAGGTTGACCTATGTTGAACAAAATATAGATAATCGTGTTGACTTATCACATGATGATGAAATTCCCGACTAGCACCAACATTAGCAAATTAAGGAGTAACCCAAGGGAATCCTGACAGTGCTATCTCATGACTATCTCCTTACCTAAGAATGTCTGATCTGAAGCACCACCTATAGACCCAAAAGACTTCACCAAACCCCTTCCACACTTGAAACCAACAGAATAATTGATCGAAACACCCCTGGATAAGGCTTCCCCTGATCGGGTCATCAAAACAAGCTCAATGTTGCCCGATGAGAAGAGAGTACAACTTATCAATTTGCTTAAGAATGCTAAGGTGTCTGCATGGTTCAAAGGACATGTTGGGAATTGATTCGGATGTGGCTCAATATCATTTGGACATCTCTCCCAGGGCTCGACTAGTCAAACAGAGGCCTTGCAAATTCACCCTCGAATGCTAACAAGCTATTAGCAATGAAATCGACAAACTACTAGTAGTATGGTTCATTGTCGAGGTGTAATACTTGTAGTGGCTCACTAATGTTGTACTTGTCAAGGAGTCAAATAGAAACTAAAGGATGTATGTAGACTATACCAATCTCAACAAAGCATGTCCAAAAGACAAGTATCGTCTCCCATGGGTGGACCAACTAGTTGACGCCACCTTAGGGTATGAGCTCCTCACTTCCATGGATGCATTTTTTGGGTACAACTAGATAAGAATGGCATAATAAGATCAGGAACATACATCCTTCACCACCAACCGAAGGACATACTGCTACCAAGTCATGTCACTTAGGTTGGAGAATATACGAGCAATATACCAAATGATGGTGAACAGGATCTTCAAGCACCAGATCGGGAGGAATGTTGATGTATATATAGACGACATGATAATTAAATGTAGAATGGTCGACTCACACTTAATAGACTTGGCGGAGACCTTTTAAATCCTTAAAAGATACAATATGCATTTTAATTCAACCAAATATGCTTTTGGGGTGAGTTTTGGAAAATTCCTGGGTTCATTATGCATCAAAGAGGGATAGACGAAACTTGAAAAAGTACAAGCCATATTGTAAATGCGCCCACCTTAGTCAATAAAGGAAGTCCAATGACTAATAGGGCGAATGACAACATTGAGTCAGTTCTTATCCTGATCCGACAACAAATGCCAACCTTTTTTTCAAGCCCTTAAGAACCCGAAAGGTATCCTATGGACTTAGGAATGTCAGGAGGCCTTTGAGAGATTAAAGTACCACCTCACTCGACTGTTGCAGTTGACCTTCCACCTCGGGAGCAATCCTTAGTCTCTATCTTGCTGTTACTAACTTGGCTATCAACTTCATCCTAGTCCAAGACAACGTAAGGAGTCAAGGCCCATTTACTATATCAGTTATGTATTAAGTGGACCCGAGGAGTGATACTCGCTTATAGAGCAACTAGCATTTATGTTACTACTCACGATGAGAAAGCTTTGTCCTTATTTTCAAGCGCACATCATATAGGTCATCACCAATCAACCACTTCGTTGGGTTTTATCTTGGTATGACATTTCAAGGTGATTACTCAAATGGTCTGTAGAACTAAATGAGTTCGATAAACAATAATGCAGGGATAAGGCTGGAGAAACCCCGCTCTGCCTCAGACGACTCCTCACATACAAATTAAGGCCACGTCGTACTGATACATACATCAACAACATCTATCTCTAACATTTGTTATTGTCCTCCTTATCGTAAAGGGACAAATGGAAATTTGTGTTTCTCTTTCGTGCCATAATAACTAAGAATGAAGTTTGTATTTCTCTATTATGACTCTTTGTACACGTAGATGCATGGAGGATTACTTGAGTCCTACGTGTCAACTATCGGCAAATTATCTATCAGATATCAAATACCATATAAAACAAGCACTTAGATCATTTCATCCTTCATACAGGATGGTGTCTATATTAATGTAAATATTTTGAAAACATGTACAACAGTAATAGGAGAAACATAACCGTAACAAGAAGCATAAATTACGTGCGAATAATCCTTCAACTACAATAATGTAATGATCAACATTAGCTTAGTTATAAGGTAATCATGTTTTGTAGAACCGTTAGAAGAAATCTTCACGTCAAGCACAGCAATGTAATGGAAGTTTATATAATAATGCTTGCCGATCATGTTTGTTTTACCCCCACCTCTGATGTAAATGCAGATATGTGAGAAATGGTTGTTAATGATAGGAGATATGGCCTAAGCAAGACAAATTTCTGTAGGCCATAAGACTAATTGCATGCAAAATTTAATAAACCATACTGAGGTGATGATGGAAAACTTCACTCTTACCCATAAAAACATCCATAAAGCTAATAACTCTGATTGGGAGAAGAAGAGAGCATCAGGATTCCTGGATCACTGGGGGCAAAAAAGGGCTGCAAGAACTTGTTTCAAACTCCAACCACAAAGAACATAGAGAGCAATCGAGCAGCTTTTCATTGGAAGCAAAAAAGGAGCTTCCCTCCCAGCCCATGCAACCCCACCACCGTCACCTCGGCCCACACTTGTTTATTACTACGCACACCTCGGCCCACACTCCAACCAACATTAACCACCCCAGGTCAAAAGCAAAGGGCTCCCGTGTAACCACAGAATGACTCCATCCCCCAAGCAAAAGGTAGACATAAATATTACTTCGTGCTTGTGTTTGTTTGGTGTGTGGTGTGTGGTGTTTTCTGTGCGTGAGTGAGTGAGAGAGAGAGAGAGAGAGAGAGAGAGAGAGAGCGAGAGCTGTTTTGGTGTGTTGTTGTGGAGAAGACAGACCACGGAATCGAATCCTAGCGCCGATGTCCGAATCCCCCCGCTGTTATCTCCTTGTAGCAACCCTGCGCTTGAGCAGAGCCCAAGGAGATGCAACCCCTCTGTCTCGGCTTCTCTCCCTTGCCACCACTCTATAACTCTAATTATTGCTGTGGTTATTGCTGTTGTTGCTATCCTCCTCCTCCTCCTCCTCCTACTACTACTACTAACGCCACTGCTGCCGCTGCGGCTGTCGTAGGAGTTGCTGCTGTTACGATCTCAGCTGCCTTTACCCTTTGGCTCGCTCTCCTTCGCCGAGTCCATCCACTGGCATGCGGAGAGCTGCTTCCCCTTGTTTTTTCTGATGGCCTCCACCTCTTTCCTCCTCTTCCCTCCCCCAGCTCATGACTCGTCTCCCTCCTCCGCTGATCAACCCAACTCCAACTGCTCCTCCTCTCTTATTAGAACCAACTCTTCTCCACTTCCTCCCCTGCAACCACTACTGTTGTTGCCTCCTCAGCAGTTCCATTATTTTCGTCAGCAACAGCGTCAGCAGGAGGAACAGCTTCTGCGACTCCTCTATCTCCAGCAGCAGCAGCAGCAGCAGGAGGAACAAGATAAGATGGTGAGGAAGAGGCTGGCTTCGGAGCTCGACCTCCAGTCCGACTCTCCATACGGCCCTGCTCGCCTCTCTCGCCGCACCACAACCGGTGCCTCCTCTTCCTCCGCCAATCCTACGTTCCTAGGGGATGTCCTCCCCGGCCAGCCCTCTCCACTGTTCAATCCGCCTTCGACGCTTCCCGTTGATGTCGGCCAACAAAGCGCCGCTGCTTCCGTTTTGTTGCCAGTTACTACTACTAGTACTCCGCCTGCCCTTCTACCGTCTTTGCCTGCTCCTCCGCCTCCAGCTCTTCCTTCGCTGGCCGTCTGTGGGTTCTCAGGCTTGCCCCTCTTTCCGCCCGATGATGATCGTATTGCTTTGCCTTCTTCGAATGCAGAGGGACTGCACCTTGTTTCTTCCTCTGCCATCGGCGGTGGTGGTGGGAGCTCCGATGATGCCGGGGTAGGTACCGCTTGGGTGGACGGGATTATCCGCGATATCATTAATAGCTCCGCCGGCGGGGAGGTTTCCATCCCTCAGATAGTTAACAGCGTCCGCGAGATAGTACACCCATGCAACCCAGGCTTGGCGGCCCTCCTAGAGTTCCGACTCCAGTCGCTCTCATCCGACCCATCGCCGGCCGCAGCGCTGCACTCGCTTCCCAATAGCGCAGCGCTGGATCCCTCCGACAAACGGCGGAGGGACACGAGGGTGGCTCCGCCGCTGCCGGAGACATTACAAGCACCGAAACGGGCCAACCAGGCGCCGCCCTTCACATTCGCCCCAGCAGCTGCTGGCGGCGGATGGGAAGAACCAACAAGCCGCCTCCAAAGCGCACAACAGAACCCGCAGCCACAACAGCAACCACAACCCCAACCTCAACCTCAAAGGAGCTCCACCTCCGTTTCCTCGGACGAGGCGACGGCGGCGACGGCGGCTGCCTCAGCGGCAGCGGCAGCGGCCGCGAGGAAGAGGGAAGAGATGCAACAGAGGAAGAGGGACGAGGAGGGCCTCCACCTGCTGACGCTCCTGCTCCACTGCGCGGAAGCGGTAGCCGCCGACAACCTGGAGGAGGCCAACCGGTTGCTACTGGAGATCTCGGAGCTGTCGACCCCCTTCGGCACGTCGGCTCAGCGCGTTGCTGCCTACTTCTCGGAGGCAATGTCGGCTCGTCTGGTGAGCTCGTGCCTGGGCCTGTACGCGCCGCTTCCGACCGTGCCCCACCGCCACCGTCTGGCCTCCGCCTTCCAGGTTTTCAACGGTATCAGCCCCTTCGTAAAGTTCTCCCACTTCACGGCCAACCAGGCGATACAGGAGGCGTTCGAGCGGGAGGACCGTGTTCACATCATCGATTTCGACATCATGCAGGGCCTCCAGTGGCCGGGCCTCTTCCACATCCTGGCATCCCGCCCCGGCGGCCCTCCGCGGGTGCGCCTCACCGGCCTCGGATCCTCCATGGACGCTCTCGAGGCCACCGGCAAGCGCCTTTCCGACTTCGCCGAGACGCTCGGCCTCCCCTTCGAGTTCGTTCCAGTTGCCGAGAAGGTCGGCAACCTGGACCCCGAGCGCCTCGGCGTGTCCCGCCGTGAGGCCCTCGCGGTGCACTGGCTGCACCACTCGCTCTACGACGTCACCGGTTCGGACACCAACACTCTCTGGCTTCTCCAAAGGTAGATGCGCAGTCTCCTTCGCAATGCTCGTAGCTTGCTTCTTTTTCTCCTCTTCAATCCCTTTGTTCTTTTAGTGCAATAGCTACTACTACTACTACTACTGCACTTGGCTCCTATTTCCTCCCTTCTCTTCTCTTCCTCACACTTCACATGATCTTATTCCGCTTCTCCTCCTGCTGTGAGATTCAGACTTGCTTTGAAGGACTAACTATAACTACTTTGTATTCATTACCTTCCTCCTCCGTGAAAGCTCCTTGGCTTTAATCCGAGTTTCCTCATCTGTGATATATCTTTCTCGTCTCCCGTGATAATACTTTTTTTCGAAAATGCATCTTTACAGCTTCGACAAAGAAGAAGTTAATAGTTGTCAAAGAACAATGTTTAATATTCTTTAGCTTTGGTTTGTCCAAAGTCAAATGTAATACTAATCAGCCAACTTTCCGTCGCTCGTGTAAGAAGAGACGTCGTTGGAGGCCGGTTAACAGAGAGATTGATTGAGAGGCTTTTGAGTTGCTCATGTCTTCTCTGCAGACTCTTTTTCTCCTCTCCCTTTTCGTCCATTAATCATTATCGTTACTTTTAAAAGTAGTGACGACGAAGACGGTCGATTTAGGAACAACATTAATTAATTTGCATGTGATCGTGGGTGTGTAGGTTGGCACCCAAGGTTGTAACGATGGTGGAGCAAGATCTCAGCCAAGCAGGTTCGTTCTTGGCTCGGTTCGTGGAGGCGATCCACTACTACTCGGCCCTCTTCGATTCGCTCGGCGCCAGCTACGGCGAGGACAGCCAGGAACGGCACATTGTCGAGCAGCAGCTGCTGTCTCGGGAGATCCGCAACGTGCTCGCCGTGGGTGGCCCGGCGCGCACCGGCGAGGTCAAGTTCAGCAACTGGAGGGAGAAGCTTAGTCAGTCTGGCTTCCGTGGGGTCTCGCTCGCAGGCAATGCAGCAGCCCAGGCCACCCTCCTCCTGGGCATGTTCCCCTCCGACGGCTACACCTTGGTCGAGGAGAACGGCACGCTCAAGCTGGGATGGAAGGATCTCTGCTTGCTTACAGCTTCAGCTTGGAGACCGATCAACCACCACCAGGCCGCCGCCGCCACCTCCACCCTAGTCGGCGCCACTCGGTAGGAGAAGAACACGATACATTTCATTGTTATTCCAAGTAGTATTGCATGTTACTTGTTAGTTACTCGATAGTTCTCAGAGTTACAAAACCTCATCTTTTCTTCTTCTTCTTCGTCTTCTTACCACCTACCACTGCTTTTCCTGTGTGCAAGAGACTGATGTCTTGCCTAACGAAGTGGATGGGTGAGGAGAGAACGCATGTCATAGATCTGTCTTTGCTATGAATGCTTTGAACTAGGTGAGGTTAGCAGCGACACTGCTTTTTCTTCTATGGCTATTTCCAATGACATGTCCCTTTCGCTCTTACAAGCTGTACCAGCCCTGGGACTGAGATAGGGAGAGGCACTACGGTTTTGTTTGCTATCACAAGAGATAGAGAAAGAGAGAGAGAGAGAGAGAGAGAGAGAGAGGGGTGGGCGGAGGAAGACACAGTGAGTTGGCTGTGGGCGTGATTTATCTCTGTCAGACAGCTATTACACACATGTGTAGCCTGCAGCCAATGCTTGGGGGTTGGCTGCCTTCCGGTGAAACCCGCTAATGATGAACATTTTTTTACCACTTGGAGGAAGCTAAGCATGTTAGGTCTTTAAAGTTTCTGAGGGCTGTGTTTCTGGGACATATTCGACACTCATCTCAATCTAACCTTGCGGATTCATCTTAATTGTTAGGGTTTATGGCAGTGGTTGGCCCAGCAGATATAGCATGGGTGTACGTGACTGCAGCAGCCTCAAGTGTCATGTCAGGTCGAAAGCGTTGGTCAAGCCACTGATTTGGTAGAAAGAATAAGCTCGCTCGTCAATCCCCCTCCCCTCTCAGTCCCGCTTTTCTATCAACTGCGGTGCATTTAGACCATTGGTGATTATATCATCTTTTGGTTGTGATTAAGGTGATTTAAATCACTCTAAACAGTTGTTTCTTCTTGATAACCATAGTTAATATTACTTTCCCAAACTACACCCAAGATTTTTTATAAGAAGCATTTCAAAAGAAAAGGACGTGCATATTCTTTATCCTCCGAAGAAACTCTTCTTTAGAAGCAACTTAGAAAAGGAGGACGTCACGTGCTAATAGATATTCCATAGCCAAGAACAAGAAGAACTAGAAATAAATGAAAAATTATATATCTTATATATTTTTTGAAAATATTCCAGAGCCAAGAACGAGAAGAACTAGGTAATGTACCTGATTCTCTTATTAAGAATTAATTCGACATATTTTTGAAAGTATCAACAACCTATCGTAAAATTTGAGCTCGAATTTTATTTTCGTGTCATTTGTCATTTAAAAAAGATTATGAAGACTGAATAAGGATTATATTAATTAAATATTATCTGATTTTATATAAATTTCAAGTCGAGCAAGAAGTTATAAGTTGATTTGGTCGAAGCAATACCTTGAAAATATGATTTTCAAAATAAAAAATCATACAAGCTTGAAGAGAAGAGATAAGTCAATGCTACAAATTTTATTTGTCAAAATTGAACCAAAAGCATTATCCAATTTAACTCATCCCATTAGTCATTATTTGTAAAACTTGCAATAGTATAATTATTGAAAATTTTGTTATAATTAATAAATGTGGGTTTGTAAGTAAAAGGAATATCAAGAATCCAATTATCTAAAGTTACATTAATAGTGGAACCAATTATCTAAACTTCATAATGCCATAATGTAAATTTTCAAATGCCAATGGGAATAGATGCTGGCTTGAACACATTTTAATATTATACCTGATGCCCCAAGGATTAATGAAATCATATGTGGCTTAAACCATCTTAATCCAAATGCAGTTGGAATTAGTAACATATTGATAAATGCATTTAGCATGCAAAGTGATAGTGATCCTTTATGTCATGGCAGATGGAGTTAGCACGGCTTGGTTCAATCCCGGGTGCGCAAGATCATCCACGTCGACGCTCGAATGGCGGGGGTTATCGTCCGGTGAGGTCGAGCTTGGGCTTTAGCTTCAAGGTCTGGAAACTCCACTCTGTTGGCCGCCTCCCTCTTTATCACCTATCCCTACACGTAGGTCGGGGTCGGGAAGGGGGTTTCTGACTTCGACCCTTCGAAGATTTTGTTAAAACTGAGTGGAAAATCCACCAAGAACCGTCCTTATCATCGGCCCCGCGATAGGTTTTTATCCCTTTGCCAATGGACTACTTGTACCTGTCATATTTATGGTTGTCAACCCATCGGTCGGTAGACTTACTCTTGAGGCGGATGTTGGGCGTCCTCGGTGTCATGACATTGAGCGGTGGTGTCGTACTCTGTGTCGTCCCGTTAGTGTCGTACTCGGTGCTGTCCCAACATTCGTGGGACGACGCGATACTCGGTCGGTGCCATCCCGATCTTTGCAGGACAGCGTTGTACTTGGTCGATGTTGACTCAGCCTTTGTGGGACATCTCGGTACTCGATCGATGCTGTCTCGATCTTTGCAGGATGGCGCTATACTCGATCGGCGTCATCCCAATCTTTACGGGACGATGCTGTACTTGGTCGGCGCCGTCCAACCTTTGCAGAACGGCATTGACCAGGGGGTATGGTCTAGTATATTGACCTTGATGCTGGTGTGGCTATGAATAGTAGTTGAAGGATAGGTTATCAAAATGTGCCCTATCACAAAGTAATTTTCATCACATGTAGATATTTAACACCACAACCCCTAGCCCTTTTAGGGAGGATAATAGTGTTCCAAGCCAGAATATGCAAGCCCTTAGAGTTGGGTTCGTTACTCCGAAGAAAGTTTTTAGTAATCTTAATGATATTGTTAAGAATTTTGCTAGATATACGAGTGACACTAAGAGAACGAAGTGGAATGGAGTCAAAGAATAAAAGTAATAAGCACAACCCTACCAACTCATGACAAAAAGGCGCTATGCCATGTTCCAAATCTATTTACAAAAGGTTTGGTAAGTTCGCTAAATGTTGAAGGGCGAATTCTCTTTGTGCGATGAGAGTGCCAAGATACCTAAAGGGAAAGTTATGATATTTAAGTTGTTCCATGTTTCTATTAGTATCCCGTGGAAAATAAATTTCAGATTTAGAGGTGTTAATCTTTTGATTAGTAAAATCTTTATAGGTTTGAAATATATTAAGAATGAAATAACAAAACTTGCTAGTGGCTCTGAAACAAAATAATATATCATCCCCATACATAATTTAGCAAAGTTTAAAATATTTTTAAGTTAAAGTTGATTTTAGTCTATGTGATTTTAGTCATAGATCGCTTAAGCCCTTATGGTTTACTTATATCTAAAATAACTCTTATATTTTAAAAACATAGTATATAAGCTCCTCCCATCAAGTCTAGGTTAATAGATGTTAGAGTCTGTTTATGGAGCATGCTGACTTACAATAAATTATTAACATAATGACATGTATAATTTAAGTTTAAAAAAGAGTTAAGGTCCATTTTAGCCCCTGTGATCTTGACTATTTACTACTTAAGCCCTTATGATTTACTCATATCTAAAATAACCTATATATTTTTAAAATCGTAACATATAAGCCTCTCCCGTCAAGTTTGAATTAAGAGACATTAGAATATTCTTATATGATGTATTGACTCATAATAAATCATTAATATAATAACATATGTAAATTAAGTTTAAAAAAGGGTTAAGGTCTATCTTGTCAAGGAAAACGAAGCGATGGAGGCCGTAGCAATAGATAAAGACGGAGAGACAAATGTATGAGAGACCGAAGGTGGAGGTGAGGGAGAGCTAGACCACCATGTTATAGGCACGATAGGTGGGGATATAAGAGAGGACAAAGTGAGAGGCATTGGAGATAAAATCCCTAGAGGAGGAAAAGGGACCAGGAGATCGCTATGTGCCTAGTGTCGGATTGGTCATTGTACATCCACCTAAGGCAAGACCGAAAGCTCCTAAGCTCATCGTCAACACGAGAAAGGCTACGTGCATACGATGCCCTACTAGGTAACAGTGGCTCGATGCTACTGCTGGTGGGCGCTTCCACGATGATGCCTCCTCCCACCATTGATGGTGGTCTCAATTTTTTTAAAACTTAAATTACATGTGTTATTATATTAATAATTTATTATTAGCATGCCACGTAAATAGACTCTAATGTTTGTTAACTTAGATTTGACGGAAGTGACTTATATACTACGTTTTTTAAAATATAAGGTTTATTTTAGACACGAATATACCATAAGGGCTTAAGTGGTCCATGGCAAAAACCACAGAGGCTAAAATGGATCTTAAACTTTTTTTAAACTTAAATTATATGTATCATTAAACTAATATTTTATTGTGAGTCGGCATGCCATGTAAGCAGACTCTAATGTCTATTAACTTAGACTTGATATGAGAGATTTATATGCTATATTTTTTAAAATATAGGAGTCATTTTAGACATGAATAAATCATAAGGGCTTGAGTGGTCCATGGCCAAAACTATAATGACTAAAATGAATCTTAATTTTTTTTTAAACTTAAATTATATGTCATTATATTAATAATTTATTATAAATCAACATACCACATAAGACTCTAATATCTATTAATTTAGATTGAAAGAACTTATATGCTATATTTTTATAAATATATGAATTATTTTATATATGAGTAATTCATAAGAACCGAAATTTATAACTAGATTGTATAGATATTGTTAAAGAATATCTATCTACCTATTTGACCTTTAAACGAAAGAGGAAGAGCGATCATTTATGTGACGTTGAAAGGTTGAAAGAGTAATACATTTAGAATCATTAGATGAAATTATCTAATTAGGGAGAAAATGCTCACTCCAACATTTTTGGGATGGCATCCTATAACAATCTATCAAATGCTTCCTTAAGATCAAGTTTGATCATAGTTAGAAGAGTTTTACCCTCGAGTTATAAATGGTATGGGCAATTTCTTGGACGATCAAAATGTTACCGTGAATAGCATAGCATGCATGCATGGAAATAAAAGTAAACGGCTCTTTGGATATAAGAAGGGTTAAATAAATTTTAAGATGATTAATCAAAACCTTAACAAGAATCCTATAATTGACATTGCATAATAAAATTGGACAAAAATCTTTAATTACAATGGGATTTTCACATTTAGGAATAAAGATGATAATTGTCTTAACTCCAATCATAAGGTAAATCTGAATTCAAAAGAAATGATGAAACACATCAACCATAGAATCAACTACAGTGTCCCAATAGAATTTATAAAATTTAATAATATATCTACCTGGCCCTAGGCTTTTAACTAAATCAAGAGAGTGCAAGGCATTCTAGATTTTAATTTGATTGAAAGGGCAGAATAATTATGTTTTATCTTGACTTAAAATACCTCATCCTCAAAAGAAGGCTAGGAAAGGGTTTTGGGAGCAGTAATATAATCATCATTCCAAAGATTGAAGTAGTAACATTTAAAAGCAGAGCGAATATTATTTGGATCTGTGATAATAGTATATTCATTTTGAATATGGTGAATGTAGTTGGTTCTTCATCGGACTGAAACTAAAGAGTGATAGAACTCGGTATTTTAGATCACTCTCATTGATCCATTTGGTTTTAGCTTAGGCCCACAATTTAACATTAATTTACCTAAGAAGAGTCTAATAATTTTTTGTAGAGGCAAGATAGGTGTAAAAATTTGATGTCTTAAAGACCCAATTGAGAATTCTTGGACTCAAGAATAGTGATATCTTTTTGTGTATTTTGTAAAAGTTGTTCTAGATTCCCAAGGTAAAATTTCAGTTCCAAAATCAAAGAGAGAGTTGGATATTGTAACAAGGGGTAGTATTACAAGAGTTTGAAACAATATTATGTACCTCCACATACTCAACCTTAAGATGTTGAAATTTAAACAATTTGTTAGATGCAATAAAAACCTTAGCAATTTGTAGAAGGACGAGATGACGATCAGAATAATTTCTAGGCATATGTTTAGCAATTAAATTACCAAAAATATTAATCCAAGCACAATTGGCAAAACCATGATGAATTGGCAGAACCAAAATATCAAAATTACCAAATGGACCAAGTAAATCATTGTCTAGTGAAACCAAGATCAATTAAACTAGTATTTTTAATAAAACTATTAAACATACGAATTGAAGAATTGTTGGAAAAGAATTAAGTTAAAATCACAAGAACTATTGATACAGTTAAAATCACAAAGAATTAAGAAAGGAAATTCACTCATATCTAAGGATCCAAGGACATTCCATAGAAAATTTTGAGAAACAAGAGAGACGATGGCATAAATTCCGGTTAAAACCCATGCAGGAGAATTCATATACTGTATAAACTATATGAAGACATTGAGTTTGGAAGGAAGTACTTTGGCATTAACAAAGGATGAGTTCCAAAGTAATGCAAACCATTGGAAGACCAAAGTACCATCGGATGTGCAAAGTGTTTCCAAGTAAACTTCTCTGCTAATATGATCGAACAGTACCAAAACCCTCAACATTTACTTTTACTTGGTTGCCGTGGAAGAGGTATTTGATTGGCAAGGTATTTGATTGGCAGAGAAGAGCTCAATCGAAAGATTGATGCCATGTTAGTCTAGTCTCCAAGAATATTGAAGTCCGATATCTATTAGTTGAAATACTTATTTATGTTTAAATATTAGTAGCTAAAATGCTCGGGTCTAAGAGAATCTAAAATGATCCACGTAACACTAAGTAGATATCTAAGATGATCGACCTAACTTTAAGGTATCAATCTTGGCCTAAACTCATAAGGTTAACCCAATCAAAGCATCTTTGATGATTTTTGTAAATATATATGTTAGGTCTATTGAATCTTGAATTTTGATTATGAAATCAATTAATAAATTTATAGAACTAATATATTTTTGAGATAAATGACGTAGAAAAATATTTCAATTATAGAATCAGACCATCGAAGGGCTAACTATTGAGTTGGAGAGTCGAACATTGTGTTGAAAAATTATTGTGTTAAAAATTGGACATCGAGCCAAAAGATTGATCAATGTGCTGAAGATCAAACTTCATTCTAAAGGATCGAGTATTATGTCGAAAAGATAAGATATTATATTGGAAGATTGAACATTATGAAAAATTTGATATGCCCGTGGAATGAGTGATATACCGAAGGAAAGGATGATGTGTTGAAAATTCAGATGAAATGTTGAAAGATTAGACAATATGCCGAAAGAGCATATAATGTGTCCAAAGCTTCCCAAATGTGTCAGATGTGTGATTGATTTGTGAAAGTCTTTAGCAAGATTGTTTTGGGCTAATTTAAGTCGATATTGGATCGAAATAAAAGTTACTTATCAAAAAAGCCATTGGGCTTGAACTATGTCAAATTGGGCCCGTTATAAGGTCAAATTAGTGACCTAAACTAGGCCTAAGAGGTAGTACTGTTAGGCCCAAGCAGTAATATCGCTAGTCATCCGATAAATACTATTTGTGCTATCAACTTTTTCGACGATGATACCACCTATGGTGGTAGTGGTACCACCTAGGGCAATGGTAATATCACTTAGAACGATAGTAACACTATCAAGGATTTAAATTTTATGATAGTGGTACCATTGAAGTCCAGATTTATGATGTCAAAAGTTATGATAATAGTATTGTCTAGTGTCAATGGCAGTACCACTCATATTCCAAAATATCTTTGGCTCTATTCTTCGAGTTTTTTGGGACTTATAAATACCTCACTCAGGCATGGTTGATGGAGCATTCAATTTCTAATTAATTGAAGTATTGTAAATTCTTATTTTGAGTATAGTTTTAATCTCTTTCATCTCTTGAATTTGGTTAAATTATAATTTATAAGAGTTGAGATATTTCTTATAAAAAGATAATGCAAAGGTTATCTTGGAAGCTTGTAAAAGGAAAAAAGTTATAAAAAAGGTAATTGATCTTCGTTTGTTGGAAAGAAGATTAATAGTGAAATATGGTAGTCTCGAGGAAAAAGGAATGATGTAGGTTGAGAAGATTGAGCTAATATAAATTGGTTTTCCTTTCATTCCTTGCTCTTTACTTATGACTTAGTTTTTTATTCTCTTTGCTTATAACAATAACTCGATAAATCAAGTTTTCAAAACATATCAATTTCTTGATTGAGTTTTAAAATTGATTAAAAATATTACTATACTAATTCATCCTCTCTCTTAGTATCATTAAAATCTTAACACTTAAAAGAAAATAAATGATATTTTTTAGTAATCAAGAAGGGCACTCTATCACATGTCCTCTCATGTCTAATAGGATGGACTACATCTATTAGAAAATACTAATAATATTTTTCTTGCTTTCTTTAGATTTTAATTTATAGAATATTATCGAGTTTGATTTTTAAAAATCTTTAAATGAAATAATTTTGAAAAAAAAATTAATATTAAAACTATGAATACTTTATTTTATATTTTAGATAAAAATAAGTTTAATCGAGTTTCTACTTACGACACTACACATAATATATAATATATACTTGAAGTCACTCATAAAGTTATAAGTAAAGTAAAAAAATCTAAAATTAATTTTTAATTCATAGTTATAAATTATTTAAAGAGAAGTCAAGCGAATATATTAGTGACATATAGTTTCATGGATGTCTTTCAAACGTATGGAAACTATAAATATTTTGGTTTCAACTTTGAGAAGCACTACTGAAAAAAAAAAAACACTAGTGGTGATAGAGTTTTTAGTTATCAGCGACAAGGTGAGGGAACGGGAAAAAGGTGCTTTGCTATAAATCTAGAAATAGTTGGTAGTGAACAATAATGAGACAATGAAAGATAAGTGGTAGGGTTAGTGGGCTAGTGACGTGCTCGTCACAAATGGTGCCGAGAATAGATGGACGGTGGCAACCTACGATAGTGGTCGCAATGATAGGAGTATTTATTTATCAATTTGGCAAGGGGACGGTGGTAGAGTTAATGGTTATGAGTAATAATAGTAGGAAGAAAAAGATATTTGGTAAAAGGGATCATTCTTGATTTCACTTCTAGTTATGGAATCCAAACTTTTAGTGTATTAGTACAAGGAAAGGTGCCTTGCGCTTGCTGGTAAGTCATGTTTTGATACTCTTTTGGCAGTGTAGAATTCGTCATGGTTGAGTTGATTGAGTCTCTCGGAGGTTGTCTCGTCTTAAAAATTAGATCTTGGAGGAGGGTGCTCCTCTAAGATGACTTACTCGTAAAACTCATAATGCTTTAATGCTCAACTCAGTTCAAGTCCTATATGATGGTCGAAAATTAAGCATCAAATTTTGATATCAAAATGTGTTTTTAAACCATTATAACAAAAACACAAGAAAAAACTAATGCGAAAACGAAATTATATACCTTCAGCCATTGTTGTCAAGAATTTAAATAACGATTTTTCTTGAATTTTGATATTTTTCAACTCAGAACTCTCGTTTTAGATGGTGTATGAAATTCTTTAGATTTGAAAGAGATGTTGAGCCCAGAGACCAAAACTCTCGTTTATATAGATGTTCTCTCATCAATAACATTTATTATCACCAACTCATAACGTTCAAAAATTAATTCAAATTTATAATATTTAAACCATAACGAAAATTTTTAATAATATTAAATAAAATATTTAATAATAATGACTCATTTAAAATAAAAAATTAAAATATTTAAATCATAATAAATGAAGAAATTAATTATAATGAATGATGAACTGAATGAGAACGATTACATTATTATTAAATAAAATATTTAATAATAACGGTTACAATCGAAACTTAAATGATACTGCTATTATTTATAAGGCGATAAGGAATTATTCCTTAAAAAAAGATTATTCTCCTGTCCATGTCATGTTGACATGGCAAGTCAGGTTGACTGGGAATCTGCATGCCGATTCCTATCAAGTCCTAGTTGTCCTAAAGTATTAACCATATCATTTGTTCCTACATTGCACTTTTGGAAGTCTCGTTCACGTATGTCTATGGAACTTGAGCATTTGCCCTCTCATGGTCGATATTTTCAAGCAGACTCGAAATGTAGAGCCTAGTCCATCAAACCTGCCATGTGAGCATGAGCTAGACTGAAGAGTTTTTTGGAATTCTCCAAAATATTTTGTTACCACCACCACAAGTAGAAGCTTCTTAGGTATGATTTGTACTACCTAGATCATCGGGCATGGTATGATACTAGTTTTGTAGGTGATGCTTGTAGCATTTGGTGTCTTTTGCGACGTGACGTAATGTTTACGATGCAAGGGATTCATTTTAAGGGAAGTCATCTCGAAGGAGCATCCACATGTAAAAATCTAGTTCTCAAGACACGATAAGCTTCATATCCAGCCATGTCAATCTATTACAACACATGATATAAGGTTGGTGTGAAGTACCAGACCAGTTCCATAACCAGTAAAATGACCTTGTATGTGACCAGTATTTGAAAATACTTACATCAAGTTAAATCCAAAATAGTTGGGGCATCAGTTATTGTATCATCGGAGGAATAGAATAGTGTAAATGGAGCATATTCTCATTTAACAATATTAGAGAAAAAAACGGACCATCTTACATAGTAAACATCATCAAAGGTGAGGATCGAAATAGATGTGCATGGTGAGGAACTATTAACAAATAATTTGCATTTTGACCTTTTATTTTCTGATTTTCTTTCTAGATGCTATTTTTTATTTGATATCTCAAATGTCATCAACATTGTGTTATGGGTCTTCTTTTGTGATCAAAATGTATAGATTTATTGTTTGAATACTGAAAGCAAATGTAATATAGGAGAGGGAGGAGGAGGTGAAAGAGAGGGAGAAGACAAAGGAGGACGAGGTTGAGGAGGCAGAGGAGAATTTAAGAATTTGACCCAAATTGATTCATTGATCCGAACTAGTTCATGGAACATAATAGGTTTAAAGATTTTATGAGTGCAAAACTAATATTTATGAAAAAAATGATCACCCTAAGATACAAAAAAAAAAATTACTATTTGTAATCCTCTTCTTCTTATTTATGATCTCAACTTTGAATATTCTAAGTTATCCATAATTTTTAACTTAATTTCAATATTTACAACCCATTATCTTTCCCTTTTTCTCTTTTTCTTCTACTTCTTATCCTTCTCCTTCTCTTAATAGTTGATGGTGACATAAAATGGCGAAAAAAAGATATGATAAAATGTGACAAACTAAAGATCAAAGAAGAGGCTGTGAAAAATAATTTTTGATATTTATTACAATGATTTAACATTTTTAGAGTTTTATATATTCTATAATAATCTAGAAGATACCATCTTCTATGTCAATTATATTAACTTAGAAAATATCATGTTTCAAGCCTATGCAAATAGTCTAATAAAGTGCGTAGGCAATAGAGAGAGCCAATAGTAGGAGGGTACGTAGACAAGGGCTATGAGAAAAAAAATAAATAAATAAAAGGAGGGTAAAAACAATATTACAGGGGTTATAAATAGTAAATATTATTTTATTATTTTTTTTAAGGGATTATGAATAGTAAGGTGTTTGCAAATAGTAAGAAGATGGCTCTAAATAATAAGCTCTAGGTAAAAATAATTATGAGGGATACCATCTAATAAAAAATGGTTAAGGGGCTTTATTTAGTAAATTGTCCTTTTCCAAATGTAAATTTATAAAATTAAGTAGGTTTAAGTTATGTTTAGATTAGCTTTGGTAGGATATGAGTATGACCGCACCCAACCTTGAGAGGCATCACGATTGAGGTATAATACTAAGATTTATCTAACCTATTTATGCCTGTTTTAATGGATGTAATTACAGGAAATCATTGTCGACTTTTCAAGTGCTACTTCTTAAATTACAACAGTTTCCTTATTACCTTATGTTGGATTTGGAACACCTTTTCCCGCTTCAGCAAAGGAAAATTGTTGTCCAGAATTGGTCTACAAATTTGATGATCCACATTGTAAATGCCTCATTGTGGTTTGGCTTCATGATCCACATCTTTGTTTTAAGGTAATTTAAATCTCTAGATGACAGCAAAGTCATCTGTTTCCACTGACAAAAAGTATTCGTTCACAATTCTTAGAACATTGGATCCTCTATCATGTTGTGCTTTCTAATCTTCGTTCATCAATAGAAAACTCTTCTAAGTTTGCTTGCTGGTAAGTACTCGTTCGATCCACCAGCAAAACTAGCCATCGAAAAGAAGGTAAAGGAACTTGGGCAAAATTGTACGCCCATTGTTCTTCTTTGTCTCGTTGTTTGAGCAAGTTTTCACCATCACTTACCCTCTGTGGCAAGCTGTTAAATTTGACCATATTGTCCTATGAATCATTAGCCTACTCAATTATGTACAACCAACAATAGGGGTGACTCCACTTGGTGGCTCACTTCCTATAGCATCTGTTGAGTGGAGTTCACATGAAGCATCTATTACAAGCAGTTGTTTCATCTGCATATGATCAATTGACGTGATTTCTTTCATCGGGTACTAAATATTTAATCTATGCTGCTTTTTCTGTGTTGGGTACTTCTATTATGTTTAAATCGATGGAAGATGTAGCAGCATCTTTGTCAATTATACATTATTCTTTAGGTGGTGATTTTGATTAATGTGTTAAAGATAACTGGGTAGAGAATGTGGATTTCCTGATTTCTTCAAGTAGAACTTCAATTATTTATATCTGTCTCACATCCTATGGATGATCATGTCAACGGCACACATCCTGAGGATGATTTTTAGGGTTTTTTTTTTTTTTAGACAAACAAAATTATATTGATAAAGATCTGATTACAAAGCACCTGAGATAAAGGGTTAGAAACATAAAACAGAAAAGGAGCATACTGAGATGTGCCAAAACTTATTAGGGAATGACTCACATTATTGAAAGATATATGAAGATGAGAAATGTCTGTGCTTGTAACTATGAGATTGTAGATAAAAAAGTTCTTCAAACACCGAGGGATGGTGGAGTCCTTTGGCAATAATAACCCCTCACTGTTGTCATTTAACTTGTGCTAATTATGATTAATTTAACTCAACCTAACCCATGAAAAGACTTTTTTAATCCCAACGCCCAACTTAAATCACTTTATGATTTATATTATGTTGATATTATGATTTATGATTTAACCCATGAGATGGCATATATTATGTTGTTATTAGTGAACTCAATCTTCAAATGGAATATATCAAAATATAAAATCAAAACCTGGCTGATCAACATACATTAGCAATTTGGAGGAATTTTATATAAATGACAACAAATTGTAGGATTTATGCACAAATTCAAAATATTCGAGGGACTGATATTAAAGAAATTAAACTACGACAAGCAAAGAATTTCATTTCTCAATTTCTCAACAACCAAAAGATTTTTCGAGGGCCCCTATATGAAAAACAGCAAATAAATTATTCTTCCAACTAAAGTTAAACAAATCCCTCTGCTGCCAATGGCAACCTAAAACACAGGTATCAATTTCAGCCAAAAAGATTGATAGACAGAGAGGATAGGTTAAATAAAGCACACATGGATATGAACAAACTCAGGCAAGGTAAGCAGCTACTTTTGGAATAGAAAACCTACTTCTACAACTAAAATCACATATTCCATATACAAGGCAAGAAACTACGATGAGAATAAACAAGTAAAGCTGTCATAACGCACCAAGTAGCTCAAACTAGTTTATCCTTGTATCGCATCTCATGCTGCCTCGTTTGCTTCCGCAGCTTAATGAACAAGCTGCAAATCCATACAACCAATAAAGTTGCCTCCAGAGGCGCAAGCCAGTACACACACAAATGCTCCTTCGTTAGATGCTTCCCTTGAGCATATGCCCATCCAAAGGCCTGCAAAACAAACAAAATGATTTGTCAGAATTATTCTGTGTTTGAATATTTTTATCTATTTTAATAGCATTAGTTGTGAGCAAAGATTTTAATTTCGAATGATACCACCCGTACCGGACGGTACGTACCAGTCCGCCAGCAGACTGGTATGCGGACTACTCAGTACCGGATGGTACCATCGATTGGGGTTGTTCCCGCTCCATTACTGCTCGACTGTCGCCGCCTGCTACCGGACGGTATTAACCGAGGGAGACGAAAGAAGAGGGAGAAGAAAAGGGAGAACCTGGAGATCCGACGCCACTCTCCCTCGACGGCCCCGATCGGTCGTTGCCCTCCCTCGTCGGACGCCACAAATGAGATGTCACCTCCTCATCTAAGGCGACAAGGCCTCGGTGTCGTCGACAACTTCTCCTCATCCTTGCAGGAAGAAGAAGCCTCGGCGGCTTCACAGGGAGAAGAAACAAGACGACGTCATCTCTATCGTCGAGCGGTACGATAAGCTCGTACCATACCGTACCAAGCTGAACTCGATATGCCAGTACGATATGAAGTTACGAACCTTGGTTGTGAGATTCATTGAAGTCTGTGTTTTTATGTAATATGCACTTTAATGATAAATTCCAGTTATTACATAACCTTTTAAAATTTATATACCAAAGCCAGACAAACCAATCAGTAGCTAGATCAAACTTCCTCGATGTTGATTTCTAACTGACAATTTGGATTTTAGCAAAAGTGGACATTTAGTCCAACGTCCAACTTTCACAACATAATTTTAACATATAAAAGTGGAAATAAATAAGAAAACAAACTCCTCGAATGTATATTCAGAGTATCACTAAAATACCCTATAAGAATTCATTAGCTTAATAATCATTTAAAATGCTCAAATAAGAAGTATCAGATATGTATCCAGCAAAATATCGAAGAAATATGTATCCATACTATGTACTCCACAAGACCCAATAAGTATTTCAAAATGTGTATTCCTAGTGTTGCATGGTTTTGACCCTGTCAGAATTAATAAAAGGGTCTTCTACTAAATCCAGTTGTTCTTGTGTAAAGCCTTCCATAGTATGATATTAGGCCTGTTACTAAATGTTCCCTGCTATGGAGAATGGTGCCCTCACATCTTCACATAACATACAACTCACTGACTTTATCATGACACTCTGCAGCACAAGAGTTCAGAAACAGTCTCCAAAATGCTTCAAGCAATTCAGGACAACCACCAAACGTGGTCTTACAGCTCCCACTGCAATTCATATACCATCCCAAAAATATTTTACTACTATGGAAGGTACTAGCAAGCTTAGCAGATAAAGATCAGATCATTGCAAGATCTTGGCATCAAATTTTGTTTTCACCACTTACCTTGGCAAAAACAAAAAACAAAAAAATACTTTACTACAGATAATTTTAGTGGATTATATAATGCTATTCTGCATATGCATCATATTTTCTTCTGATTTTATCATCTCCATCCATAAGTGTGCAGCTCTATATTTTGCACTTGATAGTTGTTAGCTCCACCCAATAGAAATATGATTCAAATTTAGACAAAATGATGTTAAATAAATTTCGTCATCTTTTCATCCATTTACAGCCAATCTACAATCAACATACCCAGCTGCAAGTGTAGAAGTATTAACATTCTCCTAATAATCATTAAGTTCCTAATGGCACATTTCATTGAAATGACTATAAATGCCAGAAAAACACAATAATTTGCATTTGAAAGAAAAATACAAAAAGGGTAAGCAGCGAAAGTGGCATTGGAGTCCAGGACCTTGTGATAAACTATCAAAACCTTTACCACCCAAGCTAGTTGGCACCTTCACATTTGAAAAAGATGTAATACAATAACAATTACTCTTGACTAGGTTTCAAATAATGTTATTCCAGTTTGCAGCTTTTTTTTTGGTTGGTTGCGTGCTGATCTAAAGGGGAAGGAGAAGAGAAGTATGAATTCGGGCAAGCATCAATGTGGTGAGAGAAGGAAGGTGGGGCGAGGAGCAGCAGAGGCAAGGTAGATAAGCAATGGGGAAGGAAGGGAGAAGAGAGAAGCAGGGAAAGAGTAAGAGATGGGGCGAGCAAACTGTAACATTGAAAGGCTGACATCCTCGGAGGGAGGAGAAGCAGCTGTAGGGAGCGATGGGAGAAGAGCGAATATGAATGCAATATTGAGAAAACAAATAACAAATTAGGTAGATTAAATAAGGATTTGTGTCGGGTTGGCACAACATAAATAAGAAATTAAACGATAGGAAGAAGGGTGGAAGCATCAGGTTCTAGCGTCAAGGAGCAAATAGAAGAGAGAGTAAGGAAAGAAGAATGACTCGAGAAAGGAGAGAGGAGAGGCGTGTACTGGTGGCAGGGCCCAAGGGCTAGGGAACAGGAAGAGAGAAGAAGACACATGAACGGCAAGGATTGGAATCAGAATCAGGGAAGAAGAGGAATGGCTCGAGAAAGGAGAGAGGAGAGGCGTGTACTGGTGGCAGGGCCCAAGGGTTAGCGAACGGGAAGAGAGAACAGGACATATGAATAGCAAGGATTGGAATCAGAATCAGGGAAGAAGAGGAAAAGGAGTGGTCATAGGGGTATTGGTTTTGCTTGCCATGAATGTTATGTTGTTGACCTGTATATTCTAGGATTACAAACGATGCTGACAAAATGATATCCAATCCTACAAAGCTAAACATCTACAAAGTCTAAATTTTACCAACACAAAAACAAGAAAAGTGAAGCCAAACAGACAGACACTAAATGATTTGGAATTTTTTCCTTTCAAATATTACTTGTTTCATCAGATTTTTCTACTTATCAAGAGCCTAAAATTTCCAGAGTACATCTTTCCATGTGTTAAACTCTACCTGCTTTCCTTTCAATCAAAGAGGTCTATAAATCCCACAAATTTTAGTGCATAGTCATAAACCAGTTACATATAGGTATAACGATGTGGATACTGTTGATAGCAAGAACTTTGCCGGAATTTATATCAGAGCTTAGTGCTACATGGAAATTACTACAGTTGTTAATTGGTTATTATTGTGCAAGAGATGCTCTTCGAGACTGATTTGTCTAGGAGGTCAAATGTGAGATCCGAAACGAGCATATCCATTTTCCTAGATCTCAACCCTTATTATGCAAGAATCAAGCAGATAAGTTCACTTCAGTATGACAGAGAAGTTGTAACTGAGGTAATTTTGAGAACTTACAGAAGCAGGGTTCATAACTCCACCGGTGATGTCAGAAGCAAGGACGTGAAGTGCAAGTTTGGCAAAACTTGATATCCATGTCTTATGGGAAGATCTTGGGAATTTGTTTAGCCCTAGAGAGACAATGATAATCGCAAATGTAATGAGTCCTTCAATCAATGCTCCATAACTAACATCAACATTCAAACGAGGTCCATTAGCCGCTGCAGGGAAGGTTGCATTAATTAACCAAACCCCAATGACAGATCCAAGAACCTGAAACCAAATTTTGTTAGAAAGTTGCTTCCATATTTTTTTCTGAAACTAACAAATAATGAAATTGTAATTTTGATTAAACTATAAGGAAATTTCTGTTGTATTACCTATGTTGCAAGTTTTGGATGCCATGTAACTTGATGTCTTGAGCATCTCAGTTTCAACCAATTACTCTGCCATATTGGCAAAGTATAAAAGTAGTGGTAACAAAGAAATGTTTAATCTGTAAAGAGCCATATTAAAATGCAAATTTTCTGATATTTTTCTGCTCATAAATGCATTGAACTCATATCCCTCAGAAGAGGAACACTATAGCTTTTTAATCATTAAATTAATAACCATTATGTTACCAGCAATGATTTTGGAAGTACCGCATAAGGACTTCATTTTCGCTCGGGCGTGAACTGTTTGGTATTTACCGATCCAGGCATGAACTGATATGTCAATCCAACCCATTTGGGGTGGCTTGGTCTGGCCATATATACAAAAAGAAAAATCCTATGCCTCCTCCTCCATGTGGCCCAGCCCTAACCACGAAAGAGAGCCTCGATGCATGTAGCCAACCGCCATTACCTCTCTTTCCACTACCGCCACCAACCAGGTACGCTCCTCCTCTTCTTCCTTCCTCTTCCTCCTCCTTCTTCCTCTTCCCTGACAGCCTCCTCTTCCTCCACTGCCTCCTCTTCCTTCCTCTTTCCTCCTTTCCCCTTCTTCCTTCCTCGTCTTCCTCCACCACCTCCTTCTTCCTCATCTTCATTTTCAGAAAGCAAAATGTACCAATACACAGCCAACCTTTCTGAATTTTCACAAGTTCCTATACTACTTATTCAAATTTAGTTCTCCGATACCAAAGGCTTTTACAATCGCATGTCTATTATAGAGCCACTGCAATCTTTATATTTGTAATTGGAAGTCTTTTTAATGCAATTCTCTTTCATCATACATGGATATACCAACTGCTACCTACAGAACCTCAGTTAAATTGCAGTTGATCTTTGAATATTTCCTAGTATCGAAGTATAATCAAGTGATCAACTACTTTAAGTACTTCAAGATACTCTTGTTCGCTTGTTTGGAGCATCAAAATGACCCTTTAAGGCACCACAGACACAGGTTCAAAATCAGAAAGCAAGAAGAAAATTATAAAATAAAAAATAAGAGCGGTGAGTGCACACAAAAGGTACATGTTGCATCTGATAGCTGGTACCAAAATCAGACAGGCTCTGAATGAAGGCACATGAGGATGATAGATATCATGTAATCGTTAACTAATGGTTTTCTTAAAATCAAGGATGGCCATCCCAATCTGTACCACCTGGTGCAAGTGATATGAGAAGATTCGTTAGGAAATCACAATGCAGATCACCTGTACTGATCCACAAGCTTTAGTTCATACCAGTAAAACCTGCATTAGCATGGTCCTAATGTTGAACTGATCTAGCTTTAAAGTTAGGATCCAAGATTGAGGGTTTAGAATTCAGCGGTCTCCACCTTTCAGTGAACATAACAAAAGAGTAGGGGAGATTTGGCATGCTATCTCCTCACTCGAAGAAACAGACAACAACAGGTTGTAATGTACTTAAGGTTGCCTATATTGATCTTCTTTCTATCATCGTTATCTATATAAGGCAATATCTCTAGTTAAATCAAGAACATCCAAATCTCCTATTATTTTTAGTGAAGTCTTCTTAGATCCTCCTCTCTCTCTTCATAACATAAGTACTAATTGACTCTCATCTTACTTAACAACATCATCTAAAGGTTTCCTCTGAACTTGTCAATGCCCTCTTAGACGATTCTTTCTCATGTTATCCTTTGTCAAGGAGACATCAATTTGTTTATAAATGAATATATATTGTTTTAACTTTCCTATAATTCCCCACAGCATTCTAATTTAAACTATATAAATATTTTTTGCATGTTTCTTAAAGCATGACTAGCACAATAACTATTTTATAATTTTTTTAATCTAAAAACATCATGTGATCACACAAAGCCTATGATGCCCTTCTCCACTTTAAGGACCCAACTTTAAGTTTATAAACAATGTTTCCCCAATTTAGTTCAATTTTTTTGGTGTTTCTTCTTAGAATTCCTTTTTTCTTATTGATACCATTTGTTGTGACACCCAATATGGCAGGATTAACTCATTGATATGATACAAAACAACAATCCTTTTCAAAGCCACTTATCTATGAGTGACTCTGACCATAATAAAAGAAAACCTAAAGAGAAAAAAAAAGGAATCAAACTCTGAAATCTCACACCAAAAGCCCCTTAAGAGAACCTACATTTTGTGACAGTACAATGTCCCCGGAGGTCTGGTTTAGTTGATGTAACATAAAAAATTTGACGATAACTCAAATCAAAATCATGTCATCATTGAACTCCACATTGCATCTCCCATTTAACTCATAAATTGAAATTGTAAATTGAAGAATTGTACAGTGTATGGCCAAGTTGATTTTTCCCTTTGGATAAAAGAACATAGTCACTTTCAAAATTTGTGCCCAAATATAGTACAAGATGCAATCACTGCCCTAAGTTCCACAATAGATAAGAAATTCCTTTTAAAGACTCATCATGTAATATGATACTGCCCATAATTTGTCATATTCTATAATTGATTTCTGTGGAGGTCATCAGGAAATATATTCAATACAACTAATCCAATCATTCAAACCAATTCCTAGTTTTGATTGCTACTAACTTCTAACCATTCTGTTCACTACTAACTAGTTTTGATTGTCTAGTCAGTTACAAATTAACCAAACCAATTCCTCCTTATTCTAGTTCATTGATTCTTTTGAGGGGATCATTAGGAACAACATTCGACTCCACCAATCCAATCATTCAAACCAAACCAATTCCTAACCAATATTGCAACTCCTAACTAGTTCAGATGGTCTAATTAGTTACAAACCAAACAAATACATTCCTCCTTGTTCTAATTGATTTTGTCAATCTAAATTTGATTTTCAACAGATTCCACTAGCCTAGCTAATCTCATCTACTTTCTGATATTTGCAAAAGACTCGTGGTCTGATTCAGCCAATCTTAAACCACACCTGATCCTTATCAGATGAACCTCTGTTTCACCATAACTTAAAAAGAAAAAATCTCTTCTCATAATGATATCATACAAGTTTGTTTGTTTTTTCCTTTTTCTTATTGAACAATGGGTGGGGTAGTCACATGTCCTTACAAGTGTTATGCCCAGACATCTTACACCATCTCATTTACTTTATGCTTCTGGTCAAGAATTTAAATCTCAGTATAATACCAATTTTCATATTTTGCCTGACCAATATGGTACTCGTATACTGAGCAATATACAGACATATATCCCCCAATACCACAATAATGTTTAAAAAATAATAATTAGCACAGTAGCATATGGTCCAATATTGCTCCTTAGTTGGACCACAGTGATCTATACACGGTGTGCCGACTGGTATCTGAAACCATGTTCCTGGTATTATTCCTTAACTCTTGCAAGTTAATACTTGCAATCTAGTGTTCCATGAAGTAAGGTCTTGTACAAGTTCCTCTTCCAACAAATCAACTAGTGATCAGCTAAGCACCAACTGGTATCTGAAACCATGCTCCTGGTATTATCCCTTAACTCTTGCAAGTTAATACTTGCACTCTAGTGTTCCATGAAGTAAGGTCTTGTACAAGTTCATCTTCCAACAAATCAACTAGCGATCAACTAAGCACCAACACCCATGCCTCTCCGAGATATCCATGTCTTTTAGTTAAGAAAGAAACTTCAAACTTTTACTCACCAAAGATTTGTTTGGTAGCACATGATGCAGCATCATCATCAATTTCTACAATTTGTTTGCAAGATTCACTGCCCATTCTCTAATGTAGCAAACCTAGTATCTGAAGTTATCAATGCAACTACAACATGACAAAAACATCATGATATCTTTCATAGATTATCCAACATACGATATACATATATATTAGATCCTAAGGCTATAGTTAAAAGAAAAATATCCATCACTTGCGGTAGGAGATTGTATGTCAATTAGTAAAATGATATAAACCCTAAATCAACTGTGTCAAGGAATTGATTCATGAAAACAGTTTGCAGGGGTAAGGTTGCATACATTGGCAAAAGTCTCATAATGGATCACTCTCTTTTATAGTCGACTAGTAAAACCAAATAAATTAAGGAAGAAAAGACAACTCCCTTCAGAGAATAAAAACATGTTTGTATTTAATGCAAAAAACAAAATCTAAATAAGTACGAAGAAAGATCTTCTATCAATTAGTTGTGATAAATTCAACAAAAATCAGATATAACATGCAAGCATCAACAAATATTATGTAGTAAGAAGACAAATACAACCGCCACTGAAGCGACAATTCAATGTGTATATTAAAAGAACACGAAAGAAACAAGGTATCAGGTTTTCCATTTACTAACTTACGTATGTAGATATAACTTAGACATGAACAATACATACCTGAGCAGGAATCCTTCCAAACACTACATAAAGGAACTCGACAAAATTATCAGATATGGCATGGCAGAGGACAAAGAGAGGGTTATATGATCCACCATTGGTCACCTTTCGAAGCTGTGAGAAGTAGTAGAGGTACACCAGGGCCAAATATCCTTTTAATAGAACAGAAATTGGATCCATTCCAGTCCCTAGAATCATGTAAATCAAATACCTAATAACGGATCCTGACAGCACCCACATGAAGGAGAGGAAGGAGTCGGAGACAATGAGCTTAAGCCGAGACGCTTGGTTGCTGTCTTCCTTCTCTTCTTCTACATCTGTTTCTTTTTTATTTACAAACTCTTTCTGGTCAAGCATTTAGTCTTTGGTCATTCGAAAGAGCAAAAACCACAAGATATATAATTTCCCAAGCAAAACTGATCGCAAGGGGAATGATAGGCACTATGGGATCTCAAAAACTCTTCTTCCTTGTTCGCAAGAATAGCTAAATCGTGTCCATGATTGTTCCTGCATCTACAGTAGGACAGACAGAGAAGGGAGAGCGAAAGGTATGGAGGGATACAGGAAGAAAAAGAGAGTGAGGAGAGGAGTAGAAAGAGGAGCGATGGCAACGGCCTGTTTTTCGTGGTAGAACAGAGAGAGAGGAAAAGAGTAAGAGAGCAGCTTATCGTGGTAGAACAGAGAAAGAGGAAGAAGGTAAGAGAAATAGACAAACAAGAGAGAGGGAGGGACTCACTACAGGAAAGATGGCCGCCGGCGACGAGGGATGAAAGGGGGAAGATGAGGAATCGTCCCCGGTTTCGTGGAAGTAGAAGACCCGCGGCGATTTTGTCCGGGCGCGAAGCCCGTATCCGATGCAGACCGAACCCGAGCCGCCGACGCAAGCCACAGGGACCTCAGCCTGACACGTCACTTGTGATTGAAATGGGTTGTTTCAGTCTGATTTATTATGATGGGTTGTTTCACTCCAGGTCAAAAGTGGGTTTTATGGCTTATATGGTAATTGAAATAATATCATTACTTTTCTCTGGATTTTGTTCTTGTGTTAGCTGTTAAACTCGACGGAGATCTCGTTCTCATTCTCCTTCCTTATGCTACATACACCCTTTTAGGTTGTGGTTTTTGTGCTCCTAAAACTTTGAAACAAGACGATCAACGCGATATTTGCATGTAAGTATATGCTTATTTTTTGTGTAATATGCCATCTCAGTTGTTGTTCCTGTGACAATTATTAGGAGGCATACACCAGTGTAGGGTTTTCTTGGAGATAACAGTCGTGCAAATATCCTTTGTTTGACTTGAACACTCCTTTAACTGTTATATGAGCTGCTTATCGCATGGTACATTGATTTAATCCTGTTCGCTCTTGTGAGAGGCTCTTATCTTTTATAACCAATTCATGACATTTGTAATTGGCCAATTTCCTATTTTTGGATAAATGAAGCTGAATATAAATTTTTTTTTTGGCTCAAAACCACATCAATATTACCATAGAAGGTTTATAAGACATTTGTAAAGATTTTATTTTTGTTTTAGAACTGAGTTATTTGGATATTTTTACTAAATTCAG
Organism: Musa itinerans; assembly: GCA_001649415.1. Taxonomy (NCBI): domain Eukaryota; kingdom Viridiplantae; phylum Streptophyta; class Magnoliopsida; order Zingiberales; family Musaceae; genus Musa; species Musa itinerans. Next base: position 42,516 of record LVTN01000090.1, on the reverse strand, counting down.
CCTTAAAACATTAATTTTTATATCCTATTTTTTGGCCAATTATAACATTAATTTTCAAAGTTTTGTGGCCCAAATTCATGTGAATATTATCAACGAAGGTTTCAAGAGAATTTGATTAAAATATTTTTTTTACAAAGCTAAGTTGTACTGTATTTTGATAGGGTTACACTATTTTGCTCCTATTAAAAAACAATGTAACCTGTTCAAGAACAGTGTAACATAGATCCAAGTATTTTTAAAAAATTACAAAACCTTCATGAACCAAAGAAATGATTTCTCAAGGCCTAAATGATCAATTTTTAGTTTTTATAGCCTTTAATAGTAATTTCACTAAATTCAGCATTGAATTTACAGTAATTTCCAAATATTCACCAATTATAACCTGAGTTTTTAACAAATACTTTTCACCTAAAATACATGAATATTATAAAAAAAAAGGCTAATGTTTCAAACACTTTCATTACTACCCCATCCAAAAATTGTATAACTTAAATCCCACTCTTTAGAAAAAAAAAAAAAAAACTTTCCATACACCTTGGAAATGAAATTTTAGGGCATAAATGACCAATTTTCTAATTTTATGGCTCCTAATTGGACATTTTCACTAAATTCAGCCCTTAAAAGGCTAAATTTGTGGCAATTTCCTAACTTTGGTCAATTATAACCTGAATTTGTAACGTTTTTGCCCAAAAGAACATGAATACTATCATAGAATATATTCTGATATGTTTGTGATTTTTTTTTTTTTTGGGAGCTAAGTCACACTATTTTGAATTTTGTTAAGCTATTTTTTAAACTCTAATTCAAAGACAATGTAACTAATATCTTACTATTTCAAAAAAATATAATACTTTTATGATACCTTGAAAATGACTTCTCAAGGCCAAAGAAACCAATTTTTCAATTTTTATGACACTTAGCTGGGCATTTTCACTTAATTTTGTCCTTAAAAGGTTGAATTTCAATTGTTTTTATGAATATAACCTAAGTTTAGAAAGGCTTTGAGTCTAAAACTCCAAGAATATTATTAGAGCAGGGTTGCTGAAAAGTTTATGATTTTTTTGTCCAGAGTTGAGTTACACTATTTTTTTAACAAGGTTACCTAACTCCATCAAAACAAATATATATAACTTGGTTCAAACTATTTCAAAAAATTATAAAAAAATCATCACACCTTGGAAAAGAATTCTTAAGGTCTAAATAATCAATATTACAATATTTATAGCCCTTAATTAGAAATTTTCACTAAATTTAATCCTTAAAAATAACATGATAATTTCCCATTTTTGGTCAATTACAATCTGCATTTATAAATTTTTTGGCACAAAACTATATGAATATTAACATAGAAGGTTTCTAAAAAATTTTGATAAAAATTATTTTTTTCAATAGTTGAGTTACACTATTTTTTTGTGTAGAATTACACTTTTTTTTAATAGGATTATATATCTAGCAAGCAAATTTTCTAGTGTTGTGATGATGCCTACAATTATTGATAGTAATAATTAATTATTTTTAATTACACTTTATGTGACCAAGATTGAAACTAGGGTTTTATAGGAGCAATTCTTGCATCATTTAAAAATATGCATTGTTGATTGTAAAAAAACTTAACCATTTTTTGTGATCATAATTAAGAAATTATTTCAGTTATGATAATCTTCCCAAAAATAAATCATATTCATCTTAACAAAATTCTTCTTATTAGTCTATGAGATACATATACTATAAAATTATTTTAGCTATTGCTAGATGCTAATTACAGATGTTCCGTAAGTCAATCACGTAAGTGATGAAACGTGTAACACGTTACATAGTCTTTTTACTTATTATTATTATTGGTATTTTCTCACTTTATATTACATATTGTATATATTGTGATTTTCTTGGATCTGTGCAGTGAAAAAAAAAATATGATGAAATAATGATAATAAAATCAATTCGCCTATAAACACAAACCCTAAATATTCTTGGTTATTTGATTACTCGAGAGGAACATCGAGATAGTCAAACAGATAAACGTACTATATATCCATCCATATAATGAAGGCGACTGATCTCATAACTGCTTATGTGAGAATACTAAGAATATAATGCAAGTGCCCATTGGAGAATGAGTTTACGGATCTAGCATAACTCCTATATCTGTGATGAACTTCTACGTCCATACTCCCTTCTTTGCTATTTTTACTGTAGCAATGTACTTCGTCTTTATGGTTGAGTCAATAGTATATCTTGCTTAGAACTCTTCCAACATACTACTCCTTTATTCAAGATGAACATATACCATGAATTAAACTTGCTATCATCGACATCGGACTAGAAACTCGAGTTCATGTAGCCCTCAACCTTAAGGTCACTTCATCTATATACTAGTAAAAGATCATTAGTTATTCTCAAGTACTTAAGGATATACTTTACTGATTTCCAATACTCCAAGCCTGGATCTATCTGATACTTGCTCGTGACACTTAAAGCATGCGCTATATCAGGCATGTTATGTAGCATAGTATACATGATAGACCTTATCGCTGAAGCATAGGGTACCCTATCCATGTCTGCTCTTTTTTCAAGAGTCTTTAGGGACATACTCATAGAAAGTGATATCACATGTCTTATCGGTATAAGACCTCTCATGAAATTTTCTATGCCAAATCTTTTAACAATGGTGTATATGTATCTGGACTAGAATAAGCCAAGCATTCTCTTAGATATATCTCTATAGATCCGAATACTCAATATATAGTTTATTATTTTATGAAGAAATATCTAAATAGCCAAGCTTTTATTGTGGAGAGTATTGTTACATCATTCCTAATGATTAGGATGTCATCCACTTATAGCACCACGAAGGTGATAGCACTTCCACTTACCTTTCTGTACACACAAAGCTCATTTTTGTTCTTAATAAAATCATAAAATCTAACACTTAATCAAATCTTATGTTCTAACTTTGGGAAGCTTGCTTCAAGTCATATATATACTTAAGCAACCTGCACATATTATCAGGACTTTCTTTAGACATGAACCTCTCAAGCTATATCATATATACCTTCTACTCGATGTTGCTGTTAAGAAACGTGATTTTCACATCCATCTGTCAGATCTCATAATCATAGTGTGTTGTAATAGCTAATAGAATTTGGATTGATTTTATCATAACTACTAGTGAGAAGGTCTCATTATAATCAACACCTTACCTTTGATAGTATCCCTTAGTCACTAGTCTTGCTTTATAGGTCTTTGCCTTTTCATCTACTTCAATCTTCTTCTTGAAGATTCACTTGCAACCTATGGGTATAAAATCATCAAGTATATTAACTAGGTTCCAAACCTTGATGGAATAAATAGAATCCATATCATAATTCATGGCTTCTTGCCACTTCCTACATTTTATAGTCGTAATAGCCTTCTCGTAGGTTTAAGGATTAATATCCTTAATATCATTTCTTTTAATATATCCCACATATCCCTTAGGAGGATAGATACTCTACCGGAGCTATATAAAGTCGGAACTTGTGTGTTAGGTACCTGAACATACTCGAGCTATGGAATGATACTTGAGTTAGGTTCTTCAACCTCACTCAACTCTATCATACTCCTATTATCTCTACCAATAATATATTCCGTCTCAAGGAACATTGCTCTTTTGGCTACAAAGATATTTTGGTCCTTAGGGTGATAGAAATAATACTCACAAGTTTCCTTGGGGTATCCCATGAAGTTGCACTATTCCATTTTAGATTATAGTTTATCATGGTTGTGTCTCCTAATGTGGGCAAGGCAGGTTCAAATCTTAACAACCTTAAGATGAGTTTCTTCCCTTTCCATATATTATATATTGTAAATACTATCAACTTAATTGAAATTCTATTTAGAAGATAAGCTGCAGACTCTACGATATATCTTAAGAATGAGATGGGTAGGTCGGTGAAACTCATCATGGATCGCACCATGTCTAACAACATGCCTTTCCAATACACTATTAAGTTGAGGTATATAAGGAGGTGTCCATTGAGATAGAATCACATAGTCCTTAAGGAACTAGGTGAACTCTACACTCAAATACTCACCTCCTCGATCTGATTAAAGAGCCCTGAGACTCTTTCCAGTCAGATTTTCTACTTCATTCTTATACTTCCTGAATTTCTCGAAGGCATCGGACTTATACTTCATTAAGTACATGTGTTTGTACCTAGAGAAATCGTCAATAAAAGTAATGAAGTAAGAGTAACTACCTATGGTCTGGGTTGACATTGGACTATATACATCACTATGTATGAGTTCCAGTAACACTACTCTATCTATTGTTAGGAGGGTGATATGAGTTCTCTTCATCCATTATTGGGAGGGATCCATCCCATTAAGTATGCCTCTCCATCCGCTGTTAAGAGAGTGCACCGTTGGGTGTAATATATGCTTTTGTTATCTGACTATTATGTGTGTATTGTATGTGATTAATGCATAATTTTATTTATTACATAAGAATTATCATTATATTTTTTATGTATGAGTTTTATAATGAAATGATATATTAGCATTTCATATTAAATTATTGATATTTGTATATGTTTCATGAATATTGAATATTATCTTTATGATTTTTTAAATATTCCTACCAACATGTGTGGTTGCTGATATGTTTATATTTTATATTTATTTTTAGAGTAATTTACTATCTTGTAATAGATTTGAGGCTTGGGTAAAAGAGATTTTTGCATTACTTGTGACCCTATCAAGAAGATGTGATTATTTTCTAATTAATAAAATATTTACTATTATAAAGATAATGATTTAAATTTAAAGATAAAAAAAGAAATGTCTACAGTAAATTATGAATAATAAAATAGTTTTTTTTTTATTTTTTATAAATCTAGATGTGAGATATAGAAGTGTAGCTTGTATGGTAAATTTTTTGGCAAAATCTCGTCCACTCGAGATTCTTAAATATATTTTATCAAAACTACGGAGTTCATAGTTAGGACTTTAGATTGTTGATCCTATTGTCAATTTTTTCTACTTTTGATCTTTGTTAGAGAAGGAAATGAGCAATGTTTTTATAAGAGAGTCATGCTTTGTGAAAGGCCTTACCTTGTCCCTAGTTTCTTGGAAACCTCTTTTCCTATGGTACTATCCCTATATCCTTACATCCAAATTTGGTAAATCCCTTAAAGTAAATCAAGTTACTTTTTCTAGGACCATGGTCAAATTTGTATATGTGTTTTACTTGAAATTACTAACCTCCTTTCCTAAGGAGTGTGGGTGAAGGTGGAGAAAAATCAATTTGTTGTATATTGCTTTTGAGAATATTCCTAACATTTGTTTTAAATGCGGTAGATTGAGTTGTTGGAATGACAAACATGAGAACGGGAAGGAGATTATGGTTGAGAAGTCCTCTAGGGTTTCAATGATGTCACCCAAGATAGAAGACATGCCTATTTACGAATTATGGGTCCAAGTCCAAAGGTAACCAAGAGGGAGAGTAGCTAAACCTAATCAACTCAAGTCAGAGTCCAAGTTCAATTTGAATGCTGACTTAGGTCTTTCATGAAAGGGGAGCCAATTGTAATAGAACTAGGCTCAATCAAGTGTTTCTCTTGAGATGGAACTCGATCCAGGTAAGACAATCCCTAGACTTGAACAATTACATCAAATATGATTACTAATGATAGATGGTACTCATCCTATTGTGATCATGTGCTCTTCGTCTAAGGGACCCTTAAGTTTTTTGCTTCGACCTACTTTATTGACATATAACCCCAAGGTTAACATTAGTGTTGGTGTGTATTTATCCTCTCTGCTTATTAAGATATTTTGACCTACTTTATTGACACATTACCCCAAGGTTAACACTAGTGTTGTTGTGTCTTTATCTTATTTGTTTATTAAGATATCTAACACTTTTACTTCCTTTGGACATGAAGAAATGGAGATGAAGCGAGAGTTTGATATTTCGATAGATCTAGATCACTCCTTTGAGGAAGCCTCCTCAAGAGGATAGTTAGGAAAATGAACTTTCATCATTTGAAATGTTAGCAAAGAAGTTACATAAAGGTAGTGAACAAGAACTTCCCATATGATCAATTAGTTTCTAGGGAGTAAGCTCTGGCAAAATGATCTAAATTATGGCAAGGCTCCTTCAAGGAGAAAACTACATAAGGGAGTTTCTTATCTTCTCTTTAATTCTTTTAGACATAAATATAAGAAGAAATTAGGAATATGTTTGTTTGATGATAATATCGAAAACGATGGTCGATGGCCAAGGGGATTTAGTGGGAATGTTCTTTATGAATTGCATAATATGAAATTGTAGAGAAGTGATTTAAATAGTGTAGAGAGTTTATTTTTTATTTTATTAAATTTTATACCTTCATCTTATTGTCATACTAAAGCCCATTTGTAGAAAGAGAAAAGCATATGGTTCACGAAGCAGATAAGTAGGAGCTGGCGAGGTTCTTTTATGCTGGCTAATGAGAGATCTGGAGGTATTATAGAGGCACGAAAGACCTACTTCATCAAAGCTCTATATGTCTTAAGCACTTGTTCTTCTTATCAAGAGTAACATACTTGGCTACTTTCTACTATTTATGTGAGTAATATTTCAATTTTGCCTTGTAACTTATGGAGATTATATTCTTCTGTGGACTTTTCTTTGGTTCTATAGATGGCCTGTGCTAACATGAGTATTGTTTCATCTGCTAAGAATAAAAGGGGTGGTTATTCCTTTTTCTCTCAATCCATGTTGGATTTTAATAATATTCTTATTGATTTGAGTTTCTTTGACAATCATTTTATTTAATATAATAATAGATTTGGTTTCGATAGAATTCATGACTAGATTAGATAGAGTTTTTCTTGACTATTTATGTTTTTGACCAAATTTTTATTAGGCATCTAGATAAATTTGTGTTAGATCTCTTCGTTCTGAACTTAAATCATCAAGATTATGATAGGTATTATTGGATGTTTAGATTTAAACAATACTAACTTGATGATCTAGATAATAATATATTCTATCTTAAATAGGGGTCTTATAGGTCCTAAACCTTTGGTCGCCTTTTATGGTTGCTTGTCTACCATCAGAAGTTGACCATAGGAAAAACTCAAGGGACATAGCTTTAAGGATCGATTTCGAGCCACAAGTTCTAAGGGGCATAGCTTTGAAGATAGAATTAGAGCCGCTTCTAATAGTTTTTATAGACCTTAAGAATAGAAAGAGAGATAGAGATATGAGTTACTATGATTGAGCTTCAAGTGTCTTCCTAAGATATAATTATTTATTATTTTTATTAATATAAAATATAAATAAATAAATATATATATATATATATATCAAATAAATTATTTGATATTATTTATTTTGAATCAGTTTAAATATCGTGTTGGTTCAACCAATTTAATTGAATGAGTTTAAAGAGGAAAGGAAAGAAAAAAAAAAGAATTAAGAATAGTTGAGGTTACTTTTATCATTTTGAGGAAAAAAAACATAACAGCGTTCTATTGGAAAAAAATAACAAACTTATCAACTATGCAACAGTACACTTATCATTTTGATGAAAAAAAACATAATTATTGATTTAAAAGTCTTAAAATTGATATTATAAAATAAATGTCAAGATATCACTAATCACTTTATAATGAAGGTTGTCATCATTCATTACAAATTAGAGGAATTTACATTTAGTTAGTACAATGTTAAAATCCCTAATTTGGCATAGCTTGGCTAATTTTCCAATGGTCAAATATAATTTGAAACCCGAGTATTTAATTAAAAAATAAAGCTTCAGCTTAGATGGATTATAATAAGAATTGGGAATAGAGACAAATTAGGTTAGACATTAACATTTATATCAATTCGACTATTTCTAAGACATAAATAATCTTTGCCTCAAACAATTGAACATATCATTAGGCATATAATCGTCAGTTCAAATCAACATAATCGTATTTGAGTCAAACAGCATGAGTTTATATCAAGTCAACTTGGTGAATGTGATAGTTCTTCAAACTTAATATCAAACAACCAATTTATCCTACTCAGTTTCTCATAAATGACTTGGGAGATTTCTCCACCCAAGTCAAATTCATCCTAATTTAGTACTATCCTAAATCCAATCCTAGAGAGTTAAACACTAAAACATATATAATACTTCAATTGATAGTCCAACACCATAAATCACTTGGGTGAAACAAATGCATCCTAAATAATCAAAAGATAAGAAAAATGCAAATTCTAACTAATGCTTTTCAACCATTTACATAAAATTTAAACACTTCACCACTCTACTCTGGTTTCTACCAGGCTGAGGTTTAGCCAAGTAGCCTCAGCCTTTATGCAACTTTAACTATAGATCAATTGTATCTTTCATTGATGAGGTTAGCTAACTAAATCCATTTATATTTTATTTTTATATAGATGACAAGTATTGGTATCATGGTAAGACTCTCAATTTTCAATGCGGATGTGGATGACTATGATTTGAGTGAGCCTCTCTCTCTCTCTCTCTCTCTCTCTCTCTATATATATATATATATATATATATATATATAATATGTGTGTGTATTTGAGTTGAGGCTCACCAATTCATGAACTTAAATCGATTCATTGGCTTCAAACAGATTGAAATATTTTGTGAGAGCAAAACCGATATTTATAAAAGTAAATCTCAATTAAAAAACAAAGGCACCAGATAATGATTTTAGGAGAGTTCATTCGGTAAATTGCCAAGAACAACTGACATACCAATTTCTCTGAAGAACTCCGACAACGAGCCCATGGATGATGAAAACGAGTGAAGAATGCTCTTACACGCTTCATTGTTTGAGATGTAGATCGTCACAGATGCAACACGAAGCTCAATTGAGATTGACTCGTCGCAAAGTACAAGTCCGAGGCCTTTGAGAAATTCAAAGAGTATAAGAATAAAGTGGGGAACCAGATTGGAAAGAGTATCAAGACTCTTCGATCAGATCGAGGAGGTGAACACTTAGAGTACGAAGTTTACCAAATTCCTCAGGGACCATGAGATTCTATCCCAATGGACATCTCCTTATACACCTTAGCTCAACGGTGTATTTGAAATGAGGAATTGTCTATTGTTAGACATGGTGCAGTCCATAATGAGTTTCGCTAAACTACCCATCTTATTTTGGGGATACGTCCTAGAGACCGTAGCTTATTTTTTAAACAAAATTCCAACTAAGTCGGTAGTGTCTACACCATATAAGATATGGAAAGGGAAGAAGCTCGATCTTAATGTTGTTAAGATTTGGGACTGTCCTGCTCATGTTAAAAGACACAACTCTGATAAGTTGAAATAAAAAATAAAACGGTGTAAATTTATAGGATACCCCAAGAAAATTTATAAATATTATTTCTATCGGACCAAAAGGTCTTTTGTCACTTCTCACCCATCATGACATCTAATCGGTTGCGGCCCATTGTCCATTCGCACAGCCCATTGTCACTTCAACCACTTTATAACATGCAAGTCGCCTGCAACCCAAGAATCCATTGTCTTAGTTCATACCGCAACGCTCGGATTCTCTCTCCTCAAATGGCAGGGAAGCACTTCCCCACAGGTGGCCTGAGATCCACTTCCTTCCCCTTCTCCTCCTCCCTCGCCGTCACTGCCCTCTCCCTCCTCGCTCTCTTCCTCACCTTCTTCTTCTTCTTCCACAACAATTCCTCTTCCTCTCGCTGCCTCTTAATCTCCGACCCACTCGACTCCCCGCTCCACCTCTCCAAGCGAAATCCCAACCCTAGCTCTGATGCCGGCCCTCCTCCCGAGTACTCCTTCGCCGCATCCCTCGAGAAGTTCCTCACCACCCGCGCGCCCCCTTTCTCCTCCTCCTCCCCCGCCGATGCTGCTGGATCTCAGTCCGTCTTGCCTGACGATGGTGGTGCTCCCACCGCCGCCGCCAAGGCGCTCGACGTCTCAATGTGGAAGGAGGAAACGGAGAGGCTTTACGGCGATCCCCTAGATCCGTGGTCGGCGCCCTCCGTGGTCCGGGTCTACGTGTATGACATGCCCTCCAAATTCACCTACGATCTACTGTGGCTGTTCAGGAACACCTACAAGGAGACCGTGAACCTAACCTCCAACGGCAGTCCCGTGCATCGTCTGATCGAACAGGTACTTTGACTGTCTTCTCTGTTTCCAAATGGGTTGTTGAACTCTAGTCGAAGAATGAGGGGATTCTTTTGAAAAATGATATATGATTCAGTGCATTGATTTAACATTATTGAGGAGTTGAAACCACTTGCAAATCTAGTGCGTTGAGCTAATGACAATGATTGGTTGGAACCACTTAGATTTTACATCAATACTAGAGAAAAAAAAAAAAACAGTGAGATGTTTGAAACTCCATATACTTTGTTGGGAAACCACATTATGTCAAAACAGTACTTGTCAGCTCCACAGAGGGGTCTTCAATCCTAGAGTTGCATCTCATGAGGTCAGCTTTTTAGAAGTGAACTTAAAATGACTGGATTGATATTTGGGACAGCTTGCCAATGCTAAATTTATAATTTCTTATGGTGAACCTTGACTGCTCTTGGATGAACATCATATGGGACCGTGATGGTGCATAAAATTTATAATCAATGCATAAAATGAGTCCTCTTCGTTGATGCTCTTGGTTGGTTGAAGCTCTTATAAAGAGCATGGAATTTGTAATTTCTTTTAATTAAGTACTTATTGTCATTAGTTATTTCTTATCTGATTATCAAAACCATTTCCTGAAAGCTAAATTTGACCAATTTGTTGAATTTGTGATATCATGGTGTCTAATAATGTTGTGTCATTGTGTCATCATTTTCTTTATGATATTTGAGCAAAAAATAACTCAGGATTGGTATCGTAGCACATAACTATACTCTTCTAATGCTTCCTTGTCATTGTAGAATCTGACTTTATAAGCAAACTTTCTTTTTCATTGTTTTGTGCAGCATTCTATTGATTACTGGCTTTGGGCAGATCTGATTGCTCCAGAATCTGAGAGGATATTGAAGAATGTTATTAGGGTTCATAGACAGGAGGAGGCGGAACTTTTCTACATTCCATTTTTCACAACAATTAGCTATTTCTTACTTGAGAAGCAACAGTGCAAGGCACTTTACAGGGTCTGATGAATTATCCAAATATTTATTTTCTGTGCTGTTGTTTTGTTATGTGATTTTGAATCATGTCAATTGTGGTACTTAAATAACTGACATTTATGTTTTTATACTTGCAGAAAAGATAGATAAGCTTAGGGCAGTGACTACTTACAACTGTCAACTTATTTTTTCTCTATACCGAAGAACACTAAGAGGTCAAACCTTAGTCAAGTTATCTATCTTCTAATTTTAAATTAAGTATCTACTTTTGGCAGGATGCCTCTGCATAAGAAAAGCGAGGCAAGTAGAGAAAGTGAGACAAAAAGAGAAACATTATCTAACCATATGATTTAGAATGCATATAATAATTTATTTAAATTTTGGGGGCAAAAAGCTAATATAGGAAAATAACAAGCTAACTATAGTATACGTATGTTAACATTTTTGGATCGGATCCTATAGTGGGACACTACAATAGCTGCTAAAATCAATGACAAAAATTCATAAATATTGCTTGTTAGGTTTCCTCCCTTGTCTTATTTTCTCGGTCTTATTATGATATTTGTTAGGATTCTTTTGGAACTTCTCTTGATAGATTGATTCTAGGTTGCTTTTGATGGTCAAACCATAGCTTAACTGAATCCTATTTCCATCTGGTAGTCTTGCTTGAATTTTGTGCCATTTGTTAATCTACTTTGATTTCAAGTAGCAAATGGTCTTCAAACCTAGTTAGATTGTCATATAAGCTGGTCCATTGCACCGAGAAATATGCCCCATCATCCCTTGCTATGTTAGCCACTGATGTGGCATCAGGGCCCTTAAAATAGGGCATACAAGACCAGCTAGAGTTGTTCCAAGTTCCATTGCTGATAGGCCAGATAGCCTTTTTGTTTGGCCGCTCCTATCAAGGGATGTGAGGAGGATATGTCAGTATAATTGAGAACAAGGTCTAGCCTAGGTCTGTATTTGTGTCTGCTGTCAAGCTCGGTATGTGGTAAAAGCTGAAAATTAAATTTTTGTTTTTGTCGTAGCATTGCCTAGACTGCTTAGAGGCTAAAGAGGCTGAACCTTGACCTTCAAAATCACTCGGTCATGTAGTTCAAGGCCCGAACCGGTCCATTAAAGACTCGGGTAAATCTGACCTGTGGTTCAATTTTAAAATGCAAAGACTACTCATACTGATCATACATCTTCTAACCTTTTTTTATGAATAAAACAATAATGTAACATTTACTACCTAAAGGGTTGTGACATAAGTTGTTTCATTAGTTAAATCTTTATCTTTGATTTCTGATAGTTTACATGCTGTAACTCACAAGGTATTTAGAAGAAAGTAAGTGGTTTAGTCATTGTTGATTTAGATGCTTGGTTGTACTTTCTGAGGCTTATTTTATTTGTTGACTGTGCATCTTTGCTTGGTCCATGTTTGTTTTTTACACTATATTCCATTGTGTAACTACCCAGAGGGATGCAAACATGAGCATGGATATAGAAGAACTGAATCAAGGGTTTATCTTGTCAAAAACAATCTCGATTATATAGTCCCCTGACATTTGAAGTTCTTTTTGCATCTTGTTAGTCTTGTATTCTGAGATAAATCTTAATACTATTCTTGGTTTGTGCCATGCTGAGATACCTTCCCACGTAACTTGCAAAGATACATATCATAGCTTGCTTGTAAATTTTATAAGACAATGACCTACTGTGCAAGCTTCTTAAGCAAAACATTCAAACTTACAGAAAGATATTATATGCTAAAGAGCCTATCTAGTGGTTGTCATTTTGTATTATCAACTCTTAGGTATATGTAAAAAGATAAAAATGTGACCACCAACTTTGTCTAATTTGAAGTGGCATAGTTTAATATAGTGGTAAAAGTACTAAATATTAGTTTAGGTGTTGGTATACTTCGGTATGCTCTAGTATATTGCCCATTGACACAGGATCAGATTGATATGATGCAGTCGGTGTAAATGTGAATCCATGTCCATAATTAATTGAATTTAGAAACTAATTTAGTAATATATATTTGAAACTAACTGTATATATAAAACCTATAATTACTTATCTAAAGTTCGACACCTGACTAATACTCTAAATTTAATTATTTAAGTGTACCATAGATGTATTCATATTACAGAAATGGACAAGTAATAAGTGTTGACTTTCACTAAAGTTGCAAGAAAAAAATTGTTTCATCAATGCTTGAAGTAGTTTTGTTGGGTACCATGGATCGAATATCTTATTTTGCAGTTCTATTTGAAATCAGGAGGCTTTAAAGTGGGTGACTGACCAGGCTGCCTGGAAAAGATCTGGAGGTAGAGATCATATACTTCCAGTCCATCACCCTTGGTCTTTCAAATCTGTTCGCCGGTTCATGAAAAATGCAATATGGCTTCTACCAGATATGGACTCCACTGGAAACTGGTAATAACATCATGTACTTTTTTTCCAGTAATCTATAGACCCTCTCATATGTGCTATGCAGTAATCTTGAATTTGGATCTAACTATGGTAGGTATAAACCAGGGCAAGTCTGGCTAGAAAAAGACCTTATCCTTCCTTATGTTCCCAATGTTGATTTTTGTAATTCACAATGCTTACATGACGTGCAGTCAGAAAGAAAAACATTGATATTCTTTCGTGGAAGGCTTAAGAGAAATGCTGTAAGATTTGCCTCCACTTTTCATAAAAATGATGATCTTCTTGACTTGTATGTTACTTTCGTTTTGGGCATGAAGCTATTTGTCTTTGTATGTTCAAACCATGGGTATATTCCTTGTCCAGGGAGGTAAAATTCGTAGTAAACTTGTGGAAGCATTGCATAACACCGAGGGTGTTGTTGTAGAAGAGGGAAGTGCTGGTGAATCTGGGAAAGCTGCAGCTCAGAATGGCATGCGCAGGTAATTTGTTTATGATATTAGTTATTTATCCTTGTAGAACCTATTATTATTACACCTATCAACTTATTTGTGTTGCATTCATGGTAGATCTCTCTTTTGCCTCAGCCCAGCTGGGGATACCCCATCCTCTGCTAGGCTGTTTGACGCAATAGTTAGTGGATGTATACCTGTTATTGTCAGTGATGAATTAGAGCTTCCTTTTGAAGGAATACTTGATTATCGGAAGGTAATGCATCTTTTACACTTGTATATTTTAGCTTTGAAAGTTCCTTTATGTTTTTGGGATAACCATTGGATTGAAGATTTGATACAGTAGTTGCTCTGTTAAAGTCATTTCATTTTACTTGGTAAGGCTGCACTATGTGTGATGGGAAGAATTTTCTTGAACGCAAAATCCTGAATGGGTACGGTCCTTTTGCCTCTAGGACATGAAGTTTTTGCATAGAGATGGGTCAGCATAAATACAACTACTTGGTGAATATTCAGTCTTGAGTAGATGTTCAAATGTGGAACTAGATAGGACTCCTAACCAAGGTTTGTTGCACCGCCTGAGTCGGTATGGTACAAGTGGACTCGTTCAACTTGCCATTGAGACATAGCTCGCCCAAGTCTCTATTGGCACGCCCCAACATACCATGTGTCGATACACCGATATAGATTGATACATATCGTATTGACAAATCTCCAAGACGGGTCTAGTACCCGAAATGGCAAATCGTGCTCCTAACCTTATGTTAGTAAGCCACCCTTTTGTTTTTGATGAATTTGGAATTTTCTTTTCATTACTCTCTTATGAAGGATGGACATGGACACTATGCATATATGATGATGATGACAGAAGTCTTATATAAGAAATATATAACATGCCTGGATGCAACAATTAATCAATTTAGGGAATTATTACTGTTGCATATGTGACATATAAGAAGTATAATCATATGCATAAATAACAAATACTCACTGAAATACTTCAAACACAAAACAATAAAGAGAAAGTCAGTAGTCTGGCTTAATGTATAAAACCAATTATTCATCATGACTTCAAGCCTTTATAAATGATGTCTCTCTCATGCTTCTTATCAAGCACCTTTCTTTGAGGGAAGGGCACCTCCAAGAAAGTAAAGCAGAAAGAACAGAGAGAGAGGAACCAAAGATTTACATCAAATGCCCAAAGACCTCTAGATGTCATTATCTCAGCAATTGTGCAAGACGTGAATAGGAGAATCCAAAATGAATCCACAACTGTAGCAGACATTGCTTCAAGTCGGGCTATTGCTGCAAATTGGAATCTATATCCAAACTTTGCAACTGCTAAGTCTACATGGCACCATTGAACCCCCCCCTCGCTGAGGGCATTATCATCTTACATACCGATGCATCCCTTTCCACCTCCATGGCTAGTTTGGGATGTGTTTTTTGTGACCATTTTGGGAGCTCCTTTTGTTCTATAGCGGAAGGTAGATTGAAGGTCCCATTATTCAACATGAATTATAGGCTATCCTCCTTAGCCTTTCTGAAACTAGAGGAAGGCCATTCCACTCGGTCCATCTTTGGTCTGATTCACAAGTCGTGGTGGATATCCTCAATGGTTGTTATAGTATGCCATGGTGGTGCTGGATTACTTTTGAGCATATTCATATTATTCGAGCGTGCTTTTAGTTTCTAGAATTCTCCATCCATCGAGAAGCTAACAAGCTAATCGACTTTGTCACTCACCTGTGTAAGTCTAAGGAGAAGATATTGTTGTCACTTTCAGAGTTCTCAGACGAATTGCGAAGGCTGATGCGCAAAAAAAGAGAATACATCAGAATGACATGATTCTCATGGGTCCCTTGCATGTTTTGGCTGTCTCTAAATATGGGGGTGACCTCCTTTGGGGGATGTTTGTGATGCTTTGCACACTTTTGGTGTGGTGGAGCTTGACCCTTTGCACATTGTAACCATCTTTATTTTTTAATACAACTTCTCTTGCATTCTTGCCCCAAGAAAAAAGACAATGAGAGACTGAGAGGGAACGAGAGAGAGAAAGAGAGGGTAGAGAGGGGCTTATAGAAGCCCTAAAGAGGTCCTAATGGGCAATTTGATCGTCGGGGGTTGGTACCAGTCAAAATTCGATCATTACCTACTTGTACTAGTTAGTGATGATCGAATTTCGACCATATCAAATGGTATGAAGGGTGTACCACCTGGATATGATACTTTGGGTCAAAGCAGCCAGTTCAACCTTGTTTCAGGTATCAATGTTCGGGTGGCATGATACGAAATTGTGTGTACTGCCAATTTCGTACCATGCTGCCTGGTATTGCAGACGTTACCTGCAACCACATAAAATTGCATTGGCAGTATCATTTTGGATAACAAATCCTAACTCACTTTTTAAATATTTCCATGAACTATCTCCATTAAGTTTGGACCACCCAAGGGAAGGTTTCCAATCTAACTTCAGTGCAACATTTCTCTAGTGCCTTCAGATTGATATTTTTTCTACCACTAGAGATAGAGATTCCAAGGTTCTATAAAGATACTAGTCGGGCTACAATAGGAGCCCCTAAAATATGCATTCCCTTCCTTTGAAACAAGATCTTAGAACTCGTAGAATTTTAGTCTTATCAGGAAAGTAACTACCCTTATACTAATATCAGAACTTTTGAGATTAATTAGACTAGAATAGGACTCTAAACTTTCAAAGGTCGCCTCCAAAATCAATGACCAAAATGAAAGAATAATTCTAATCTGAATATGATTGTGTTCTCTTTAGCACTCAATCTGGTAATTGGATCCAGTCACCAAGAGACTTGGTTTGGGTGTTGTTTAATATAATCGACTATCTAGACATTGAGCTCTCGTGGACACGCAACTGCTATGGAGCCTAGTAGGGACTAAGACCAATTTAATTTGACTAGTTTGCCTTTGGCTTCCATAAAGTATTCTAAGCCCTCCAATGAGTTATCAGGATGTCAGAATTTTTCATCATAGCATTCTATGGTACATATTTCATTTTGGTTCTTTATCTTTTTTCCATTTTTCTTTTGGACTTCACTATTTTGTATATTTTCTTAAACTATAGAATATAGATGCTAGTATTTCTCTATCTCTGATGTAATTCATAAATGGTGTTCCTGGCACTGAAGTTCTATATTTTGACGTATGCAGATCGCGCTTTTTGTTTCTTCTAAAGATGCTGTACAACATGGATGGCTTATTAAGTTCCTTAAGAATATAGATTCCAGGCAAATCAAAGAAATGCAGATCAACATTGCCAAGGTTCTTTTTCTGTATGACTAAACTATTCTTTGTTATTTTGTTCTGCTTGGAATCTGAAAAAGCTAGTAGCTTGATAAAATCAGGATAAACTTTTTTTCCCCACCTTATCTATGGTTGTATTTTGTTGGACATTTGCAGTACTCAAGGCACTTCTTATATTCAAGTCCAGCTCAGCCTCTTGGTGCAGAGGACATGACGTGGAGAATGGTTTGTTTTCCTTAATATGAAATTGGTTGATCTTGTGCTCACAATAATTATTTCAGTCGTACTAATAATTTCTAGACATCACTTTGTTCTGTTTAATTTTGCTTGATTGTCGTCATCTTTTTAGGTCAATAATTAAGGGGGAAAAAGAAAAAGATAATAATATAAAAGGAGGTGGAATAAATTGCATTTGCTGATTTCCGTACATTGTAATTCTTTTATTTTCTCCATTTGGATACGACAGATTGCTGGTAAATTGGTGAACATCAAGCTGCAGACAAGGCGGTCACAACGAACTGTGGAAGGTTCAAGAAATTTGTGCACATGTGAATGCAGACCAGGAAATATCACTAGAGTACTCTGATTGCATTTTCTTTCTTGATCTGTGTTTTTTTTTTTTTTTTTTCATACCCTGATTTG
>LVTN01000090.1:13764-24591 GCA_001649415.1 Musa itinerans | reverse complement strand
TGTGTTTTTTTTTTTTTTTTTCATATCCTGATTTGTTTATCCATATGATATAACAGCTGTATAGAAAGAAAAAAAAATATAAAGTCCTATGTTTCTTGTAACTGAGAAAATATTGCTTCCCATCGTTTATTTCTTAAATGTGTTCCTGTTAGTGATCCCGCGTTCCCTCACATACGCAATATGTACCACAATAACGGTGTTGTTATATCCATGCAAATAAGTATTATGATATCCACCTGGACTGCTTCATTCTTGCTGCCTGTTGTCACTCCAACAAGCAACTTTCTTTTTATGTTTTGTGTGTGACTAATACTTTGTTTAGTATAAAGCTGCAATTAGGCAGATTAAATATGGTTGTAGGGAAAAACCAAATGTAAATATGATATAGAACATAAAACCCAAGAATGCGCTAAAATAGAAATATGGCAACAGAGTCTGACCCAAATTTTGCCTTATATGTTTTCTGGTTGTTCAACTCTAATCCTAGCCGACAAAAATAACGCCCATGTGCACCAACTTGCAGTGCACTGAGATGCTTTATTGAATGTTCGCCTCCAGATTTTACCCTAATTAATTTTCTTGTATTTATGTCTTTAGTGGCATGATGATATTATCCTTATTATTATTTTCTTTCTTTCTTGGAAAGTGTAAGCGGTGATGATGGGAACTGATGCTTAAATTTGTTTTTAACTTGCCATCAATAATTAAGGCTTTTACCAGCTAGCTTAGTTGGCAGGTTCACAAATTTGTTTGGAACCTTCAATCTCTTGTAAGTTAACGTCATCAAAAAACAATATTTTAAATATAAAAAAAAAAAATTGTTGAATGAGACTGAATCTTCGTAAGTTATAGTCGGACGTTCTTAGATCCGCTGGACCAAACCCTGCGATCCTCCTCACCAAAAAGAACAAAAAATGATTAGAGATTATGGAACAGAAACATAAGTATGGTTTTTATGCTGTTTGCCAGCCCCGTTATCAAAACATAAGTTATGGTTTTTTCCCTTCAAATTTAATTGACAGCCTATCCAAAGACACATCATAGGTTTTTTCGGTAAAGACTAACCTCTAAACATCTCGTGAAATAATTGACAGCAACTGCGAGTTCCATTTTTGGGACTGGACTGAGCCAGCTACTTGGAAGTCCTGAAAACTTAGTCATCTTTGCTAATCTCTGCAAATAGCGAATAAAGAAGATTCGATTGTTAGACACCAGGAGGACAACCATGGGTCTCAGTGCTCACTGTATAGGTCCTTAAATGAAGGCATGTTTCCTTATTTTCCGTGATTAAACACTCTTGCCAAGGTTTTGAGTTTGTCATTGTAGTCTTGCACTAGTATTTTGATGTTACTGCATCTGAATAGACACGTCCATTGGGCTTTAGAAAGTAGCGTAATAGAAATGTTCGTTACGAGTTGATCTTGAAACACTCGATGATCATCCATCCATCTATGCACATATAGATAAGGCCTTGTTCATTAATTAAACCGGTGGAGTTAACCTGCTCAAAGAACTCAAAAAGTGAAACTAATCAAACCACAATGATCTTATAACGGGTGAGTTTAAATTACCAAGTCTTTAGTTGCACGATCGCCTATAAGGCTACAACTGAGATGAACCTTCTATCTATCCCTAGTGACATCCATCAATTCGATAGTTTAACTACCGTTAATTTCAATACAAATTCTCATACGTTCTGAACCTTCTCCTCAATTAAAAAAAAAAATAAAAATTCTTTGTTATTTTGTTTTTGCCATTTTATTTAAACCTTGCTCTTTCCCTAATCCTTCTTTCCAAAAGGATCGGATCCGGACAAAGAACATGATGCATTCACCAAAACTCACACTTGGGGCTTATAAGATCAAGACCTGGTCTTATTGCAAAGGGATTTCCTCAGGACTTTGGCACTTACTGTAAGAAATACAATATATGCTCTAACTAACCGGTTGACTATGGTTAGAACTTTCATTGATCCTTCAGCTGCTATGTGGCACTTAGAAACTTTATCCGATGAATATTAAACATTCTTTTCACAATTCAGATATGCAACCACCTTGTGGCAATGGTGGTCATCTAACTAGATGAATTTGTTGATCACGTAAGGCTTTATTAGACTTTAACAAGCTCATCGAACTTGGATTATGATATTTATTTACTTTTGTGATGATATCTTCAATCGAGTGCTTAACTATTTCTTCACGAAATAGATCAAGGTACCAATATGTAGACGAAATATCATATTAGTTAGTGAAACTCAACAGTTTCCTTGTTTATATCTGGGTGACTTAGAAGTGGGTTTGCTGAGTTAGACTTTTGTATTACGAAATGGGCCCATGATACCATAATTTTACTAGCAGAGACACATGAATGAAGGTAGACATTTTATTTGACATTACTCCAACTTAAACATCAGATAGGACGTTGATGCCAGTAATAGACGATGGCATCCTTATTCATCATGGCATACATAGAGATAGATAGATAGTAGACACCCTCCACGAGCGTTGGCTAAACCAGCATCACGTCGTAGACTCCAAAAGCAGTAGTGAGATACTTAGTAGTTGCATGTCCAAGGAAGCCTTTGATCTTGTCATATTCTACATTAGACTTCCACCCACACCTCCATATGGACTATATGTGTTTGGAAGAAGTCAATACTAATCCTGCTCCGGGGTCATTAAAATTAATATGACATCAAAGTCATTATTTAAAACTACATAGTCATTCTTCATGCATGTGCGCTCTAATCGATCCTTTTTCGATGCATATACACCAACTCAATTATCCTCTATGTACAACCAACATAGAACATATTGAATGCGCCAAGATTTGAATTCATAATACGTGGATTGAAATATGTGTCACATATCACATTACATATCAGAAATCATATTCAAGCCTTTCATTTTCGTCAAAGTATGCGCACCTCTATGACTATAGGCTTCATTCGGTCTTATTTTAATTAAAACACCCACGAAAACTATGACTTTAGTCTTCCAAGCCAAACTAAACTCCATATTCTAATCAGTCCACCTTATCATTATTCTTAGTCTTGGAATTTAGAATTAATGAAAACCCTGCTCATTTCTTCTCGTCCTTTATTGTTATATGAATGTTAATGAATAGTAAAGATTCAAGCAAAAAATTTTAGTTTGGCTGGAAAACACTAAAGAAAGAAATAAAAAATTTAGACGGGTTAACGAAAATGATGATGATGATGATGATGATGATGATGATGATGATGATGATGATGATGATGATGATGATGATGATGATGATGATGATGATGATGATGATGATGATGATGATGATGATGATGATGATGATGATGATGATGATGATGATGATGATGATGATGATGATGATGATGATGATGATGATGATGATGATGATGATGATGATGATGATGATGATGATGATGATGATGATGATGATGATGATGATGATGATGATGATGATGATGATGATGATGATGATGATGATGATGATAATAATAACAACAACAATAATAATAATGATAATGATAATGATAATGATAATAATAATAATAATTAATATTATTATTAGTGCACCTTTATTCTTTATATATGACTTGAGTGAGAAAAATAAGGTGATTGAAGTGATCTATTATGAGTTATGACATTACGACATTTAGCTTGATACAAATCTAAGGTTTTCTCGAGTGAGTGACCCACCCACATATATCTCAAAAAATTTAGAATAAAATATGAAAATTTTGTTTGAGGCACCACTCCGTCACAAACAAAATGTGGTTTAGATTTTGACTTCAAAAGTGGATGAGCTAAAATATTGAGTATAAATTATAATCTTCATCATCGTATATTGAATATACTATTATTTATATCATATTATAACTTGAAATTTACGATGCTGTGCTTCTTTTCAAAATATTGATTCCTTAGTAGATGATGTTAATGGGAGAGGCTCTTTTGATTATAGACTTAAATAATCTTGTCGAACTTGATTTACCAAATTTAGTGATGATGTCATTGGGATTTCACTTTGAGTTATTATTAAATTAAGAGTATGCAGATGTTATACATCATATAAGTTGGTGAAGGACAGAATATACTTCTAGTTTATAATTGGGTAAGTTAAACTTATTGTTACCGAATGGGCCAACGATGCATTGCAAATGACACCAACGAGACCACATCATCGTATTATTAGTGCATGAAGATAGATAGTAAACTTGCTCCCACTGATATAAATAATGATCAATAGTATTTTTCTTAAATCTGAAAAAGAAATAATGATATCAAGAACCTTTATATATCATTATCTTGAAGCTTGTTTAAGGTCATAAATGGATTCTTGAATTTGCATACCAAATTTTATATTTCATTCATTTTCTTTGTAAATTGTTTAGAGTAACCCATATAAAACTAGATCCTTAAAAATTATTTATGATATAACTCAAACTCATAATGAGTCACTAATATCATGATGATTCTTAATGAGTTCATTAAAAACTAAATATCTCGTTATGATCGATACGTTCTTTATGAGTAAAAATTTTAACCACAAGTCTAACCATTATATCGTTTGACATTGTCCTTTTAGTCACATTTATATAATATACTCTTTTACAATTATTGGATAATTCGATAAATTTATCAAATACCATTCTGGTTATTAATTTTAACTCTTCTTTTATTGCATCATATTACGTTTCAGAATCATACTTTTCATGACCCGTGTAAATAATAAGAGATCCATTCTGATTCCTATATCATAATATAATTCTTGTAGATATACCACATAATAACCATAAATGATAGGATTCCTTTCCCATTGAGATATTCCCAAGGTTGTCAATTATGGTTGTTCTATAAGATCATTATCAATGATATCAATATAATGTGAGAGTTTAGTAATATTATTTTATTGTTCACTTTTATCAAATCATTTAATGATTTGAATAACAATAATCTCTCAAATAATAAATAAGTATCAACTTGTATATCCTCTATATCAAAATTGAATTTCGAAATTTGCATTCCCATAGATTTACTATTTTATAGGAATCTTATATTACCATATTTAATTATCCTCGTACTATAATTAGAGTGATAAGATATGTACCCATTTAAACTTTTTTGAATCGATAATAAAATATTCAAAAATATTTATTAAATCTAATTTTCTTTTATGTGAGTTGAAGATCATTATCTCTATAGGACAATCTCAAATATATAAATATCTTAAGTTAAGTTTCCTATTATTTCATAACTTAAAAGAAGTCATGTAATTTACTTACTAGGAACACCATTCAAAATATACATAGTTGTCCTTGGAGCTTCTTCTTAAATTGATTTGGGTACAAAAGAATAACATATCATACTCCTAACCATATTTATAAAGGTATGATAATATCTTTCAGCAATCATATTCTGCTATAATACATCTATTAAATCAAATTAAACACATATACCTTAGTTTTCCAAGAATCTAGTAAAAAATTAGAATTATAATTGGGTTTATCATAAATACCATAAAATTCATTATCAGATATGATAATCTTGATTTTTCTATCTAATTGTCTATCAACTTCATTTATGTACACTTGAAGAGTGTGAACGGTCATAGACTTTACATAAATTAAATATATATAATTATATCTCAACAGGTTATTTATATGATGATAAAAAGTCTCTCTTTCATGAGACAAAAGCATAGAGTGACCCGTAAATATAAGCGTAATTTCAAGGAGTTTATAAAACTATATTTTATTTTATTATTTAATTACAGGACTATTGTAAACCTAAGATTCATATTAATTCTATATAGACTATTATATAGAATTCAAAGGTTAATTTTTATTGAATTACAGTAAGTTTGCAACAATCAAAAGGAAAATAATATTCTAACAATTCTAGGTAAAGAACCCAAATTCCCAGAATTATAAAAACATAACATGGATCCTCAAGATTTATCAAATGAATCATCTTCAGATGCAGGTGATAAATATAAACTAATATTTCTTTCACTTAAAGATGATTCCCTTATAATAATGAATATCTCATTCTCTTTTCGTTTTATCCCCCTTCATTCATTCATTTTTTTTATCTTGTCATATTCTACATTAGACTTCGAAAAAGGTTCCACCCACACCTCCATATGGACTATATGTGTTTGGAAGAAGTCAATACTAATCCTGCTCCGGGGTCATTCAAATTAATATGACATCAAAATTATTATTTAAAACTACATAGTCATTCTTCATGCACACTCTAATCGATCCTTCTTCCACTCATATACACCAACTCAATAATCCTCTCTATAAAACCAACATGGGACATATTGAATGCGCCAAGATTTGAATCCATAATACGTGGATTGAAATATGTGTCACATATCACATTACATATCAGAAATCATATTCAAGCCTTTCATTTTCGTCAAAGTACGCACACCTCTATGACTATTGGCTTCATTCGGTCTTATTTTAATTAAAACACCCATGAAAACTATGACTTTGGTCTTCCAAGCCAAACTAAACTTCACATTCTAATCGGTCTACCTTATCATTATTCTTAGTCTTGGAATTTAGAATTAATGAAAACCCTGCTCATTTCTTCTCGTCCCTTATTGTTATATTAATGTTAATGAATAGTAAAGATTCAAGAAAAAAATTTTAGTTTGCCTGGATAACACTAAAGGAAGAAATAAAAAATTCAGATGGGATAACGAAAATGATGATGATGATGATGATGATGATAATAATAACAACAATAATAATAATAATGATAATGATAATGATAATAATAATAATAATTAATATTATTATTAGTGCACCTTTATCCTTTATATATGACTTGAGTGAGAAAAATAAGGTCATCGAAGCGATCTATTACGAGTTATGACATTACGACATTTAGCTTGATACAAATCTAAGGTTTTCTCGAGTGAGTGACTCACCCACATATATCTCAAAAAATTTAGAATAAAATATGAAAATTTTGTTCGAGGAACCACTCCGTCACAAACAAAATATGGTTTAGATTTTGACTTCAAAAGTGGATGAGCTAAAATATTGAGTATAAATTATAATCTTCATCATCGTATATTGAATATACTATTATTTATATCATATTATAACTTGAAATTTACGATGCTGTGCTTCTTTTCAAAATATCGATTCCTTAGTAGATGATGTTAACGGGAGAAACTCTTTCGATTACAGACTTAAATAATTTTGTCGAACTTGATTTACCAAATTTAGTGATGATGTCATTGGGATTTCAATTTTGAGTGATTATGAAATTAAGAGTATGCAGATGTTATACATCATATAAGTCGGTGAAGGACAAGAATATATTTCTAGTTTATAATTGGGTAAGTTAAACTTATTGTTACCGAATGGGCTAACGATGCGTTGCAAATGTCACCAACGAGACCACATCATCGTATTATTAGTGCATGAAGATAGATAGTAAACAGACGCCCAACTCAAACATAGATGCCAGCAACAGACAGTGGCATCCTTATTCATCATGTCACACAGGGATAGATAGTAAACACCCTCCTCCACAAGAGATGGCTAAGCCAGCATCACGTAGACTCCAAATGCAGTGAGATACTCGGTGGTTGCATGTCCAAAAAAGCCCTTAATCTCGTCGTATTCTACATTGACTTCGAAAAAGGTTCCACCCCCACCTCCATATGGACCGTATGTCTTTCCAAGACTGGTGGTAAACGTGAGTTGAGATACACAAGGGAATTCAGAACAGTCGTGCTTGACATACCCAGAAACGGAGGTGAGGTATTCATCTGGCATGAGAGTAAACTGCGAGGCAATTAGAGCAATGAAACAATTAGTGCGTTTGATAGCAGGGATTAGTACGAGGGGAAGGCAAAAGAATAGAAATAGACGGATGGAGGTTGGAGAGGCATGCCTGGAATAGTTCACCGCCGGGGCCTCCATATCTGGGAGTTACGCGAGTGCTTCCGTCTATGTCGAAGGTTATCTTAATGGAGTTTACGCATGAAGAAGCGCCAACGCTGATGCCTGTGATTTTGTCGGCAGGTTCCATGCTCCAACGAGACTCGCTGTCGCGTGGACATTTGGGGACGCCCCCTCGAGCATGCGCGGCCGTCTTGAACTGGTTTGAAGCCTGCACCACCATGCAGCATCCATCACAAACCACATAGAGTAGAATAGAAACCGCAGTACTACATAGATAGGCCTGCTTCTAAGATAGTCTGAATCTAGTTTCTTTCGGGGGAGGCAGAATAACTATATAGCGTATCTCTCACTCACCATTAGCGAGCTTATGAAGCAATTCCTCTCACGGCAGATGATATGCAAACACAAACACTCGATGGGGAGAGAGTGGATGGATGGGGGGGTATTTATAGAACCAAAAGGTGCATGAAGTTGGCCAATATTTATGGAACCATGCTGTATGAATGGGACTCGGAACAATACAGAAAGAACCAGCACCGGTATCGCTTCCAAGTCAATGTTTTACTTAAACCAAGTGGATTGAGTTCTTTGCTGTTTTCTTCTTTTTAGTCAGGTTTATGTGTGGATAACATCATCGATAACCTAAAAATTGAAGCATTGGATTCATAATGACTATTTATAGGTGAATACTAGTTTGGTCTGTTGGATTACTTAAAATATGACTTCCAAGTCCGTCTCAATCCAAAGTCAATAGAAATTTTATCACTCCATGCCGATCTTCGTTCATAATACGAATGGCTTGCATTAATTATTTATGCGAATGATCCTCCTTTCTTCTACCTGTATTACATTAGAAATCTTGTCGGTTCAAACATGATTGTGCGATATATTAACACCGTCTTCATACCTTTATATTTAAACTGGACAAAACAAATAGTGCTGATCATTGTCCACTGCATGCGTAAATTAAGGATGTGTTGGTATGGAATAATGCTTTTGAAGTGACACTAACTAAATAGGTAACATTAATTCTTTAGACCTTTCGTCGATCAGCTTTTGGCATATGTCTGTCTATGGCCATCTCAATCATTTCTCGCTGTTTGTGTAGTCGACCACTGAGGAGCGTTAATGCTGCGTTAGGAGTCAGACTTGAGATCTCATCGAAAGTCAAAATAGTAGCAATGACACGTTCTTTTTTAACAGTGATACAAATGCTATTACGACAAAATCGAAGCTATTCTCTCTTTGAACTCCGACAACACAAATATCCCTTTCTGTGACCACAGTGGTTTTCCATGATTTTGAAGCATCTACACTTATACCACACACTGGAACGAGAGAGAAGGGGACCGGAGACACTAATGTAGAAGAACCAATGTGGATTTCATTATGAATTCAAGCTGATCAGAAGACTCCCGGGAGTCTTTTCCTATTTTATTTTTATTAAAGAACTAGTAAGAATAATACTCTTCTAGTCTTTCATTATGCATTTTTGTTTGTCCCCCAGACCTTTGGGATTCGGTCATATTTAATTAAAAGACCAGAAAAGTAATAATATGGGTTTAATCTTCCAAGCCGAACTAGTAAATTTTGACATGGTAGATGATCCATTCCCGTCTACCACATTAGTATATCTATCTTGTATCCGAATAATGAATCTTATCATACCATTATTCATAATTTTTCTACAAACTTGGCTGTTGTAAAGTTCTAGTTTAGAGTAATAATTGAAGTTAAATTTAAACCAAATGTTACCAATTCTATACATGTACATGGAGGCACCTGATTATGCCTATAGTTTTCATATATTTGAATTCAGATTTTAGTTTATATTATTTTGTATCTTCTTAAATATCGCAACAATGGTATGTACAGTTTGATAACATGGTAGAGTTAGCGTAAAATCTGTAATCATAAATATGCAATCATGCTGTCTGTAATGCGAAAATACTTTCATACGAGGATTAAAATCAAATAAAATTAGATCTAACAATATTATGATGCTTACTTTTTATTGTTGTTCAGAAGAATAAACCTTATCTGATCTATAGGCGCACTATCGTCGGATCTATGATATCAATCTGCTAGGAGAACTCGATTCTTCTCCTCTCTTCCTATACTTTCACCGGACCATTTAAATTGATGGATTAGGGAGATGGAGATTGGGAGAAAAACCTTAATCTCTCAACTGAATTGAGATGCGTATTTTTAGCCCCTAGAGGTCCTGTCTATTTATAGACTTGAGTAGAGGGTCTAGAATAAGTTATTAGGAGAGTTTCTCCTATCATGGGCATCCTTAAGGAATCATACTATAACATGAACTTCTTTTAACAATAATCATAATCAAATCATATCTATAATATTTCTTAATTAATTAAATAGGGCCACATAATCTAACATTCTCTCACTTAGCTCATTAATTACTAAGATACAAAAAGACTTAAAAATAAAAAATAAATAAATAAAATTTATTTGAAAATAATTTGACCCAATTGGATTCTGAAATTTTTAGAAAAACTATATACATGCAAATGAATTTTAAAAATAGGCTAATAAGTCAAATAAATATAATAAAACTAAATTAAGTCTTACTATCAATACCATAATATTGTTAACCTTTCCTAATGTAATCCAAAATGACACATATAATTTGTCTTGTCAAGACAATCCTATCATCACATTCAACCATAATATGTACATACATAATTATGAACAAGATAGTAGAAACAAATAATTTGAATTACGTAACAAGAATGTCAATTATAGTGTCCACTCAAACATACATCTCCATATTCTTCATTAGTTGCTCATAAACCCAATTATAAGAACATGTTCTTTCAAAATACTATAGGCTGTAAGTCCTAAGTGAATGGATCAACAATCAATATAGTGGAACT
>LVTN01000089.1:544014-592705 GCA_001649415.1 Musa itinerans | reverse complement strand
TATATATATGCATATATGCAATAGTTAATATAAAGTGATATATGTCAAAATATAATAAGCAAAAAGATTCCGTATCAAGTCACACGTGCCATCACTCACGTGATTGGCTTACTAGGCACCTATGACTAGCAGGAGTGACCTAACCCAACAAATTGATCAGACTAATGCACTTTAATATCACTCGACAGAAGAGAAAATAGAAACATTATTTATAGTGTCGAAGATATTGTTTCATCATGCGTTGTACAGTGAGATGGTAGAGTAGTGGATGAAAAAGTTATATAAGGGGTAAGGTGCTACTGAATTGGAGCAATAAGGAAGTAGGGACCTGGAACTATGGGTTAATTCTATAATAGATACGTTTGAAGGGGGTTTGGGGTATACTAATATTAACTCAGTTATCGATAGTTGTTGTAGTAAAACAAAATTTTAGAAGGGAAAGATGGACTTAACAAAGATGACATGATATGACATAAAGATTTTGTGAGTTTAAAGATCAAAAAATCAAATAACACTATGCTTAAGAGAGTACTCAATAACGATACATTACTTGGATCTTAGTGTTAACTTGTATGAAGCATACAGGAATAGTTAAGAAAAATATAAATAATCAAATACTTTAATCTTATAAATATTTAAAGATTTGTAAAACAGTATTTCAAATAATAAATAATGTTATAGGATTAGGGTGAATATATGATTAATGAGATAGACAACAGTTTGAAGGATAATATTAATTTCAACTAGATGTTAATGCTTTTATTTGGTAGAGTTAACTAATTGAGATATATATAGTGGTGACTTAAGATGTTGTAAACCATAAAATGAGAAGTAAGTTATCGTATTTACATCTTTCATCAAAGTAAACTATTTTAATAGTATACTAGAAGAAGTTCTTGATCACTTTTTAAAAATGTGTAAACACTAAGATAACTTTAAATTTATATTTAAGATGATAAAGCTATGTATATTTAGTAAGGTAATCTATAGCAATAACACAAAATAAAAAATTATTAAAGAAAGTGATTGAGGTCGAACCCGAGACATCAATATAAATAATTTTAGATGATTTGAATAGGATATATAAAATATTTCAAAATATAATATGTAACTTTTATTATAAGATAATAATCATAATTAGTAGCAATATTATTTAATTTAAAACTTTAATAAATAATAAGAAATTAGCTATTGTTGAATAGAGGATGACGGATGACCAAGGTGATGATGTCACATAGAGCAACGATTAAAGCAAGGGCAATTAGCTACGTGATTTAGGAAGTTGCTAACAATGACCACTCATAGATGTGTTTATTCTAGCCTTAGACCAAGGTTGCCCTATGCTTATCCTTTATAAGAAATAAGTTAGAAAAGAATTAAAATAAATTATTTTATTTACAGAATTAGGAGATAAAAATAATATTCTTCGTGATATGAGGTATACATAAAACATTATCGAGTTTAAAGATAGTCATACATGAATTAAGTATCAAGATACTAGTGTGAATGATAGAGATTTTATTACTGTCACCAATGATAATATTTTTATTACTACCATAATCAAAGTAAATAGATAAATTTTATAGGTCAGAAATAATATGACAAGAAACAACATAGTCAATAATCCAATTAATAGAGTTCGATAGACTTTTATAGTGTATCCAATTTTATCACAAAGTTAGTAGAAATTTTTTTACTGATTATTATTGTTAAAATACCAGAACTTATGATAATTATAATGATTGTTGGGTTTTAATTATTTCCTAGGTTATTTGGGTTAAAGTTTCTACCATAATTAAAAAAGTTGATACTATAATGGAGAATGATAACTCTCAGTATTACCCATCTATCAATGAGATATCATGTTCGGTACTTTGTTAAAGTTTTTGTTGTTTTGATTGCTCATTCCTTTGAATTTTTGATTGAATTGAGTTATAATTACTGGTCTAGTCTTTCTCTCTTCTGGTTTCGAATGTATTTCATAATTAGTTAACTTGTTCTACAGTTATTCAAATGACAATAGTGAGTTACATACTTGAATTACTATCGCTACCTACTTGTATTCATCTTCAAGGTTGATAATAATGGAAACAATGATTTATTCATCACTCAACAAACGACCTATTAAAATCAAATTATCTATAAGAACTTTTAGATTTGGCATATAATCAATAATTATATATATTTTTTATTGTTTTGGATAGATAAAATACTTAGCATTCAAGTACGAGAATAATTAGTGAATATAATTTATAGTTTGGATTCCATTATAATACTATATAAAGAGATTAGAGGTGTTATAGAGCTAGCTAGTAACTGAGAGTCAGGTAGATTAAAAGCAAATAGTATTTTTTGAGATAATCATTGGAATGTCAGAGATAAAGTAGAATTCATCATCAAAATCTGAGATTCAACAATATTGACATCAATTAGAGCAAATCTTATCTTCTGAGATAATCATTCGAGTCAACTAATTGAAACTTGAATAACTTAAAAAAAAAAGTCTTGATGTAATAAAAAATTACTATTAAGGTTAATTTTTATGATACTTGAATATTTTTTAGTGGATAATCGAAAAGAACTATCGACTTAGCATAGAGCATATAAAAAAAAATAATAATAAATGATACTCACCAAAATGTATAATTACTACTAAAAATTTGATGGGATCAAAGTTATCGAGTTATTTTATCGATGGAAATGAATAATATCGATTAAGAATAATTATTATTATTTAGATAATCATTGGATCATCAGTAGAAAAGAAAAAATGATATCAATTAGAGTATCAACTAGAAATAAACAAGTGCTATGGAGATAAATTACAAATACATGTACAGAATTTTTGGTTTATATGTATGTATATTAAAATTTAATTTAAATAATTAAATATGTAAATAACATATTATATACGTAATTTTTTCTTTTTCCTTTTCTTTACTCTCCACTATGTGACACTCTTTTTTTCTGGACGGCCGCTTCGCTGTTCCCCACGCGCACTTCTCCAAATGTAGCCGCGACAAACCCGAGGCTCCCTTTCGACTTCTCCAAGTTGCCCTCTCCGCCTCTATTCCCCTCTCCTCCTGTTCGTTTTCCTTGATCGATGGCTCCGATTCCATTGAAGCGGTCGGCCAGCTCCGCACAGAGCCTGACCCGCGGCGGCGCCCCCGATGCGTGCGGCCTAGTCCGGGAGGCCGTCCGCGCCAGCGCCGCCGCCAGCCTCGCCTCACCCCCGCTCGTGCCCACCCCGCCGCAGCCTCAGAAGCAGACCGATCGGGTCCAGGCTGAGGTCACGTTCGGGCCGCCCGTAGAGGGACTCGCTCTCGATGCGGCGCCGGCTCCCGGGGTCCTCTGCTGGGAGGAGATCGACGGGAGGAGATGGAGCTACGTGGTGGACGTCGACGGTACCCCCGGAAGGGCACGCAGGGGCTCGTCTGTCCGGGCCGTGCCGATGCAGAGCCCGGTGGCTCCGTTGGAGGTGAGATCTCTGTCAACAGCATCCGGATCGGGTAACTGAATTCCCGTAGAAATTGTTGTTTTCTTTTCTCCTTTTAGTTTTGTTGCTTAATTTTCTTTCCGATTTTATTAGTTGTCAATAGGTTTCTTTATTCTTTTCCCTATCTCTTCAGTTAAGTATTTCTTTTTCTCTTTTTTTTATTCGTTTGAAAATATTAAAATATCTTCTCTTTAAAAGACCTTTTAGACTACTTTATGCTGTGAGATAATGCATAAAAGTGACAACAAAATGAAGAATTCTTTGATTCTAGAGTTGCTTTCTGTTACAAATATTCAGAGGAAAGATGCTCGATCTAGTAAATTAAGCAAGAGGAGTGGTGGTAATAACACACGACACCGTCAGGTCATTGTTGCTTAAATTGATGTGTAACGTTAACAATATCTTGGAAATTTGTTGTACAAGGCAATTTTATCAGTCTAGAAGGGTGAAAAAGAGGAATGCCATGTGAAATGAGAGAGAGAGAGGGTATACTCATTAGGACCACATTTTTGCATGCTGTGTTTTAGAACAAGATTGTCCCTTGTTTGAGAAAAAAAGTGAATGTTGTAATTGTAGCACACATCCTCCGCCCCCCCCCCACCCATCTTGATAAACCTCACTGAACATTGTGCTTTATCACTTTTTCTTTCCAGTTTTAATTTGCATATTCACAGTTATTACAGTGCTGTAAAGGGTTCACAAACTTAAGATTGTTAAGTGTGCTCTAATTTAATATTGCATAATGCATATAACATTATCTATTAATTTACAGGAGAACTGTGAGTTGTAGCGTGTGCATGGGATACTTTTTGACCTATCAGGAATAAAAATTGTCAGTTTGTGAAGTATTTTCTAAAAATTTAAGAAAAGACAAGTTCTTGGTTGTCCAAGCATCACAAGGACACATTTTGGTGCAGGAGTTGATGTCATTCGTGAGATCGTATGTAGTACCTGAAGGCTTTCCTGATAGTGTTACCCCTTCATATGTTCCATATATGACTTGGAGAGCTCTAAAGGTACTCATTTGATCTGAAACCTTTTGAAGCCTATTATTATTTCTGTATTTATGTCAAAACTATTTGGAAGAATTTTTCATTTGTTTTTTTTCTTGAGCTCCTCATTACTAATGTTTACCGTTATTGATCAGCATTTCTTTGGTGGAGCCATGGGTGTTTTTACAACACAGACGCTGTTGAGCTCTGTTGGAGTATCCAAAAATAAAACTACACCAGGTGCTGTTGCCATTAATTGGATACTCAAGGTGAAGAAAATCTGCATTTCCTGGCAAAACAAAATAACAGCTAGTTATGTGCTAATTCCTGTAGAACCATGTTCTAAATTGTTGAAGCAGCAAAAACCTGCTAAACCATCTTTTCATCTTCTTTCATTCTATTTATTTGGGATGACTGAAAAGTAGTTTATGTACACTATACAAAATGGTGATATTGCATATATTGCTTATGGCATTAGCCACCTTAAATGCAAGAATATGGAAGCAATATAAGGGTCAAGGTTTTAGATCTCGATACGATACCAGTTTTTGACATCTTGTCAAACCACTATGATACTGCTATATTGGGTGGTGTACAAACTTGTATTGCCTTTGCCTGGTATTACCAAAAAATAGTAAAAAATTAAATACTGAACAGTGCCGAGCTATATGGTCCAATAGCAAGCTAAATGATCTGGTCTGGATGCTGGTAAATACTAGTCCATATATATTAGTCAGATTGATATTGGAATCAGTATAAGGGTTATATATCTTGTTTACCATATGCGCAAGTGAATGATGTCCATAAAAAGGGTGATCCCAGTGCACATGCACATGGCTCCCGTTAATGCGGGGGCCAATGTATGAAAGCCACAAAGGAATAACCTTACCATGACACCTATATACATATTGTTTTTTGTTTGAAGGGGTCCTTAGATATATTAGTTGCACTGGCCGATGCCGGGTTTGTGTGTACAGGTTTTGAGCACCATGTACAACACAATCAGGCAAACTGATTTATTGTGCTTCTATTGAATTTGGTAAATTGCACACCATATTGGTAGTTCTGCAGGCCGTGTAAACAGTTTTTTGCTAAAGAAATAATTAATATCCTTGAACATTTTGTCTCCCATGGGCTCTCTTGAAGCAACTGACAAATGGCCTTTCTCGTCACTACTGATTTGTCTGTATGCAGATGGTATTCTTTTGGTTTATATCATTTAATCTTTCAATACATTAACAGATGAATTGACTGATCTTCTTTGTAGACGATATTTGTTAAAAGGAGTTGTTTATTGAATAACTTGCCATTGCAATCTTTTTTTTTGTGTATAAAGTGTTGAATCAAGATCCAATCATAATGAAAACTATTGCTCAGAAGCTGAGACACAATCCTTTACAATTTAAGATTACTTGACTTGATTGTTCTCCAGTGTTCTTCTATTCTTGAACTCTCTAGGTTTACCTGTGTTGCATGGGAATATTGGTTTGTTTGAGTTGCCAGATTATATATCTAACCTAGTGAAAGCCACTGCTTTTCACATAGCAGTCATCCCTACCGAGCTATAATAAACTTAGTGTCAATGCCAATGCTAGCTGACTTTCATATGCATGTGGCCATAATGTTTAAGAAGACATTTATCAATTATAAAACAGAAGCATTGCACTAAAAAATGAAAAATTGAAGATATATGACAACTATCTAGAAGAGATGAATTTGAAGCAAAAACGAAGAAGTCTTCATTGCTTGATTAAAGGCATATTTTCTTATTTCTTTCTTGGAGAACATCAAGGGCATATTTCTTGTTCTTGTATTTTGTATTATTATCACTTTTCTTGTTGAATCTATTCTGATTTGCTAGAATTATGTTATTTTAAATATTAAAATGCAATTTCAATATTATGCAGGATGGAGCAGGGCGTGTTGGTAAAATGCTCTTTGCACGACAAGGAAAGAAATTTGACTATGATCTGAAGCAGGTATACCCTTGTGCTTTTGTTCTTTTACTTCTATGACCTTACATATATGACAACTATCACTGATCGGTATTGGATATTGCCACAGCTTCGCTTTGCGGGTGATCTTTTAATGGAGTTAGGTGCTGGAGTAGAGTTAGCAACTGCTGCTGTTCCACACCTTTTCTTGCCATTGGCTTGTGCAGCTAATGTGTTGAAGGTTGGAGAAACAAATATATGTTCTCAGTTTATAGCGTCTGACCGGTGATGTTTGGTATATGATGTCTTCAATTGTGTCATCTGTAGAACGTTGCTGCTGTGACATCAACATCGACACGTACTCCAATCTACAAGGCCTATGCCAAAGGAGAAAATATTGGAGATGTCACTGCTAAAGGAGAATGTGTTGGCAATATTGCTGATCTGGTATGCTATTTGAGAGTATGCTCACATTTACTGGTGTATGGTTGTTTCAATAGTTTATAAGTTTGGTTCAGGGTGGAATCTGATGCAAAAGTCAGACTCATCAAACCATTTCATGGGGCACGTTTCACATGCAATTGTATGTGACTATATGCAGCTATTCCTTTTAGTTTCTTACTTGTCTTTCACTTTTTGAGCACTAAAAGTAAATTTCTCAATATTGAACCTAGTCTTTCTAGCATTTACTGGAAAAGAGAAAGTAAAAAGATGTAGTTACCTACGAAAGATCTAAACTTCATACATATTAGAAATCATAGACTAAAGTTATGCTAAATTGTCATTTTTCCCTTTATTCTCAATGTGTATTGCAAAATTAGGGAAGAAAACATGGTAAGCATTAAAATCAAAATCCACTTGGTATATCTTATGCGATGGCCAAGCGACAATGGTAGTAGTGGGGAAGTGGTAGCATCTTACACAACAGCGAAGCAATAGTGGCAACAAAGGCGAAGCGATGACGACGAGGCAGTGGGGCCTTACGCGATGGCAAAGTAGCAGCGACAACAGAGGTGAAGTGGTGATGATGAGGCTACGACACCTTATGCGAGAAAAGGGCTTGTGAACGCGAACCCTAGGTTCTTTTTTATGCTGATTTGGCCATGGACCCCACCATTTCTTTGAATATTTTATTCATTTAAGTGGACCACTTGGTACATGATGGTCCGCATACCGGTACCCTATCGGACCAGTATTTTCTGCCCATACCATGCGGTATACCACGGCACGACAAACCCTGCATAATAGTTCATCTGTTTTATGCACCATTTCCCATGCTTTATCAAGCTTTGCAGTAGACTAAATAAAAATCCATTTGTTTTAAGTTGGGAACCGGACTCAGCATCTTGATTTCAAAAAGGAATCCATCTTTGGTGGCTTCATTCGCATTCCTGTCATGTGGATATGTTTTTAGCGCATATCAAGAGGTTAGTATCAGTAACTCCCTGCTGTATCTTTATTACCTTTTCTCACTGATAGTTCTCGTTGATCATGCTTATTGTAATTGTTTATCTATCTTCCTTGCTAGGTCAAATCAGTTGTGTTGAATACATTAAACAGGGCAAGATTCACTGTGGCCGTGGAATCCTTCATCAAGACTGGTAAGTCAAGCAAGTACTATAAAACGTAAAAGAAATTGTCATTGTTGTGAAAGAGACAAGATGTGATGAAGCAATTTGATATGGTTTCCAAAATTTTGGATTGGTTGAGAAAAGAGAAGCAAAAACATGAAGAGAAAACAGAAAACGATGAGTAAGAGAAAGGAGAGGGGAAGATGCAAATATGATCAGTTCGATTGATCTAAAAAAGTAGTCATGGCATGCAGGAAGTTGAGTTAGTATGTGGTGTATGACACTTTGAGGCTGAATATACTGTTCATACCATAATCTTGAGCATAAATATACCATCAAAGTTCAAGACATGTTGCATTTATAGATCTATTAGAAGTAATGCAATGTTTTTGTTATCTAAGAAGCATTTTAAATAACAAATTCTAAGAAAATGAATAAAGTTTGAAATATTAATGTGTTATTGTTGTGGCTTATAGATATATGTATGAAACATAATAGTAGATAGTGGTATATTGCATGAGACTCCCGCTAATGTGGGGTCTAGGAAGGATCAGTGTATACAGAAATTTTAACCTTTACTAAATGTTCAATCCTTGGAATTTTCTAGGGCATGTTCCATCACTGAAGGAAGGAAACTCTAAGGAAAATATATTTCGTCCTCCATGGTTGAAACATACACCAGTAGTTATAGGTATGTGATAACTGGACTGTACTTTTGTTCATTCTTATCAGTCTACAATTATAGCTACTTTTTTACCTTGGCTTTAGGCCCAAGATTTTGTGATGCATTCCAGGAGCCATCCTCGTTTTTTGCCATACAACCCTTGTTCGAGGTAGTGTTTCTTACCAGTTACTCATGCTACTTGTTTGATGCAGTGTAGTTCACATAACAGGTTATGATTGTTCTACATGCATTCTTCAGTTTGCTACTTACGTTAATTGAATTTTAGAAATCGACACTAGTATTATAATTTTTCTTTCTCACTTCTCCTTAGCCAATTTTGATATTGACTTGATGATTTTCTGTGTATGCTTCATTTGTCATTCAAGAAAGAGAGATACATGGTTACCTACAACCCTTCAAAGGATAAAATATATGCATTATTGAAGGATCAAGCAAAATCAGATGATATATTGAAAGCAGCATTTCATGTGAGTATTGGTTATTGGTGGTTGACTAGCCAGTAACACCTGCCTATTTAATTGTGTGCTTTATCTTTATGACAGGCTCATGTCCTTCTATATTTCATCCGTTTGTCAAGTTCAAATCAAGCTTTGAGAAAGCTGATGAACTCTAACCAATCAACATATGGAGTACCCTTACTTCCTACAAATGCTGACTTCCTTGCTCATATAGAAGAGTCTTGCAATATTGCTTCATCTTCATATGCGATATTCAAGAGAAAAGCAGCAGAGCAGGTGATGCATCAAAGACTTGGTATTATATGTTAGCTTAGGTACCCTTTTTTTTATAGGATGTTCTACTCCATATACTGCTGTAGTCTTTCTACTTATACATTCATCTGATATGCAAGCTAAATTTAGCTGGTCATAGTAGTAAATTCATAATTATGATTTGTTGCCTGTGTTAGCTTGGGGAATATCTAGATAAAGAGTAACCGGGTCCTCACTTTGGATGATTCTGGAAGCCTTCACTTTTAAGGAATATGGATTAAGAAAAAGCATGAGCAGAGAATATTTATGAAGTCCAGTATCAGATCAAAGAGAAAGAAATCTAAGTCATTTATGATTTATTTGTACCCCTGCAAAGTTGAAGTTTCATTATTATTCTCACAAAGTTGGATCAATCTTTTGTAATTTCCATTTGAACATTAGAAATACTCATGTCATTTTTGGGGCAGACATTATGTCAACTTCCGTATATACTTCTATGGTATATTCAATCTTTTAATTGCTATTTTTTCAAGGGAAATGATTTAATGGCAAAGAAACTGACTAGCATAATACTCTATCTTTTCATAATGAATTAGTGCTTTTGCTGTTTTGCATTCATTGAACTAATTAATATAGAAGTGAAAGCTAGTTTTATGCTAAGAGTGTTTGTTTTTTTTCTCTTGTCAAGGGATGGATAATGTCGGAGTCATTGCTGAACCCTGGCAGAGCTCGGCTACTAAGCACCAAAGAACTTTGATCTTTGATTATCATTCAGAAATTCGACATTCATTTCGTGGATGCTCATCATTAAGATTCTGCAGTCAAAACTCATGGTAAAATCATGCTTCATGTCACATCTAACACTCGTACTAAGCGAGTGGAAGTAAACACTGCAGCAACTGCAGAGTATACCATTCTATCATCTATATCGGGTACGAAGATATCTCAACATGAAGTGATGGAATTTCGATTTT
Source organism: Musa itinerans (assembly GCA_001649415.1). Lineage (NCBI taxonomy): Eukaryota > Viridiplantae > Streptophyta > Magnoliopsida > Zingiberales > Musaceae > Musa > Musa itinerans. The sequence continues at coordinate 582,343 of LVTN01000089.1, read as the reverse complement.
TATTAGCTCTTGGACATGCTGTCTCATACAACTTATAGAACCCAACTTTCATCTGAAAAAATTTTGGTCTTTCATAGTTGCAAGCTTCTCACCCTTTCACGTGATATGGATGGGTAAATGTTCAATGCAAGCCTTTTCTTTGTGGATTTCTGGGTCTCTTCTTTGCCGATTTCTGGGCCTTATCTTTGGGACTGGGATTTAGTATTATTCATCTTAATGTTGTAAATACTTTTATATTATTATTCAGCAATTTTATCTTGTAACAAAATATGTATTAGGTGCAAGATGCTAAAATGTGGTTCAGAGGTTACGTGAAGGGTTTGACACAGATTTTGCAGCCTCGTAAAAGCTCTCCGATAAAGATAGATTTTGTTGCTCAGTATGTATCTATATTTGGTCAAAAGATGGTGAAAATTTGTCTGGCTGACATTGTTCTTCATGTGCTACTATGGATTTGTTTTCTTATTCTTGTGAGTCATAATGACATGTAACTAAAATCTCTGAAACAGAATTAATTGTTGATTCATGCAGTTTTTTATTTTATTCCTAGCATTAACATGCAAATACACGCTGTCTGATAGACTTCTCAGGGAGCTTCATATTGGATTACCTCAGCCTACGTATGTGAAAGAATCTCAAGTGTTGTTGGCCCAGTTTGACACTTGCAGGCATCTCGTCACTTACAAGGTTAGTAGATTAAACTTAACATGTTTTTAAAGTGCAAGTTAAAGCGTTTTACTTCACTGTAGTAGTATTTTTATTCTTGCAGGCTGCAAGATTACATGCAGGCGTATGGTTGGCCGCGAATGGATAATCTCAACTTGCAGGCGCTGCGTGCTAGTAAGTCGGTTGTGGATGCCATTTGTGCAGGTGAAATAACAGGCTACATAACGACGGAGATTGATTTATGGTAACAGTCACACTACAATGGTTTCGTTATCTGAAATATTCCAGCTACAATGACATCTCATCCGATCTATAGTATCCTTGTCAGCTGTTTTGATGGTTGCAGTGTTTCGTCTAAGAGGAACAATAAGTTCAAACCAAACCAAATCTCCAAATTAGATCCCATGCACTAAATGTTAAGAAGGCCAAATTCCACTGCCTGATTCATCTTTTGGGGGAAAAAAAAATTTCATCCAAGAATTGTTTAGAGTTCTTCTAAAACAGAAAACTTAATCAATTCCTGATGGAGTCATCAATTTATCCCTTAACAATCATGGGAACATGCCATAAAGAGAAAAAACATATCATGTGATGCCATGTCCATATATATTCTTTGAGGAAAAACTACAACCTTCGTGAAATTAGAGTCAACCTACGATCAAACTTTTAGATTCCACAAAGCTAAAAGGTTAGCAAAAATCAACCATGCAAGTATCAAATCGTTTGAACATTATGCCTCCCAAGTTGCAGCACTAGCAGCAGTGACTGCCAACAGTGCTCCAACGACACTCAACAGTCCAAGGGGGGCACACTTCCCAAACATTAAAGCAGGTCACCTACTCAACTTCCACAGATGAACTGTTCGCTTGCCTGCATTGACTAAAATACCCTCAATCCTTTTACTGATTTCTACCTATGTCAACCATATTTGTAAGTAATGCCAGGGGTATAAAAGACTTTTTATCCTGATAAATATATCCAGGGTTCAACATAGCGATAAAGTCCTTTCTCTTCCCTTTTTCTTTCCTCCTCTTTGATTTAAATCCCTTCTTTTTGTCTTCTCATCGAGCGATGCTTGCGAAGGCCTCCACCCAGATGTCTTCCTTCTCTTGCTCTTCTTCTAGGGTTCGTTATCTTCCTCCCAGTCTCCTTTTCCTTTCTACTTCTGGTTCTTATCCTTTGATCTGTTGTAATGTATCTTTTGGTGCGGTTTTGATAAGATAGCCTCAGCCTCGGCGCCTTTGAGCTCCTTTTCGCGCCAGGAATTGCATGTATCGGCTCGATTCTTGTTTTCTTGCGATCTCGTTTGTTTTATTCGGATTTTGATGATGCTGAGGCGTCGAGTTCTGGCCGGATCTGATGTGCGTTCCTTAATTCCTGGATTTTATGCTGGATCTAATAGTGTTCGATTTTTCGATGAGGGGGTGTGCTACTTATGGACGTCATTTGTTATGAATTAGTTTTTGTTGGTGATGATTTAGTAGCATGGGGATGGTTCGAAGTGGCACACATTGAATGCTGAGAGGAGGTTTGGTGATGTGGTCTAGCTTTGGGTTATTGCGATCATGGGTGTCGTGTTAGTATCAGATATAAAGACTGTGAGTTAGAATTCCAAGTGTATAGAGATGATTAACTCAGATTACCTGAAACCAAATTGTCTACATTGTTGGGAAACGTAGGAATTCGACTCAAGGATCATGCATCCGTTGTTTTTCAGTACTATAGACTATTATATCACAAGTATTAATCCTATAGAAAGGTGACTGGTGTGTGCCCCTAGTTTTCATCTTGAACCATAGAAATTGCGAAGTGCTGTTTCCATCTCTGTTCTATGGATTTTCCGCATTCTCTTAGCTTATTCTTTTTTCTGCTTGCTGATTTATGAAGTAAGCATATTCTTTGTAATGTGATGAATTTAGCATTATTTCTGAATTATTTAAGTTCACTTTTGTAGGTAAGAGGACAACCATGCATGTGGCCAAATATGAGAAAACAATGGTTTGGGAAAAATTTACTATATGGCTTTGGAACCCTGATCGTCAGTCCTATAAAAATTTTGCGTGGGGTGAATCAGTTTTTGGGTCTCCCCCCCTTCTTTTGCAACATTACTTGTATGTCATCCTCATTACAAATTGAGTTGGTGAGTGTTTGATGTCTTTGGATCTGTATATTTTACATGCTTTTACACTACTATCTTGCACTAAACTACTGAATTAAACTATAGCCGATGAAACTTGTTAATATGAGTTACTTTGACAATCCCCTCACATTAAGATTTGCAACAGCACAAGCATATTCTCCAGATATTTGGAGTTAGCTGCATGTTTCTTTTTTTCATGGAATCCTTTTTGCCATTGAGCTCTTGTTGAGAACAGTAACACAAGTTAACCGAATAGCTATCAGTTTCCTTTCATATGCCAACTTTAGAAGTTATCTTTATGGTCATGAATCTACCACATTCTTTAGCTTACTAGTTGTATTTGGATCATTTTTCTGTAACTTTATAGAAGAAAAAACAGTGAGGACCTTTTATCATCACATAGCACTATTGGTTGCAATGTCCTTGGACAATGCCAAGGTGGGCACATTTTTTTTGTGATTGACCAAGTCTTTGGTGTTTCTGTCTAGGACATTCAAAGTCTTACTTGGTAGGGGTTACGAAAGAAGATTCTGTATGAGTAGATCTTTTATTGTTCAGATAGTATTCAACCAAAATTTTTTGCTTTACTCGTTAGATATTAAAAATAGAAATTTTGCCAAGTAAGATGATTTAGCCTTTTGTATGATGGGTATTGGTGCTAGCTGTCATATTAACGGGGAAAAAGGTATACACGAAAAAGAATGGTAAGACATCTGTCTGGCACCTTATTCAATTTGAATATCTATTGAGCTTTCTGTATCCTAGAGACATGTTGCGTAGAATCAGATTACAATTCATTATTTTATTTCTCTATGTTGAGGGAATATTGATACCTTCAGTAAATTTTGTAATAGTTTAATAAAGTTCCTGATAGTTTAAGAGAGTTATTTGGTTGTTTTGGCTTCGAGAAAGAATGATAAATAATCCTGATCTATAAATAATTTTGAAGTGCTCTAAATAAGCCTTATATCTTATAGATTGAGAGTGAGTATTGATATCATGGGAGAATTTCTCCTTGTGATCTAGGTGACTAGGATTTGGGTTAGAAAACAGTGATTATGCTTCCAAGGGCAAAGCTATGTAAATTGATCTTCCCCAAACCCATCGTTAGTGGGAGCCTTGTGTATTAAGCTGTCTCTTTATAAATATTATGGATTAATAGAACAAATTGTTCTGATTTTACACCCTTCATCTTAGCATTCTGCATAAGGAAAATGAAGAAGTCATGGACAGCAATGGTCATCTTGTGACAGTTTGTACAACTTAGCCTACTTAGTAATGCTTTATCTAGAAGATGATGTTGTCTTCCCAGTTTCATGATTTTGATAACCTTTTAAAATATGATCAAGTGGGGGTTAGCAAACACATACTTTAGTCCAATTTATAAAGAAATGGTTGTATATAATGCTGAAATTTGTTCTCTGTGTCTGTTACAAACTACTATTTGCAAAGCTGCCTCTGTATGTCTGGATTTAAGTTTTGTATATCTCAGCCTGTGGCAATCTTGTGTTTTCATACCATGGCTCAGCCAGTGTCCTCACTTTTCTTTTGGTGTTAATGTGTCCCACATCTTTTTCAGGTGCCATGCCTTCAAGATAATTATGCATATCTTTTGCATGACATAGATACAGGTACAGTTGGCGTCGTTGATCCTTCTGAAGCCGCACCTGTTATAAATGTGCTGGAACGCAGAAATCAGAACTTAACTTACATACTTAATACCCATCATCACTATGATCATACTGGTGGAAACTTGGAGCTGAAAGCAAGGTATGGTGCAAAGGTATGATGGTAGACGATTTCTTTTTCCATGTGATTCTGGGACTGAAATAGACTCTACCAATATAAACCTCTTTTCTTTTGTCATTGTCTCGTTGCCTTTATGATTTATCTGAAAAAAAAAATTTATTGTCTCTGTAATTTAGCAAATATCTATGTCTTTGTGGTTTCTTTATTATTTTGATATACAGTTGTCATAGATTTAGGAACCCTTCACTTAAGTTGATTTGTATTGCTAGTCACAGAACAATCAGACAATTACTACAGCTGAGTTATGCATGAAATAACAGAGGTTGTAGTCTTTGAGTATTCAATTTTGGTCAATTATCTCTGCATAGCTGGAAATTCCTTTCAAATGATTAAGTTGTGAAATTGATATTTCACTAGGAGAGAATGATGAAGTTTCCCTAGGAGAACACGAAAAGATATTGAGATCATGCATTGTTTCCCATACCACAGATTTTTGGTCAATTATACCCAGAACATGTATCTATGTCAGCATAGTCTTTGGATTGCCAATTATTGTCATATTGGAGTTATAACTTTCTGTTTGAAATTGTTGGAAGTAGATGGAACACATCAATGGTTTGTTTTTTTTTTTCTGCATTTCTCACTACTATAGCATCTTAATAATTCATTTAGATAGAAATCTAAATTAAATGTGACAAGAATGGGAATGGCTGACATTTCAACTTAATTTGGGAAATAGATGATCTTGTGTACGCTAAAAGCATGCATTTGCTGGAAGTGCAAGTTTGCAACTAATATTTTGATAAAGTTATTTTTGGCTAGTTCTTGACTTCAGTATGCTAAAATTAGGTTATTGGTTCTGCTAAAGACAAGGATAGAATTCCTGGCATAGACATATCCCTACATGATCGAGAAACGTGGATGTTTGCAGGCCATGAGGTGCTTGTGATGGAAACTCCTGGTCACACAAAAGGTCAAATCTATTTGATCATTTGAATGTACAGCATTTAATTATTTTGCTATTTTCTTCCTTGCAGAATTTTGGTCAGATTAGCCTCTTTTTCTTTCAGTTCATAACTGACATTCTATTTGTTGCTCACTCTTGGTCAGTCTCTGGGAAAGCAATATCTTCACATAAAAATCTTTTGCAAAAGGGGCACTATTGTCATGTATCCAAATATTACAGTATACTTCATCACCAACATATTTTGATTGTCATGATTTGTTATTCAGATAGTGTTTCCATAGTAATACCATTAGATTTTCATTTTGCTTTTCTAAGAACCATGATTAGTGTCAAAGTTCTAATTACTTTACTTTTTACCAAAATTCTTTGGTGGTCCAATCATTTATCGGTGTTAGTTCATAATAAAATTTTGCAATTGCTGCAATAACTTTAATTTGGATTAATCACCAAGCTTTCTGAACTTTATTAAGCTCATATTGGTTTCAGGGAGTAACTAAACATATAGTACAACTGCTGGCCATCCTGTAAGACAACTTTGTCTTCCTTGTGATGATGCAAAATATTCTTAACCATTTTTAAATTTTAACAGGTCATGTGAGCTATTACTTTCCAGGATGTGGAGCAGTATTTACTGGGGATGCCTTATTTAGCTTATCCTGTGGCAAACTTTTTGAAGGAGATCCAGATCAGGTTTTCGTTTGCCAAAATATGTGATTTTGTGTTTGCTGTCACACACCCTATTTCTGTGGCTTTGATGATAAGACTTTTAAAGTGGACAAGCTATAGCAAACTAGTCCATTAAGTTTAAAATGGGCAAGAAAAATGGCTGATGCATTCTTAACTTGTTTGTCCTGGAATGTTTACAGATGACAAAATTTATGAATTTTTTCATTCTCATGATCAATTTGTAAATTAAATACATTGACTAGTTTTTTCTATAATTCTATCTGCATATACCTATTGTTCGAATGTGGATGTGGGCTTCATTTGTGTTAGTGGCTGTAGCATATGTATCTAAAGAATGACTAGTGTTATTGCCTTTAAAAATATCATATATAAAAAAGAAGCATAAAGTTATGTGCATTGCAAGCAACTTGTGAGTGCCAAATTGAAGTAAATGCACCATGTTGAACTTTGACATAAAACAAAGGAGTCATTGACAATTTTGCATTATTTTATCTTGTTTCTATAATGTGCATAACAAGTTGTATTTCTCCTGATGCAGATGCTTTCTTCGCTTCAACAAATTATGTCTTTACCGGATGCCACAGATGTATACTGTGGTCATGAATATACTCTGGTATGAGGTCATTTCTTTTAGTATTTAAGTGACAACAAGTTGTGGATGCAGTATTGATGTTACTGGTGCTTCTGGCAGAGCAACTCTAAGTTTGCCTTATCTATAGAACCCAACAATCAAGCACTCCAGGAATATGCAGCACATGTTGCTCAGCTATGCAGTAAAATGCTGCCAACGGTAATACTATTAAAACTTAATAGTGATTTTGTCTTTATTGATTTTTTGAATACAACAGAAATCAAACTATATATGTTGGCTCATTGGTGTCCTTTTCTTGTCATTCCAGAAAGCCTTTTGATGAGAATTCTGTTTATTTTAAAAGAATGAAAGAACTCATCTTGTCTTTGTGACACTTGTTGAATTTGATCATTGACATACTGTGATGTTCTAGATTCCGACAACAATAAAAAGAGAAAAACAGTGTAATCCATTTCTGCGCACCTCCAGTCCTGAGATCCGGCAAAAGTTGAATATCCCCCTTTCTGCGAGTGATGCACAAGCCTTGGGTATCATTCGTCGAGCCAAGGATAACTTTTAATGCACTTCTTTCTGTAATAAACACAGGTCTGTATTATTTGGAAACTAATATTCTTTCAAGATCTCTGTAATGTTGCCTAGTTGTGTGTAATATGCTTTTGGTTATATGAGATATTCATCACTTTTCAGATATCATTCAGAGTAAATGTCTTTCTGACATGAAATGAATTCGTTGTCCTCTTGTATATCTTCCCATAGTCTGAGCTTTTGATTATTTGTTGTCGTTTCATTTCCTAAATCCAATTTACTTTCAACATTACAATAAATTGTCCTAGCTAATATCCCATCGTTCTCTCTCATTTTCCCTACCTTAAGCTCCCATTCCTTATCATAGTTATTTCGATTTCATGGGGGTTCCATCCAGTGATTTGAATGTTCTTGATTTGACTAAGAATATTATTTTTTTCTGCAGAACTCGATGACATTACAATTTGTAGTTTTTAGGATATTATGAGAGTTTGTACAATGAAAACAACTTACTAGCATGTGCACATGCTCTTGTATTGTTCTATATGGAGGATAAAAAACATTAATTATAAGGCCATGTGGACTTTGTTAATATGTAGCAGAAATGCATGACCATCTGAGAGTTGCATTGTATTAATCAGCCAAGCTTCAAATAAATCTGTCAACCAAAATTTCACTATCATATACTGTTATTTTGTCTTTTGTCAATCAACCACCCGAGTGCTTCTAAACCTCCACACTTTAAATTTTATAATAATTAATAATTTTATAAGATCTTCGAATTTTAAATTTTATAAACTAAATAATATTATAATGCCTTCAATTAATAATTTTGGACGATAATTATGAAGATCTTGATATATTTCAAATAAAAAATGATAAAATTCTATTTTTTTTAACCTTATCTTAGGTCTAAATATTAAAAAAAATATAATATTTATAATCATATATGATGAAGAAATGCTGATAAAAAAATAGATGTTTTCCAGTTATTGTATTTTTCAATGGAGTTACAGTATTTTATTTTTTTCAGTAATAAAAAAATTATAAATCAAATTTATATGCTATTTCCAATATTTGCAATTTCCTCCTTGTCAATTGTAAGTTCCCCAGAAACACCCCCTCTGAAAACCACGCCACAGCTCGACCAAGGGGACGGAAAGGGCCGCCTTTTAAGAGGGCAGTTCCTCCGCCGAAGAAGAGCCCTCTCGAAGCAACTGCTCCCTTCCTCATTTCTTGGCTTCTCACTCTCGTCGGCGATCCTTGTAGGAAGTTCCGTCGCGAACTTGAGAGAGCAGAGGAGAGAGGCAAATCCAGAACCCTCATCGGAGCCCTAGTCCTCGATAGGTAGATAGAGAGAGATAAATAGGATGGACGCCATCAGGAAGCAACTCGACGTGCTCATGGGCGCTAACCGCAACGGGGACGTGACGGAGGTGAGCCGCAAGTACTACGACCGCGACGTCTGCCGCCTCTTCTTGGCCGGCCTCTGCCCCCATGACCTCTTCCAGCTCACGGTGCCTCACCTCACCTTCCTGAAACCCTACTCTTGGATGCTTGTACATTCAAATATGGATTCCGAATCTGGAGCTGTTGGTGTGATGTTAACAGCGAAATGAAGTCGCAAGCTCTGTTTACTGACTGTTCTTGCATGATTTTTCTTCCTTCCATTTTGGTGTCAAAAATCCTTTGTTTCCATTTGATTTTGTGTTTTATGAACGTTCGTTACTAGTTAAGTTTCAAGCTTTTGCCCCTCTTTTGTGATCCTATCTTGTCGTCAGGTGCTTCCAAAGATCTGAAGAATACAACTTGTACTTTGAGCTTGGTTTTTGGTTTATTTTAGTTGGTGTTTTTTTCACATTTCCGGTCGTGTACAATATTGATGTTGCTAACTTGGCAAATGTAAAGTTTCTCCGTCTCTATTCCTTTCTGGGAGAGGAACTATGTGGGGCTTGAAGTTATTTCTAGCTCGGTGTGTATTGTTGATATGATGACTTAAGATGAGAGAATCGTAGCCCTATTTGACTTTCATGATGTCTATCATATTGTGATTTGTTTTCTGTCTTCTGATATTCCATTTTCATGATTGCGATGTCATGGCTTGTTCACAGCGGCAGTTGGTATTATCTCGATCTTTTTTAACTTGGTTTACCTTCCAAGGTGTACTGCTGAGTGCTGATTTTTATGGCTGCACTTAAGGCTTTGAAATTTAATACTATTTATATATGTTCTTTCACTAATAAAGCTGTACCGATTTGCATCAGAAAATGGATATGGGTCCCTGCCCAAAGATTCACTCTTTGCAGCTCAGAAAGGAGTATCCTTTTTTCTTATTAAATATCTATATTTTCTTTTACTTTAGATTCGTCAGCACTGATTCATGTAAAACGAGGAATTCTGCCAAACAAAGAACCAGAGTGTCCATAACTGTTAATTTCAGATTGGCTATATGATCTCAAATACCATTTAGTAACACATTTTTTGTTGAACAAAAGTTTGTGGACTTCCATACAAGATAAAATACCTGCTTTAATATGCTTATGCAACATTCACTTTGTGTGCTTTTAGTGTTGCTTTCTGGTGATTGTTTATCAAGCATTGGTAACCAATTGTCCTGCCTCGGATATGATTCTTGATAGTTGATAGTTTGATACTATTGTCATATATTGTAGGTGTTATGTTAGATATTATAGGTCTAATGTGGATTCTTTGCATTTGCTTTTTCTAATTTACCTTACTAACCTCCTTGTATGTGTGTTAAATATTATGCTAGTGTCACCAGGCAAGGTTCTTAACTTCTTATATAGCTGATCAGTGACTGTTTCTTTGTCATGCTTCATACTTCAATCATCCACTCTCAGATTAATCTCTCTCCATCATTCATACACCTTTTCTCCATCATTCATATATATGTATATATATATATTATAAAAGGCGACTTCGCGTCGCCTTTCCCTTCTCCCACGTGAGGCAACGTCGCTTTTTATAAAAATATTTATATATAAAAAAAAAATTTATATATAAATATATATTTATAATAAATATCGCTGAAATTTTATTTTATTATATATATATATATATATATATATATATATATACCAAACGGTATATCGCTCGGTATACAGTATCATACCATACCGAGCGAATGTCGAAACTTCGGTACGATACAATATTTCAATCTTTTTTTCTCAGTTCTTGTTTTATTGTTGCTTTATCTATATATGTAATCCAATATAGGATTCGTAGGATTCACGACTTGAACATGTATATTTGTTTCTATGAAACATAATTTTGATAAAAGGAATTCTCAAGTATCCTTATTTTCTTTATTGAACACCTTCAGTTGGCAGGATGCAGTCATCTGTCAGGCAGGTAATCCTTGTGGGCTGAAGGGGTTTCTTGGTAACTTTCATTTTAAACCATATTGGTGGACAACATCTAGCATTCTTAGCTTTGGATGGAAAAAGGAAACAAGAGATGGGGTTATGAATAGGTTTCATATGTATTTGTTCTCTAGAGAATCACATTATGAAGCTGTATTTTGAGAAGCAGTTCTTGAATTATGAGTTCCTCATGGCTCTTTTGTGTGTGTGTGTCTATATATATATATAGTGTGTGTGTGTGTATATATGTATATATATATATATATGTATATATATATATGTGTGTATATATATATATGTGTATATATATATATATATGTATATATATATATATGTGTCATTCCTAGAAAAAGCTTCTAACTTTGAGAATTTCCCATAGAGTGCCCCTAATTGGGTGAAAAGGCTATTTTGCCCCTGCCTCCTATCACGGACTTAGCTGGAATTGCCTAAGCCGTGAGACACCCTTGCAGCCAAGTCGCGAACTTAGTTTGAGTTGTCTAAGTCGCGAAGCACCCTTGCGCCAACTTCTCGGACTTAGCTGGGATTGCTTAAGTCGTGACGTGCCCTTGCGTTATGTGTCCGCAAAGGGTCAGCCAATTTTCAACCTCATCCAGGTCCTGAAGGACCTGTAAAAGAGAAAGTTGATTAGTTCGAAGAACGAGCGACGGACAAGTCCCGACGTCTCGCGGAAAGTGAAGCTTTACAAGCAATTCAGCGAGCACCTTGTATGCATAAGAGAAAAGAGGAGAAGGAGGAAAACAAGGACTTTAGAAGGTAGAACGAATAGTTGCAAATCCACAAACAACTGCTCACCGGGTGTCGGGCGCGAAGGCAAGTTCCCGTCAATTTAACGTGCGAACTTGTGAAGATTTTTCAACGCCTGACAATATACCGAAGCCCTATCCAGCCCTATGCCACCTCGGGGGTTCCAAGGTGCTGAGATGGCTGACGTTTTGGTGTGCAACTGCGGCTTGCAGAAAATAAGCCATGACACGTGAAAATGGAGCCATTTTGGGGCAGTTTGCCCGGCACGGTGAGCGATCGCACTGCAGCGTTGCAACCTGTTCAAACATGCATTTTTACAAGCAAAAACACACAAAACCAATGTAAAACAGGCTGCCATGTCTCTGTACAAGTATGCAAAAGCGACGAACGGTTCGTTGAACGAAGTTGTTGCGAGTGCACGACAATCGTTCGTGACACTCCGTCGGACACGTCGTTGCCTTCGTTGACCCTGCCAGCTCTGCCTTCATATGTCTCGCTCGCAACCCTCACACAAGGAGGGAGGGGGAGCAAGAACCGTTGCCACCGCTCGCAACCCTTGCCGTCGTTGCCTGCAACCCTCACAGTCGCGCCCCATAGCCTGCATGCGAGGCTCGCTGTAGTCGCCCGCAACCTAAACCCGAGCTTGGCAACCCCCCCTCCGCCCCGTCTATCAGCCCTTGCCGTGCTTGCCAACGACCCTCATGCAAGAAGGAAGGGGCATGAGGGTCGCCGTTGCCTTCTTGGACCTTGTTGGCCCTTGTCGGTTCGGTGGGGGTTGGCAGCTTTCACGGAGGCAACAGTGACCCTCGTGCGAGGGCCGTGGGCGAGCACGACGTGGGCAGTGCAAGGCAATGGTGAGGGCCAAGGACATTTATGTAAAAGGGGTGTTCTGCGAGAGTTTTTCAAAATTGGGGTGCTATGTGGGAAATCCTTAAAGTTAGGGGCTTTTTCTGGGAATTCACCCATCTATGTATATGTATATATCTATGTCTGTGTATATATATATACATGTATGTATGTATGCTTGTAAATATATTTGTATGTATAAATATGTATATAAATATACAAACATATATATATACACATATATATATTATATATATACATACATGTACATATATATGTACATGTATATAGATACATATATATAGATATGTATATGCATTCATACATGTATATACATACATACATACATATATATATACATGTATGTATATATATTCACATGTATATATATGTATGTATGTGTGTGTGTATATATATATATGTGTGTGTATATATATATATATGTATATATGTATATATATATGTATGTATGTATGTATGTGCGTAATATATGTATATGTATATATGTACACACACACACACACACACACACACATATATATATATATATATATGTATGTATGTATGTGCGTAATATGTATATGTATATATGTATACACACACATATATATGTATATATACATACATATACATATATATGTATGTATATACATATCTACATATGTATATGTATGTATGTGTATGCATACACATGCATACATGCACATATATATATGTGTGTTTATATGTATGTATATATATATGTACATACATATGTCTATGTACATATGTCAATAGGTTTTTCATTTTTGTATCCTGTTCTTATGCATACATGCATATTGCATATATGAATCTTTCGTCCTAAATATAAAATTCTGCACTATTGTATGCATACACATACTAGCATACATGCATACTTTTCTAAATATATGGAAATATTTGTGTTCCTGGAAGGTCAGAACCACCATTAATTAGAAACTTTGATTATTAGATTCCTTTTGCTGTTTGCTACAGGAGCTCTGCACTTGTATTGTCTTCCTAAATTCCCCATAGATATGAAGAAGTAAAAGCAAAAGGCGATCATAATTTTGATCGAGAACTTGAAGATATGATTGAAAGACTCATTGTTGAATGCGAAAGGAAAATTCAAAGAGCTCTCAAGCGTCTTGAGGAGGAGGATGCTAAGGCTGCTATAGCAATATCTGTATCCAAGGTTACTCAGGTATTTATTTATTTATTTATTTTATATGCATGATTTAATGATAATTTCTCTAGCATCTAGCATAAGTTTCTCTAATGATTTTTATCCTGTTAAATTGAAGACACCTGAAGTCATGGAATTGTCAAGGCATATAAAGGAGAAATTGAAAGAAGCTGATGCTTTTGGTAAGTTTTTTTTACTGTCCATAGAAAATAATTTCTGTAATTTGTGTTTGAATCTATCTTTTTGTAGGAGAACTTATGCTGTAATTTTAGTTACTTCAGTTATTGGATTAATGGTTGCCTTTGTCGAGTACATTTGCTGCTTATTAGTTATAGCCAAAGAAGCCATAGTAACTTGTTTAAATCTTGTCTATGATGCTTTTATTTTATTAGTAAAACAATTTATTCCACCATTTAGAGATGTAGTTATTAACTTCGTAATATCTTGTCAGCTTTCAGTTATGAAATGTAACAAACAATTTTATAATCAAAACTTGAGTAGTTTAGAGGCTAAACTTTAGACCATGGCTTCAAACACCAGTTGAACCAGTCTGGACCATGGTATTTACTGGTTTGTGCTGATCTCATGTGGTGGAGGCTAAGGTGCCTAGTTGGTAGTTGAGCAGGTCTGTCATGGACATGTTGGCACAAACATGCCGTCTTGTTGTAAACCATTCTGTTGTAACATGTTGATCTCTCTTTTTACAGATCCAGAGGGCCTTGTTTGTTTGTCTAATATCTATTATGCCACTGTCTGGATCTTCTGAAATAATATTAGAAATAAAAAAAACCATAAAAATAGGAATGGATTTAATAATGCCAATGATACATTTGTATAATCATCTTCCTACCATGACTCATTATCCATTTTTGCACCACCCGAATTGGGCAAACTGATTGCAAGAGAGAAAAGAGATGGGAGGTGTTTAGAATTTAGGCATTTAGGAATTAGCTTCTGATAAAATTTGTAACAAAGTTGGGTTGATACACTGGTTGAAGGTTTAAGTTTTGCATATATATGCTAATACTATGTGAGCTTCGTTGGGTTCCTCGAGTTCGGTTTGTGTCAGGTTGCCCTATCCCTTAGACGAATCCCAACTTAATTCAGCTCGTGTCAGGATTTTGCAACCCTAGGCCCAGCTTGCAGCAGGTTGTCTCATATTGAATCCAGGCTAACCTGTCATCTTTGACATGAAATTCATAAAAAATGTTTTCCTCTGCTCTACAAAGTCATTTTATAATTGTTTCATTGCAAATAACATTGTGATGTTTATCTTTTTCTTTTTCTGTATGCCTGTGCTCTCAAGTTTTTGATAAATTGTCTAAGAATGACACTTTTGCTGATGCTTTTCATTCTCTTGTTATTCCTAATGTAGCTTATGCTTAACACCATATTGCTTACTAATATAACATATAGATTAATAATTGTTGTTACATGTTGCTTAAGTTAAATAATAGGGTTTTGTTTCCAGATTTTGAAGGAAAAACTGATAGTAGAATACGGGTTCTAGAAGTGGTGGAGGAGCTCAAAGCCCAGAGAGCTGACAAACAGGTATGATTCCAGAGTCATTCCATAATAGATTTATGTGGCATTATTCTGCAAAGTCAATCTATAGCAAGATCCGCAATACCGTACCGTACCAGAGTTTCGACCTAGACTCGGTATGGTACGGTATGGGTGTACCGAGCGGTACACCCAGGTGTATCGAGCAGTACACCCCAATTGTACCGAGCGGTACGACCGGTACAGTGCTACAGTGCACTGCTACAGTGAACTGTAGCACTGTACCGGTCGTATCGCTCGGTACTGGGCGGTCCGCGTACTGGTAACCTGTCGGACCGGTACGTACCGCCCGTACTGGGCGGTACACATCGAAACGGCAGACCTTGATCTGTAGTAACTTTGTGTTATGCGGTACTAGGTTATGATGTTTCTGATTACTTCTTTTTTAAGCTAATTACTTTTGGTGCATTGGAGTGATAACTTCTTGTTTTCAGTGCAGGCAATTCTTCTTCTTGATGCTTTTAACAAAGATAGGGCTTCTTTGCCGCAGCCAAATCAAAATCCTCCTCAATTAGCAACTCTGTCTGTTCTCAATCCTCCAGATCCTCATACACAAGAAATGATCAATGAAAAACTTAAGAAGGCAGAAGATCTTGGTAAATCACTCCTTAGTTACTGATGCTGAATTGCTATTTTTCAACATGTACTTTAAGTTTGGATGGCTCATATTGCATTTCTCAGTATGAATGGATAGTTCTCAATGTGACTCAGAATGAAGTTTAGAGGGGAATGTCAATGTGCTACTGCAAGTTGTCCATGTTTCAAGCTTTGCTATCTGTTTTTGAAATCATAGGCTTTTGAGTATATTTACAGCCTCCCACTACCACTTGGTTGGTGGGAACAATCTGTTGGAAGACTATGATGCCCTGACATTCCAAGCTCATCCTATCTTACTATAGGAAAACCATTCTCTAGAATGCAGGCATTTGTTCTTGGCATAGTGAAGTTTTTGATTGGTTTGACATATTCAATTGGATAACTATGGCTTCACACTTGCATAGCTTTAGCTGTCAGAGATACTGGGAAAATTTCAGTAATGGCTACAGAACCTAAGTTTTCACAGACTATTTGAGGCAGAAAGTTCACTGTTACATAATAATATCTAACGGCAGTAAATTTATTTCAGGGATTAATGCTTACTTCCTTTTGAGTTGTCTTATTCAAAACGTCAACCTTAACTATAAAAGTGAAAATTGATTGGTGTTTTACTTTAAATTATAGTTTTGTTTCTCAACTCGGGTCAAAATATCATAGATACTAGTCCAAGATTGTCATGACATTCCACTGATGTGGTATACATGCAAGGTTCACAAATTTGTGAAATTGGTCAGGGTTCAGACGGGTATTGTACCAGTGTACAAGCGTCAAAATTCGATGTTTATCGAGTTTCAGAAAAAAACATGAATAAAATGAAAAATAAAAGAGAAGAAACTGCTTGGTATTGGACATATACCGACCTATACCAGATGGCACAGACCCTGTTCTGGGCATACCAGGTGGTATAGACCTTGTACCATCTGGTACAGTCCCTGTACCAGATGGGCATACCAGGTTTACCTTGGTTCACGTGCTGATAGGCTATCGGAGCCGTAAACACCATCCATACCATGCTGTACCTGGCAGTATTGCAAATCTTGTATGCAGGTAGCATCCATGTGGGCCCACCGGATATTTCATAAATTTTTTGTTGACATGTGGTAATGTGGACTGACAGGGCAACACAAATAGACCAATATGGGTCTCTAACTGGGTGGTATGTGCTCTGTTTAAACCATTCAACGAACTGTCTGGAGCCTGGACCATGTTAGTGTTCTATAGGTGCCAGCATATCAATGAAGTATTAATATTACCAGTAAATGCTTGGTTTGCCCTCTGTTTATATAGCATAAGATTAAAAAACCATGGGCTTTTTTTTGTCATGAGCTAATTTCAGTTAGTTGTGTGGCAACAATCGCCAAATGTTCAGTGGAGCAAATTGTATAATTTAAGTGACACTTTTTGAGGACAAGTAAAATCACAGGTAGAAAAATTACATTTTCTTCCCTTTTCAATTAATGTTTGTTTTACCCCCTTGAAATAACAGGTGAGAGGGGAATGATAGATGAGGCCCAGAAAGCTCTAGAAGAGGCAGAGGCTCTGAAAAAGGTTTTTCCACCTTCGTCACTTAAATTATGACCGTTACATTGTGTCAACCTGTGATAATCTTGTTTAATTTGTCTACCTGTGAAAACTATGTCTTATGTTATGTTAAACTTGCTTCATTACAACTATGAGTACCTTTTTCTTCAGCTGGGTGGACGTCAAGAGCCAGTTCTAGAACCTTCAAAGTATAGTGCTGTTGATGTTCGAATAGTGAGTTCAACTGAACTGAGAAAGCTGTTCTATTATCTCCGTTTTGAAACATGAACTAATATTTAATATTTTTAATATATATGTTTTCTGTATTTAGACATGTAGATATATGCCTCAGTGTAGTTATGCTTTTTTATGTTGAGCTACAAACAGGCTCTATCATATGATTGTAGGAATTTAAAGACCTTGGTTATAGGTACTTGTTCCTTTTGTGTTTGTCTTCAATAAACTTTATATTCCAATTATCCTGATTGCACCTGGCTTATTGAGATCTCTGCAAACCAAGTATCAGTATGCATATTGTCATCCTGCTCAGCATCTAAGATGAAGAGCTTCGTGGATAGATTAAAGAAATTTTTTTGTCTGATTATTATCAATGTAATGTCAATTGTCTTAAGTTGTGCAACTACAACTTTGCTATGTAGGCTTGGTCTTAGTCAAGCCTTTAGAATTGAGAAGTAAAAAGTTATTATATTTTGAAGTTGGTTTTCAGGATGTCAAAAAGGCAGGCCATGCTTGGGACTTTTTGTAAGTGGGATAACAAATGTTCCATTTGTGGTTCCAAAATTTTGAATAAGCAATTAATATCACTTTGATGTTATATGGTATCCTGCAAGGAGAGGAGAAAAGGAGCTTTAATATAATGAGAAGCTGTAATACTCCCAACAGTTTTGGAGGGAAAAGAAGATTACAATTTGTTTTATTATTCCTGCAGAAAGGTAGAGAAAGATACGAAGAGGAGAGAGGGGGGAGGGAGGGAAGGAGATGCACACCCAAGAGAGGTTGAGGACCTGCTGCCAAGAGAAATCACTGTTTTCTTTCCCAGTTTCAAATCATTCATTCCCTAACAAGAGAGAACAATCAATTTTTTGATGCATTAGATATGGGTTCTGTGTTCTCATTAATGTAGGAAAAAATGATACAAATAATCAATGAAAAGAGTTCCAAATCTGGACCTGACTGATATTTCTCCTTCCTAGACTAGAACTTGCCTATGATTCATGGAATCTGAATTGCTATCTTTTTCTTTTCTCAATTAAAATGATGATAATTGCTCCAATAACTAGAAAAATAGATAAAGAGACCTGAATTAGACCCAATAAGTTTAACTTCAAGACAAGTTACATGTAACCTAACCTTGCAATCAATCTAGTTTCCATTAACTACTGATGTAGTCCTTTTTTCAAGTATGGTTTCGGTAGAGGGAAATCTCAATATGTATGCACAGATGGAGTTAATGTTCATGTTAATGGATTCATGCATTAAATGAAACAAAAACTCCAGTGGATAATTGTATGGTATAATTTGACAAATAGTCCAAATATCACTGTAAGGAGTACGGTATTGGTATGATTTTGTACTAAGTAATACAAGAGCATAAGATATTTGGAGATTGCTTGGTCATGGCCATTAAAGCAATGAGGTAACATAAGATTGGCTTTGTGAGTCGGTGGGATGAGAGATTGTATTCTATCAGAGCCAGGGAAAGACTGAATAAATCATGGGTTTGTTGGTGGTTAATGATGGAAAGTGAGATACTTTTCCACGTCCATACTAGGAAGGGAAAGAAGAGTCAAACTGAATCCTTCCAGATCAGTTATGAACTCAGGTTCGGATTTGATCATATTCTAATTTTAATCTATTTTTTTTGTTTTTGGAATAATGTTAGTATGATAAGATGGGTCTTTTGGAGAACTTGGGTTGCTATATGACAACATCCTCATACAATTTTATCTTGATTTTCTAAATTGATTAAGAAAGAAGAAAGAGAAAGTAAATGAAGAAAACGAGGAAAAGAATTACCTAGCTACAAAAAAGAAAGAAAGGCAAGATTATTTGCCAAGATGAGTCTGGACACTGGTTTCGCAAAGAAAAAAATAATTTAATCTTGATATGATTGTATTTTTTTGTTTTTAGTTTTCTTATCTTCTTGTACTTGGGGCATTTAAAAGGGCCAAAGGGCTTGTAATGTGATCATTTGTTTTTTAATAAATGACTTATTCCATAAGATGTGTCAATACGTTCTTTCTCCCAACTTGAGTTCAAAGGATTTGGAATGAGTTCAAGATTGTCTCTCTCTCCCTTTCTCCTCTTCCCCACTAGCTTACAATTTAACATCCACCAATGCCAAGTCTTCTAAATCCCAAACTCGTGGAAGCATACCGTTTGTGGAACTACCCTGCACTGAAGACACATGGATCAACTATTCAATTAAGTCATACTAATCAAAAGGGCGGTCCAGTGTTTCTCTCCTTTCCTAAGAACCAGTTTTCTTTGAATCTTCTATATTTTTATTGTTGTTTAAATTAAAATTTCTGTGAACCAACATGTTTTTCATATCCTCTCTTTTTTGGCCTTTCTTTTCCCTTCCTTACCAACTGTCCTCCTCAAATCCTTCAATCTGACCACCCTTTAGGTTGTCCTACATCAGTTAACAATTACAAATTGTTTGGTTTAAACTTTCTATTGCTTCATTTTAAGGGCTTCATTTATTATCTGTGCTCAATATTTAATTGTCAAATGTCAGATGTATTTTAGATTTGCCATGCTTAGTTGTTGCTTTTATTTCTCTTAGTTAAGGGAGTTGCTTTTCAGCTTCAACACCTCTTCTCTGTTACTATTGTTGGAAAATTTAATTGCATTTAGATGATCATTTAACCTATAATCTTTGTCTTTATCAAATAAAAAATATAAGATTGGTAACACCATGCGAGTTTCTTTTGCAGACCGATCAGAAGTTGCGTGTATGCGATATTTGTGGAGCATTCTTGAGTGTCTATGACAAGTAATCCTCTCATTCGATCACATAAAAGTTGTAACCATGCTCCAAAAACCTTGAAACCCTTGTGGACTTTGAGCTAGATTTTGAAGTATTTATGACTAGTACACTACCTCGTTGTTACATACTGGCTGTCTGCATTGTATTATGCAAAACAAATATTCTTTTGTAGTCATAAGAATATATGTTTCGTTGGTCTTTGTATATTAGGAACTTAAGAGATATTAATATTTTTGTATATGCTAATGAATCAGTTGTTATTGTATGCTCAGTGATCGTCGCCTGGCTGATCATTTTGGAGGGAAACTTCATCTGGGATATATGCAAATCCGTGAGAAACTAGCAGAACTCCAGGTAACCTTTGCAAATTATCTCCTTGTGTACAATTTTGTACAATTTTTTATTTACTGGATTTTATTCCTTACTGATTCTTAGAATAACTATTCACCTTCTTTAGGTAGATGTTGCAGATGTACACTAAATCCTGAACATGATGTACAGTTACATTTTTTGCCTTTATTTTCCATGTTGATTCAGTTTGTCGTCTTGCTAAATGTCCATGAAGTTCAAATTCTGAACATGTTCAGGTGCTGGTATAATGTTTCACATTCTGCAATAAAGAGTTACACTTAAATTTGGCATCAGTGAGTTTTCTTACCTCGATTGAAAAATCACCATGTGGTTATGTTGAGTTTCTGTCTTCACTTCTTTTACTTGGCTAGCACACTGTGAACTGGGAGGGATCCTTTGAAGTACCAAAGGTGGCCATATATGGACTCAGAGAATCAGTTCTATTCCTTACCTGGACAACTGCAATAAATGAAAGTCTGTAAGCAGATGAGCTGTATGTGAAGCATATTAAAATTGGTAGCAAAATATTCTGTTTGTTCCATTTTAAAGAAATTGCTTATTTTTTCATGACCCTGGCTTTTATTTTGTGATTTGGGGTCTGATGTTGAAAGCAGAAGCTTCTTAACACCTGTTAGGTAACTTATGAGCCATCTTAACTGTCACTGTCTGTCTGGTTTAAGTGTTTCTGAAGCACCTATTTTGATTGGTGGTGAACTTTTAGAATTTACAGTTTTTAATGAGCACCTGTTTTAATTTTGATACTTCCATCACCTTGTTATGAATAATAAATGATTATGTGATAAAAAGAAATGCTTATTCTCAATGTTGTGTTTGCCCAAATGCTGGCATCTAGATTTTTAAATACATTTCTTAGTAGAAATTTGAAAGTCTCTTTTTGAATGCATTAGTTCAATGACAATTTTGATTTCAAGCAAAATCGGTCATTGGCTTCATTTTTCTGGTTGACAATTGATTTTAAAAGACTTCTGTAATCTTTATTCACCTTGTGTCTTGCTATGAGTACTTTCTCAAGTAGGCTATTAATGTGTTCTTAATTTGGTGAATCTTCATTTCTCTGATAAAATTTCAAATGATGTATCACTGGGAACTAGTGAAATTAATCCTTTTGCATATATGGTTTTATCGATGCCTAAAGTGATATGCATTTTGAAACTTTTACAATGTATGTGGAGCAAATTCTAGGGCATTTTTTTGAAGATTATTTATTTTGAATTTCTTTGCTTTTGAAACATCATGATTTTGTTGAGATTAATTGGATATGGTCCACTTGTTTTTTCTTAAAACATCAATGTCTTCACAATTTAGTTTTCCAGGAAGAGAGGGACAAGAAACGAAAGATTGATCGATCTGAAGATGATAGAAGGTATTCTCATTGCTTCTCATGCTTTGAAAAACTAGGTAATGCCATCAATTTACAACTATATTTCTAAATTGATGATTTAGGTCAAAAGAACGGAGTAGGGATCATGACAGGGCAGGAAGCAGAGATCGAGATATAAATAGAGATGTTCGAGGAGATAACCGAGATAGAGGCAGGGAACATGATCGACGAAACAGGGACCATGATCGGCATTATGATAGAGGTCATAGAGACCGATATAGAGGTTCTGATCGATCTCGCAGCTATGATTCGAGAAGTCGGAGGTCACGTTCTCGCTCCAGGGATCGTGCCAGGGATTATGACCGACATAGGTACTGCTATATATGTGTTTTAAAGTTTGTACTGTTCCATTTGTCTTTTTTCACTAGCTATCGCAATTCAAGAGCTATCATTTAGAATGTGTTGTATGTCATGAGTTGTGTAGCTAAACATCAGATATTGTCAGTGTTGAAGGGCATTGATGTAGAATATGTTTAAAATTCTTCTAAATTTAACACGATTTAGTCTAAAAAGTGCATCATGTGATGTTGACCTTGTTCATATCAATATAGTAGTTGAGAGTGTGAATATGGAATTAGATCCTTCCCTTGGTTGTGGTGAGAAATTTGGTATGTTCGGCAGATATTAGTCTTTGGAGGTCATCACCAGGTCTTCAAGAACACATTATGCTTTTTTTTTCCCTTTTTTCTACAAGGGTAAATATTATGTAAAGGCAGATTCATTTTTCATCCATATTGCATTGCCTGCTATTAGACTCTAGGTAGTAAGTTATTTTCAATCCTTGTGTTATTAAGGTTCTAGATAGTCAACACTATGGTCCCTGTAATCTTCAGCCTACCACACTTTTCTTGCCCTGTTTGTTAATAATTGGTTTTTCAACATCGTGAATTAATTATGATCTTCTCTTTGCAATGTTATGTCTCTTGAGTTGAGATCAAGCACCAGGTGATTGGCAATATTTAGAGGTTATTTTGTTATGCTAGTGCAACACTAATTTGCAAGTAAAAACTGAAGAGGAATCCATATATATTTTCTATATTATATCGAAGGCTTGTTTTTCATAATCAAAGCTGCTTTTGTCCTATGTGAACATTGTCTTGCTCATAATAGATATATTGTTTTCATTTATTTTAAAAAAAGACAGCTATCTCAATTTAACATGTTAAAATATTTGTCTTCTTGCTGCAGGCGTCATGATAGGTACTAACTAAAAGTAATTGCTCCAGGATCACTCGAGTGTCAGCCATGGACCTAGTAATGTCTGGATTTATCTATCATTCATGTTGTTGCTGTGATATTTTGTCTTGATCTTGCTGACGAATGTCTGTTGATCTTCTCATGTTCATAGCTGATGGTTGCTACGATTGGGAGTGGATGATGCCTGACTTGGGCAAGCAAAACTGACAAAAATATTCTAGCTTTTGTGATGTTGAAAGACCTTATTAGATCTAACACAAAAATATCCTCTGCTTTGTTTCCTCTTTGTGCCTTAGATCTCAAATTGGCTATCTATATTCACTGATCGGTGAGGTTTACTTAATAAGTGTCTAAATTGCTGATATTTTTCCAGTTTTCGCCTGAAAGGATAGTATTGGAACCAAGTTTGATGCAACTTTGTGTACCTGGTAATGTCTTCCTTGTTGCCACTATCACCAGCATTGATTTCTTATAGGACATTAATTGCTCGTATGATCATGACTAGGTATTTATTTCCAACACTTTTGACAGATGAACTATAATAAGCCTTTGGATATTAAATAAAACAGCAACAAAATGAGGACACGTTTATGTCTTTACTATTTAAAAACTTATTATGATGTTGAAAATATTAGGAATGTTCAAGGCATTTTATATCTTAGGAATCATGGTT
The DNA here is from genome assembly GCA_001649415.1 of Musa itinerans. Taxonomy (NCBI): domain Eukaryota; kingdom Viridiplantae; phylum Streptophyta; class Magnoliopsida; order Zingiberales; family Musaceae; genus Musa; species Musa itinerans. Next base: position 558,523 of record LVTN01000089.1, on the reverse strand, counting down.
AAATCTGGGCTTTCTGAATGTATATTAATGTCATGGGATAAGGTAGGATCCTAACATTTGGAGGGATAAAGTCATACTAAATTTACAATGGCAAATATACTAATTACAAACTTTGCAAGATATCTGAAAAGCCTCTCTATATGTTTATCGGACATCACAATTGCTGTGTTTGGTGGTAAGTAATAAAGATGATATAAACATAAGAAATCTTTTTTATTTAAGTATATTTCACTCCATAAATAATTAGAATTCTCAAGATTTTAAACTGGCTAATAACTATAAATGCCCATACGCCGTAGCCGTCCCCGCCGCGGTAAACAGATTTCTGGTTCGGTGGAGACGGCAGTACGCACTGCGTCTTCGCCTCTTCCTCGCAGCCCCTTTTGTCGTTAGGGTTTGAATAAGTAGTCCTTGGCTTCGTCTTCCTGCTTCCTGATCCTGTCACTTCGCTCCTCTCACGGTCGCCGCCGCTGGTTGCTTCAGGCAAGCCTCCCCTTCCCCCCCGCCCCCCCCCTCCCCCATATGTTGTCTCGCGCTTCCTCTCGCTCGTAATTGGAGAGAAATCGGTGAATGTATCTGCATCGTCCCATCCAGAAACGCCGCTTCTTATTTCGTCACCCTTTTCCCTCTAATATTCCTTCTTGATACATGATATGGAAGAATCTTTAGATAGGTATTCATCCCCTGTGTTTTCCGAGGAGGTAAAAGAAGGAAGAAGAACACTGCACAAGAACATGCACATTTCATCATATAGGTGGCAGACAATAAATATAGCTTCCTGCTATCAAACGCCAGATGTTAGGAAGGGTTGAAGCATTTCTTGCTCCCTGAAAATATATATCATGCATTAAATTGTGAAACCATGAACATTTTGATTAACATGGATTTATTATTTGCCCACTACCAGAGGTAGTAGAGTCCATTCGACAAGAAACCAACTCGATCTGTAACAGGTTGCTAAGGGTTATCAAGAAAGGGAATTGATGATGGCCTTGCAGTTCCAAGGCCACAAGAAGCTTGTGAGAAAAAGGGTAGCTCTGGATCAATTAAAGATCTAATCATGTTCTATGCGCTCTCAAAGAGTCGCATTGCTTCTGCTACGTTGGGCAACGAGGGGATTGCACCCTTCTTGGTGGTGGTGATCGCCCCGCACGCATTGGCAAACCTCAGCACCTCCCTCAGCTTCTTCTCATCCTGCAGCCCAACACGCATCTCCGTACGGTAAGTATCTGGTGGCGGACAAGTGCTGAAGCAAACTGGTGATGAGATGTCACTCACCTGCAGCGCAGACGGGTCCTCGACGATCCGCCGGAGCAGTGCGCCGACGAACGCGTCTCCGGCCCCCGTCGTGTCCACCTGCTCCACTGTGAAGGACGCGACGGCGCCATGGAAATCCTTGGAGTTGGTCAGAGCAAGAGAGTTCGTTTTTTAGCTTGGCCTGCTCACTGGCGTTGAGGTAGAGTAGTTCTAAGCAAGTAGAGATGCGTTCTATACCTTGGTGTAGTACTTGCAGCCCTTCTCACCGAGCGTCACCAGGAGGAGCTTCAGACTTGGGCGCCAGAGCTGCGCGATCACCTCGTCTTCCACCGAGTCATGGCCGGTGAGGAACTCGAGCTCGACGTCGCTGACCTTTATGATGTCTGCCTCGTTCCAGATGCTCAGGATCTGCTTGCGAGCCTCCTCAGGCGATGTCCAAAGCGGCAACCGGAGGTTGGGGTCGTACGACAGCAGCGCCCCGGCTTCCTTGGCCACCTCCATGGCTTTCAGATGAGCCGATCTGCAGGGCTCCGTGATCAAGCTTATCGATCCGTAGTGGAAGATTGCAGCCTGCAGATCCATCCATCCAAATTTATGAGTAATAAAAGGAAAGAGAATTAGACTCTTTTGATTTCTTGGCGGAGACGAATCACATGCTCATCACAAGAATCCATGCACCAAGAAAAGATGAGCAGATCCTATAGAACAAAGACATAAAGGAGCTACCTTTCTGATGAGATCAAGGTTGAGCTCGGCCTCCGTGAGCAGCATGTCGGCGCTGGGGTTGCGGTAGAACATGAACTCACGCTCGCCGTCGGCCCGAAGCGTGACGAAGGCGAGGGCGGTCCGGGCTCCGGCGTCAAACGTGACGCCGGTGTCATCCACGCCGTTCTCCCGCAGGATCGCCGCCAGCATGCGGCCGAACTCGTCGTCGCCCAGCTTGCCGACGAACGCAGCGCGCCCGCCGAGCCGGGCCACGGCGATCGCCACGTTGGCCGGGGCGCCGCCGGGGGCCTTAAGGAACCCCGGGGCCTCCGCCAGCGACACCCCCGACACCGTCGGCACGAAGTCGATGAGCATCTCGCCGAAGCTCACGATGAGGCCTTCGCCGGAGTCGGCCATCTTTGAGGTGTTCGAAAGGGAGGGGAGACGAGAAGAATGAGTTATACAGGACAGAAGAAGAAAAAGAAGAGAAGGGGAGGTGGGTGTAATAAACACGGAGGAGGGGTGGGTGGCATGGAATGGTCAAACTATGTTAGCTTGTGTTGGATAAGTATAATACAATGGGAAGGAGACCCGTGGGAGAGATATATGCTCTAATAACGATTCACGATACAGTGTGCTTTTGGCCTGGCACATAAGAGTGCCTACAGAGTTCTTAGGAGACCTGATTTGACTTTGCTTCCTCTCCGTTATCTAATTATGTCTTCGGAGGGTATGGTAAGCTTGAAGCCAATATAATTTGTTAGGTATAATCTAACAGACTAGACTTTTCTGGTCCAAAATGTCTGCTGAGTATTCCAAGAAGGGTTGAGATTGGATACATGAATCTTGGATTAGGTTCCACTGGTAATGCATGGAACTCTCAGATCTCAAGATTTAGGGTTTCAATATCTTCAACCATGTATTTTAAAATATTAATATAATGGTTTAGTCAAATTTAAAATTTAAAATTAGAGTCGAATCGATTCTGATTTTGGTTTCAATTCCGAATCAGAATCGTTTATTTTAATTTTTAATTTTTAATATTTTTAAATTATCTTTATAAAAATTAACTATTTATTTAACTATTGAAAGGATAAATTGGTTATTTATAGGGACATTTATGTTTTTTGATTTTTCTAGTCAGATCATAATCGAATCGGTGGACCCGATTCTGGTTTAGAACTGAATCAGAACCGTCGATTCTGATTTCAAAATTCATTCAAGAACTGGAATAAAATTGAATCACCTCGGTTTTGATTTGGTTGGGAACCATCGATCCGTAAACCATGAGCATGGTTCGGTTCCGGTTGCTAAATATAGCCAACGTCAAACCGGGATTTGGTTTTCAAGCAGCAGCAGCACCTTGTAAACACTGAAACATATCCACACGTCACTTTTCCTCTCTTTGCACACAGCTTAGTTGTGCCTCCTGAAAAGAAAAAAAAAATTAAAAAAAAAAATCTCACCCGGTAGTCCTCATGGCTGCTATACCCAAGTGCAAGTTGTCATCGACATGACTTTCCAACTTGCACCATGCCATTGTCATGGGAGCACAACTGTGTCATGGGACCCACCCAAACATTGACATTGGCAATGAAGAAGACAGACAACATAAATTCTCTGTATACATCATGCATTATTTGCATAATAGAGAGAGAGCATGCCAAAATCGTCATCCTGTCCAAACAAGAGAGATATATACGTAACCTAGGAATCAACAGGTACAATCTTATTCTCACAAAACAAAAATTTATTATTATCAATGGAATGAATATTGTTCACCAATAAAATTCTAGGCATGATGCCCTGCATCATAATCGTCCGTTTAATCTTCATCATTTAAACTCTATTTATTGTTATATTTATATTTTGTTCTTAAACAAGTAAACAATTAATATCACGACGACCTGCGTCGGATATCATAATTTGTTTTACTTACATGATCTGCGATCACACCTTGGATCAATTCGAGATATACTATCGAATGGGAAGAATCGGTTCATGTTTGAAACCAGCAAATGCTGAGATGCATCAGAGAACTGAGGCAATTAAAAGAATCAGAAGACTTAATTACCCCTTACAAAAAACATTATTTTCTTCCTCGAATGAATTGCTTCTGTCATTTTAGTTTCGTTGTTGATCCCAAATTATATTTGGATACGTTTTCTCCTGGTTTTCGTATCCACATCCTAACCGACCGACCCACGCACACCCCAAATTCCAAACACTTTGGAGTAAATTGTGGGACCCAGTCACATGTGTGTCTGGTATTCGAGACCGCGAGTGACTTGGGGTCGGTTTACCGCCTTACCAAACGCTCCACGGGAGGCAGCCATCGGGTTGGGGGGTGAGTCGCTGCCAAACTTACCTTTGCGATGCGCGCTGACGTTATCTACGTCGATCATTAGTTTACCGGCGCCACGTCGTCTCTTTGTCACTTTCTCTCTCACACCATCAATGCGTGAAGATGGCCATCGCAAATATCATTCCAGGCGCGTTTATAGTTATCCAGATGGGATGCGACAACCTTTTCTCTTTCGGAAGCGACAATAGATCGAACGGGCCGCCGGCGCCGCTCGCCCGCTACGCCTCGGCGCCCGTCTCGTTCCTCGCCGGGATCGCCAACTCGGTCGTCCCCGGGGAGCTCAACGTGGTGGCGGAAGGGACCCCCTTGGTTCGGCGCAGCAGCGCCCCCGCGGGATTCTTCTCCCATCTCCTGATGGATCACGGTCAGCCTTCCTCGCCCTTTTCACCGATTCCGTTCTGTCTGGTTCGGTGAACTTTATCGTGGGGTGGGTGTGGGTTTGCGTCTGCGAGATGAAGTCAAAGCATCAGTGCCGGGGAGGATACGTAGGAAGAAGGTTTGATGATTGTGATGGGGAAACGAACCCTAAGAGGTGCACACGATAGGATATGGCTCGGTGCTAAGGACCATAATGGCATGCCATCATTTGTATCTTGTCACCCTATTTTGTAGGTCATTCCTACCTGGCCCTTTCTTTAATGGCTGATGCTGCATGAAAGAGAAAAATTAAGAGTGGTTCAGCATAGATGGAGTAAGATTTAACACCCATGGATCAGCTGATGTGCAGATAGAAAGCTTAGGTATCAGTAAATGGATATGGTTATGATGAAATTATCATAGCTATCAATGTGCACACTCATTTATTAGTCGGTCATCTATTCCATCTAACAAAATAGTAACATATCCGGCCGATGATGAAGGGTTGTCTTGCAAGATACAAAATGAAGAGTGGTCATCCTTTGAATATGGATTATGACTAGCTTGATGATGCGCAGTTATGCACGTAGCTGTCACCGATGAGATCGACATTGCAAAGAAATATGGATCTCCTTATTCACTGTTACTTAGCTAATCTACCATATTAAAAATATAAAAAGCTTGCAGACGAGCAACCTTACTATAGGAGCATATCAAAGAATAAATACGAAATAGAAGTTCAAACGTCGTATTTGACGTTGCATTCATATCATTCTTATCCAAAGCATGTATAGAAACACATAACTAAAGCTCTGGATATCATATCAAATATACATAAGGTGTAGTGGAACCACAGACAGAATGTGATTCATCCATTTCTGAATAACCACCAGACAGAAGTCTCCCACATCTGGGAGCTCCATTCACCCACGTCTAGGTGAAGTCAGAGGGGACCGGTAGAGCATTACGGGTTCTAAGCATAATCCATTTACCATTTCTGGCAAAGGTCTAGAATATCCCACAAACACCAGAGTACAAAAGGACAATGTGAACAATAAAATTAGCATATATCGGAAGTACATGCGGAACAACGAAACGTACATGTGCCTTTATGAGTCAATATGATGCAAACATAACCTTTCACAAATGCATTCAAATTTGAAAGAAAACAAAGGCAAGAGCATACAAGGATTCCAAACAATCACATATAGCTCAATTGAAATAAGAAGGTTAGATGAATTCAATATCCAAAGGAATGAAACTGGAATAAGCACATATCGAAAGCAAATGCAAAACAATGGGATATACATGTGCCTATACGAGTCAATACGATACACCATAAACTTTACATAATAGGTTTCAAGAATGCAAATAATTTAAGGACAAAAGCATACAAGAATTCAAAGCAGTAATATAAGAAATATAGAAATATAGAAGACCAACATATTTATTATCTTTTAGATTGATATCGCAAGTGTGTGTGCATGTGTATGTGGAGAAAAAGATCATGTAACGATTTGAGGAGCGTTTTTGTCGCATCTATCGTGTGGATCACCGCTAGAGAGGATGACAGTTGATCTTCTTCATCCACTCCAACATATATGAGATTTTACAAGGATATACGATCTCCCTATATAACAAATCTCACTTGATACGTGTGATTTTGGTTTTTCATTTTGTTTTGCACATCAATCTTTGCAAGATGACAAAACCTATTTCTATTGGAAAATCTGAGATTTTATTTTTTTCTGTTCTTCCATTGCGCATGTGATGCTCTGTCCAAGTTTTCCAATCAGAGCCAGGTTGCTTGTGCGATCGATTGGTTTTTAAACTACATGTGTTGATGAAATGCATAGAATTGTTTTTGCGCGATCACTGTGATTTTTTCTTATAGTTTTTAAATCCGAAACTACACCTCTTTTCTTTGTTAAAAGGTGTTTTTGAGAGACCTTTTAGTGCCAAAATTGTTAACACAAAAGAGGGAGAAAGTGCAGCAACTGTTGTAGCCTTATAGGTTAGCCAAAGGCTCCTTGCAGCCTTGGCCAAGAGCCCTAGAAGAGGGTCTCTGTAACATCCCATTAGTCCCACATCGGAAGTGGGCAATGTGTATGATTGGCTTATATGGGCCTGATAAGTGTACTACGTTAACTCCCGCTTAAGCATTTTGGTCCGTGATTGAAGGACCAAAATGGAGTTATTGGTCAGTTGGCTTATCAGACTCGGGTCGTGACATTTGGTATCAGAGCCGACCTAGCATTTGGGCAGGGTGAGAAGGCTCGAGTAGGAAAGGGCTACCCGTGGATGGAGTCGAGAACTCATCACGGCGTGGAGCCACCACTGAGTTAACCCTCACATGCACTATGCTAGGGTTCGATCTGGGTTATGTCAGACCTTGACGAGGACGTCAAGCTAATTAAGTTGGGGATATTGTAACATCCCATTAGTCCCACATCGGAAGTGGGCAATGTGTATGATTGGCTTATATGGGCCTGATAAGTGTACTACGTTAACTCCCGCTTAAGCATTTTGGTCCGTGATTGAAGGACCAAAATGGAGTTATTGGCCAGTTGGCTTATCAGACTCGGGTCGTGACAGTCTCTGCCTGGCCACCTGTAGTAGACCAAAAGCAGTCATGCTGCTCTCGGCCAAGCAGGGTAGAGCCCCTACAGCCATGGATTCTTGGCTGCAAGGGGAATCCCTAGCGGCTAGGGTTTCCTAGCTGCCTAGGTATCCATATGGCTAGGGATTCTTGGTCGCATGGGGCAAGCTAGCAGCTAGGAATCCCTGGTCGCCCATGGCTACCCTACAGCCAGGGTTTCCTGGTTGTAGAGGGGACCTTGGGGGCTAGGGATTTCTAGCCACCCAAGACAATCCTACGACTAGGGATTCTTGACTGTAGGGGTGACCCTAGCGGCCAAGGTTTCCTAGTTGCATGGGACACCCTAGGGTAGGGTAACCCAAAACTTTATAAAATAATTAATTAAATAATTTTATTATTATTATTATCATCATCATCATCATCATCATCATCTAGTAGTCCTATATGATGATGTATACATGTGATGTATGATGTAGACGGATGATCATAGACCATGTGATGTGATGTATATATGTATGTGATGTGATTATTGTTATTATTGGGGCCTGCGAGCCTCTATAATTTCTCTTTTATTCTAGGGCCTACGTGCTTATGATTATATTATAATTATATGAGGAGGCACGGCGGCAGCGTGAAAGTAACAACGGGACCCACGAGGTCGAGACAAACGATCGTAACGCATGGAGATGCGTTGAGATGTTGGCAGAATCGATGAAGATGAGATGAATGATCACATGGCATGGAGATGCGTCGATGCACACATAGATCGTGATGTGAGTGATTTAGCCACTTGCTCGGGCTAAATCACATTAGGCTATAGTCTATAATCATCTGGTTTGATTACTTATGTGATGTGTGGTTGCTTATACACCTACAAGACACACACGCATGCACGCACATGCACACACACATGCACACACACACACACACTAGACCAAATAGGTATGATTGCTTATACATCAACTAGACAAACATATGCGCGCGTACACATACACATACACACATACTAAATGCAGTAGGTGTGATTGCTTATACACTTATTAGACATACACGTACGGACAAACGCACATACATACACACACGTGTGTGCATGCGTGTGTGTATGTGTGTGTCTAGTAGGTGTATAAGCAATCACACCTACTATGTCTAGTGTGTGTATCTAATCATAGGTGTCTTACAAGTCAATCACATAAGTGATAACACGTGTGATAATACAAAGTCTTTTTGCTTATTATTATTATGATATTTTCTCACTTTATATTGCTTAATGTATAAATATATTATGATGTCTATAGATCTATGCAATGATAATCGGATCGTGATGAGATCATGATAATGAGATCGATTCACATCTAAATACAGATTCTAAATAATCTTGGTTATAAGTTACTCGAGAGGGACATCGAGATAATCGGATAGACTATATACCCATCCATATGATGGAGGTAGTTGGTCTCATAGCTGTTCATGTGGGGACACTAAGGCTATAGTGCAAGTGCTCCTTTGAGAATGAGTTCATTGATTGATCCACTTATGGAATGCTCGATAGTTGATAATACATTATTATCAGACAATGATTTCATCATCCCAATGGTGTACCTGGTCCTTAGACTTGAGACATCAATTATGTCCTATATGAGTATTCCACTCTTTAATACTAGACTTATATGTTTGAAAGTTTTAGATCTATTATAGTCGGTCATCGGGAGTAATAGTCAATCTTACGAGAGCTATTAAGTGTCGATAGATGATCATCCGCTCTTGATATCATGAGAGGAATATCCCATGTATTCTTGCTCAGACAAATCCTTGGCCAAGATCATTCAGATTAAGAGAGAAAGAGTTCTCCGGAAGAATCCGATTAGAGCGAGACTTGAGTGGAAACCGTATGGGCTTGATAGCATCATGCCCAGAATACAATCTCTGGGATATTAGATGGATGAGGGACTATAGGTACATGGTAATTGAGGACAGATAAGTCCAAAAGATTGGATTTCCCTGTATCGTTTGGGGAGTGTGGCGTAGTGGCCTAGTACGTTCGTAATCGATGAGTCGAGTGAACATTGAGCTAGGAGTTTTGATATGTATGACTCACGGCTAGCTCGACATTGGGCCTAGAGGGTCATACACATATGATAGGTGTTACGACGAGTAGATGTTCAAATATGAGATATCCATTGGAGCCCCTGTCTTATTGGATATCCAATAAGCCCTTAAATTATTGGATCTTATGGATGAGATCCAATAAAAGCCAATGAGAGATTATTGGATAGAGATCCACTAATCGAAGAGGCTTGCGTAATTGGATAGAGATCTAATACCCAATATAGTAGGATCCATTATGGTTAAGTTGACAAGGGACCTCTATAAATAGGAGAGAACCAAAGGGCCATAGGCTATGCTTCTTGGTTGCCACCTCCTATTATCCTCTCCCTTTCTTCTTCTCAAATAGCAGGTGTGGAGATTTAGGCAGTGATTCGAGGAGCATCTTTGCAGCCCGTACCGTGTGGATCATCGTTAGAGAGGAGGACATTTGACCTCCTTCGTCATCTCCCATAAATTTGTAGGTATTTAGCGATATACGATCTCCCTAGGTAACACAACTATCTCACACATGGTTTTTAGTTTCGTGGGTTTTTGCACACTAATCTTTGCTCAACGACGAATACCTTTTGGGAAATTTGAGATTTTTGTTTGACGTTCTTCCATTGCGTATGTGATGTCGCCCCTAGATTTTTCTACATCCACTACGACAAAGACGGACACTGGAAGAGGAAGTGTAAAGAGTACCTTGTAGAGAAGGCGAAATAGAAGCTTGGAGAAGCTTTAGGTACATTCATGATCAGTCACCATTTGTCAAATTCTTATTATAGCACATGAGTATTAGATACTGATAGTGCTTATCACATCTGTAATTTATTGCAGGTTCTGGCCAGTCCTAGGAGATTGGCGAGAGGCGAGATGGACCTCAAGATGAGAAATTGAGTAAAAGTTTCTATAGTGATTGTTGGCGAGGTCACCCTACATCTACTTGGTGGAGCTACTATTGCATTGGATGCATGTTATTTTATTCCTTCTATTATAAAAAATATTATTTCTATTTCATGTTTGACAGTTAGTGGATATAAATTAGTTTTTTAGAACAATGGTTATTCAATTATATTGAATGATAAGATCATCAATAGAGGAACATTGCAAATGGTTTATTTATGTTGGATATTGCTCTAAATATCATGAATGTAAATATGTCCAAGAGGAAATAAGATAATGTGAACAATGCAGGTTAGGTCACATCCACGAAGGAAGAATCCAATAGTTGCTGAAAGATGGATATCTAAATCCATTCAACTATGAGTCATATGCGACTTACGAGTCTTGCCTTCGTGAAAAATTGACCAACTCTCCATTTAGTGGAATTGGAGAGAGAGCTATTGAGTTGTTGGAACTCATACATAGTAATATATGTGGTCCCATGTTGACTTAAGCCATTGGAGGTTATTCTTATTTCATTACATTCACTGATGAGTTTTTTAGGTATAGACATATGTACTTGATGAAGTACAAATCCGAGGCCTTCAAGAAATTCATAGAATACAAAAATAAGGTAGAAAATCAAACTGAAAAGAGTATCAAGACTCTTCGATCATATCAAGGAGGTGAGTACTTGAGTATGGAGTTCACCCAGTTCCTTAAGGACCATGAGATTCTATCCCAATAGACACCTCCTTCTACACCTCAACTCAATGGTGTATCGAAAAGGAGGAATCACACACTATTAGATATAGTGCGGTCCATGATGAGTTTCTTCGACCTACCTAATTCATTTTAGGGATACGTCATAGTGTCCGCAGCTTACATTTTAAATAGAGTTTTGACTAAGTCGGTAGTGTCTACACTATATGAGATATGGAAATAGAAGAAGTTTGATCTTAAGGTTGTTAAGATTTAGAGCTGCCTTGCCCATGTTAAGAGACACAACCCTAACAAGTTGAAATCCAAGATGAAATAGTGTAAGTTCATGGGACATCCCAAGGAAACTTGTGTGTATTATTTCTATCACCCTAAGGACCAAAAGGTCTTTGTAGCCAAGAGGGCGGTGTTCTTTGAGAAGGAATGTTGAATCTCATATTTTGATGATGAAACCAATTGATAGAGTTTATGATCTAATATGTGTTTTGAGTGATGCGGGACTAGCTTCAATCATGAAGAGACGATTAAAGCATGAAGAATCAATGTTGGGCTGGAGTGGAACATATCAAAAGATTGGACGTCGAGTTAAAGGATCGATTGACGTGTCGGTAGAAGGCTTCGTGCCATGAGTTTGGGCATCGGGCCAAGAAGATCGGACATTGCGGCAAGGAGATCGGATGTTGCGAGAAGGTAACATACCGATTGGGCAATATGCCGAAGGAGAGGACAATGTGCCAAAGGGTCGAACGAAGCACTGGATGAACCAATGGCATGTCGGACAACATATAATTAATACTTTATAATAATTGTCTAGATCGAAGTTGTTTTAGGTCTAATTGAGTTGATTTTGGGATGAAACAATGCCAACTCCATTATGAGCCAATTGGGCCTGAATCAGGACTGAATTGGGCCTACTGTTTAGCCCATTCAGTGTCTTGTAGCAAGGTCTAACGATGATACCGCCCAGACATAGTCTTCAAGATTGTGTCAAGCAATGGTACTGCCCAAACACAATCTCCCAAACTGTGTCAAGCGATGGTACCACCCAATGTCAAAGAGTACTAGCGGTAGTACGTCCCACTATCAATGCTACAAGCGGTAGTACCGCCCAGCACAGGCGGTGGTACCACTAGGACCCGAGAAACTCGAGATAAGACCTTTTTTTTTTCTTCAATTTTGAAGTAATTTGGGGTCTATAAATACCCCAATTATTCCTGCATGGAGATACATGAATTGAGTAGAAAGGGGGAAAATATTCTTGAAAAAAAAAGGTTATAATCTCTCTTAAAGTGTAGGATCACTTCTTCCTAGTATTTAGAAGTCCGCCTAAAGGGAGAAGTGAGGTCTAAGAAGGAGAGGTTATAAAGGTTCTCTTCTAAGCCTATCAAAAGGAGAAAGAGTTGCAATGGTAATTGATCTTCGCCCATTGAAAGAAGATTTGTAGTGGAAGCCGGTAGCCTCAAGTGAAGAGGAATCGGGAGTAGATGTAGATCACGACGATCGAACCACTATAAATCTGGTTTGTATTTACCTTGAGCTTTTTATTTTAATTGTAAACTGATTTCTTACTTCCACTACGCTTACGAACGTGTTTTCAAGTTAAGATCTTTCCGATATCATTTTTCATTATACGAAGTTTTAAACCGACGTAGTTTTTTGTAAGCACTAATTCACCCCCCCCTCTTAGTGTCGACTTGGTCCTAACAGTTGGTATCAAAGCTAAGTTTTTCTCAATTTGATTAACACCCAAGAGAGATGGTTTTTTTCAGCTTTCAAGAGGGTCGTTTTATCACTCATCCTCCTTTGTTCAATGGGACAGACTACACTTATTGGAAAACTCGGATGAGAGTTTTCTTGCTTTCTTTAAACTTTGATTTATGGAATATCATTAAAAATCATTTTTAAAAGTCTTCTAATCCAATGAATGAATGAAATGATTTGGAGAAGAAAATTTGTTCTTTAAATGCAGAAGTTATGAATACTTTATTTTGCACCTTAAATAAAAATAAATTTAATCATGTTTTTATTTGCAAAACTACATATGAGATTTGGCACACTCTTGAAATTACACATGAAGGCACAAGTAAAGTTAAAGATTCAAAAATTAATCTTTTGATGCATGATTTTGAATTGTTTCGAATGAAGCTAAGCGAAACTATTATTGATATGTACACCCGTTTTACGGATGTTGTCAATAATTTAAATATACTTAGTAAAAGTTTTTTGAATCTTGAACTTGAATAAAATTTTATGTTCTCTTCCTAAAAACTATGATTCAAAAGTAATTGCAATACAAGAGGTAAAAGACTTAAATAAGTTTTCACTTGAAGAACTTATCGGGTTTTTGATGATCTACGAAATGACTTATGTGGCACATGACGAACTTGAGAACAACCTTCCAAAGAACAGGAAGGATTTTACACTTAGAGCAAAAGAAGACCACTTGAGCGAAAGCTCAAGTGATGATGACCTTGAACTCATAACAACAATGTTTAAAAAGTTAATAAAACAAGAATCAAAAAATAAAAATGAACTTAAAAAGAAGATGTTGTCAAAGAAGAAAAAGGCACTTAAGGCGACTTGGGACAAATCGAGTACCTCCGAAGACGAGGAGCAAACCAACAAAGACGAAGTGGTGAACTATGCCTTGGTGACTCTCGACGATGAGGTAAATGACTCACCCGAAACCTCTTTACCTTACAATGAAATTACTTGAGTTGTTTGATGATTTTAAATTAGTTAGTAGGAAATACATAAAAAATAAAAAATAAAAGAGGGATCATGCTTCTCTTTCTAGTTATTTTAATTTTTTTTAAAATTAATTAATGAGTATGACTATTGCATATTAATTCCTTGCACTAAGTATAAAAAGTTAAATTCACTTAAGAAGGACAATGTATTACTACAACAAATAATAACAAAAGAAAGACCATTGGAATTAAAATGATTATTAACAAATTAAATCTTTTTTTTTAATGTTTTAATATGTCATGCTATTGGTAATGATAATTTTTCGTGATGATGCTTATTTTTCGAGTTCAAATGATAATGGATGATTTTGGCTTAGAAAACAATGACATGCTTGTATGAAATCAATCATATAGAGGAATGCATTATTTTTCTTGAAAATGACTCTATCCCCAAAAACTTATTAAATTTTTCAACAAGAGATCCTAAGAGATTAATAAATCTATTTATGTCATTTTGGATCTCTTGAAAGTGATTTTATTGATTTTGATTATTTGAATTTGAATGATTTTTTACCTATATCACGATTTTGATTCCTCAGAATTATAATTTGAAATCTTTTATGAATCAAGATCTCTTATTATGTATTCTCATATTATTTAAGAGGAGATTTTTGTATGAATCGTGATTTATTGAATTATAACTTAAGATTTTTCTTTAATATATAAATCATGATCTTGACAACTTGAGATTTCTTATGCATAAATCGAGATATTTTATTTGTTTCTCCTATGATTCTTTTTACTTTTTACAAAAGAGGAGTTTTATCCAAATCATGATCTTGATTC
>LVTN01000089.1:480233-534200 GCA_001649415.1 Musa itinerans | reverse complement strand
GTTTCTACTCGAGTCTCGCTCTAATCGAATTCTCTCGGAGAACTCTTTCTCTCTCAATCCGAATAACCCTGGCCAGAGATTTGTCTAAGCAAAAATACATGAGATATTTCTCTCATGACATCGAGAGTGGATGATCCTCTATCGACACTCAATAGCTTTCGTAAGGTCGACTGTCACTCCCGATGATCGACTATACTAGATCTGGGACATCCAAACCTATAAGTCCGGTATCAAAGAATGGAGCACTCATTCAGGACATCCTTGGTGTCTCAAGTCTAAGGACCAGATAAACCACTAGGACTACGGAATTGCTGTCTAACAATAAGGCATCATCAACCATCCAGCATTCCGTAAGCGAATCAATCAGTGAACTCATTCTCCAATGAGCACCTGTACCGTATCGCTAGTGTCCCCACACAAGCAGCTATAAGACCAACTACATCCATCATATGGATGGGTATACGGCACACCACTATGTCCGGTTATCATGATGTCCCTCTCGAATAACCTATGACCGGGATTATTTAGGATCTACGTTTAAATGTGAATCGATCTCATTATCGTGATCTCATCACGATCCGATTCCCATTACACAAATCCAAAGACATCAAAATATATATATGCATATATGCAATAGTTAATATAAAGTGATAAATGCCAAAATATAATAAGTAAAAAGATTCCATATCAAGTCACACGTGTCATCACTCACGTGATTGGCTTGCTGGGCACCTATGACTAGCATTGCATTCATGAAAAATTGATCAACTCTCCATTTAGTGGAATTGAAGAGAGAGTCACTAAGTTGTTCGAAATCATACATAGTGATATATGTGGTCTCATGTCAACTCATCCCATAGGTGGTTGCTCCTACTTCATTACTTTTACTGACGATTTCTTAAGGTATGGACATGTGTACTTGATGAAGTATAAGTCCAAGGCCTTCGAGAAATTCATAGAGTATAAGAATAAAGTGGAGAACCAAACAATAAAGAGCATCAAGACTCTTCGATTAGATTGAGGAGGTGAGTACTTGAGTACAGAGTTCACCCAGTTCCTTAAGAACCATGAGATTCTATCTCAATTGACACCTCCTTATACACCTCAACTCAATGGTGTATCCGAGAGGAGGAAACACACACTATTAGACATAGTGCAGTCCATGATGAGTTTTGTCGACCTACCCATCTCATTTTGGGGATACGCTCTAGATATCATAGTTTACCTTCTAAACAGAATTTCAACTAAGTCGGTAGTGTGTACACTATATGAGATATAGAAAGAGAGAAAGCTTGATCTTAAGGTTGTTAAGATTTGGGGCTACCTTGCCTATGTTAAGAGACACAACCCCGACAAGTTGGAATCCAGGATGGAGTAGTGCAAGTTTGTGGGATACCCTAAGGAAATTTATGGGTATTATTTCTATCACCCTGATGATCAAAAGGTCTTTGTAGTGAAGAGAGCAGTGTTTCCTGAGAATGAACACATTCTTGGCGGAGACAGTGGGAGCATGATAGAGTTGAGCGAGGTTGGAGAACCTAGTTCTAACACTACACAGCCCGAGTCTGTTCAGGTACATAACACACAAGTTTCGATTTTACGTAGGTTCGATAGAGTACCTCATCCTCCTGAGAGATATGTGAGACATATCAAAGGAGAGGATATTGAGAATATTGATCCTCAGACCTATGCTGAGGCTATTACGAGTATAGATTCCAGAAAGTGGCAAGAGGCCATGAATTTTGAGATGGATTTCATGTACTCCAATAATATTTGGAACCTAGTTGATACACCCGAGGGTATTATACTCATTGGTTGTAAGTTGATCTTTAAAAAGAAGATCGAAGTAGAATTAAAGGTAGAGACCTATAAAGCAAGCCTAGTAGCCAAGGGGTATCGTCAAAGGCAAGGTGTTGACTATGACAAAATCTTCTCACCCGTAGTCATGCTAAAATCCATCCGAATTCTGTTGGCTAATGCAACACACTATGATTATGAGATCTAGTAGATGGACATGAAAATCTCATTCCTCAATGGCAACCTCGAGGAGGAGGTGTATATGATATAGCCTGAGAGATTCATGTACAAAGAAAGTCCAGATATGGTGTGCAGGTTGCTTAGGTCCATCTATAAATTAAAGTAAGTTTTCCAAAGTTAGAACATAAGATTTGATGAGGCGATCAGATCTTATGACTTCATTAAGAACGAAGATAAGCCTTGTGTGTACAGAAAGGTAAGTGGGAGTACTATCACCTTCTTGGTGTTATATGTGGATGACATCCTAATCATTGAGAATGATATAGAAATGCTCTCCATAGTAAAGGCTTGGCTATTTAGACACTTCTCCATGAAAGATTTAGGGGAAGCATCCTACATATTGGGGATTTAAATCTATAGAGATAAATCTAAGAGGATGTTTGGCTTGTCCTAATCTATGTGCATAAACACCATTGTCAAAAGGTTTAGCATGAATAATTCTAAGAGAGATCTCATACCCCGATAAGACATGGGAAATCGCTTTCTAGGAGTATGTCCCCAAAGACTCCTAAAGAAAAAACAAACATGGATAGGATACCCTATGCCTCAGTGATAGGGTCTATCATATATGCTACACTACATACCAGGCCTGATATAGCATATGCTCTAAGTGTCAAGAGCAAGTATTGGGCGGATCCAGGCTTGGAGCACTAAAAAGCAATAAAGTGTATCCTTAAGTACTTGAGAATGACTAAGGATCTTTTATTGGTATATAGAGGAAGTAGCCTCAGGGTTGAGAGCTACATGGACTCAAACTTCTAGTCTGATGTCAATGATAGCAAGTCTAATTCTGGGTATATGTTCACCCTGAATGGAGGAGCAGTATGCTATAAGAGTTCCAAGTAAGATACCACTGTTGACTCGACCACAAAGGCGAAGTACATTGCTACAATAGAGTCAGCAAATGAGAGATTTTGGATGAAGAAATTCATTATAGATCTAGGAGTCGTGCTTAGCAGTGAGGAGTCGATTCTCTTGTAATACGATAACTATGGGGCAATTACTCAAATAAGGAAACCCGAGTCTCATTAGAAGTGTTTTGAGGAGGTTCCAACTTATTAGATAGATCGTGGCCCAAGGAGATATAGCCGTGGAAAGAGTTTCATCCGAAGAGAACATCGTAGATCCACTAACAAAGCCATTATCTCAAATTATCTTTGAGCGTCACAAGGGTCTGATGAGGATCAAACATATAAGTGATTGGCTTTAGGTCAAGTGGGAAATTGCTAGTCGTAAGTGCTCTGCAAGCCAATCATGTGAATGATGGCACGTGTGACATGACACGTAATCTTTTTACTTATTATTATTATTATATTTTCTCACTTTATATTACTTGATGTATAAATATAATGTTATGTCCATAGATCTATGTAATGCGAATCAGATTATGATGAGATCATGATAATGAGACTGATTTACCTCTAAACACAGACCCTAAATAATCCTGGTCATAGCTTACTCGAGAGGGACAACGAGATAATCGGACAGACTGGTGTGTTATATCCCCGTCCATTTAATAGAGGTAGCTAGTCTCATAGTTGCTCATGTGAGGACACTAGAGCTAAAATGCGGGTGCTTATTAGAGAATAAATTCACTAATTGATTCACTCACGGAATGCTGGATAGTTGATGATATCTCATTGTCAAACATCGATTCCGTCATCCCAATGGTGCACCTGGTCCTTAGACTTGAGACATCAAGAATGTCATGTATGAGTACTCTACTCTTTGATACCACACTTATATGTTTGAAAGTTTCAGATATAGTACAACTAATCATCATGAGGAGTAGCCAGCCTTACGAGGGCTATTGAGTGTCGATAGAGGATCATCCGCTCTCGGTATTATAAGAGGAATATCTCATATATTCTTGCTCAAATAAATCCTTGGCCAAGGTCATTCGGATTGAGAGAGAAAGAGTTCTCCGGGAGAATCCGATTAGAGCGAGACTCGAGGAGAAACCGTATATACTTGATAACACCATGCTCAGTGTATAGTCTCTATGATATTAGATGGATAAGAGACTATAGGTAGATGGTAATTGAGGACATATAGGTCTAAAGGATTGGATTCCCCTATATCGTTTGGGGACTACAGCGTAGTGGTCTAGTACATTCCTAGTCGATGAATCGAGTGAATTATTATTGAGATAATACTTCACTGGGCCAAAAAGAGTTCTGACATGTATGACTCACGGCCAGCTCGATATTGGGCCTAGAGGGTCATACACATATGGTAGATGTTACGACGAGTAGAGGTTCAGATATGAGATATCCGCTGGAGCCCCTATCTTATTGGATATTCATTAAGCCCTTGAATTATTGGATCCTATAGATGAGATCCAATAAGAGCTAATAAGATATTATTGGATAGAGATCCACTAATCTAAGAGGGTTGTGTAGTTGGATGGAGATCCAATACCCAATAAGGCAATATCCATTATGGATAAGTTGACAGGGAGTCTCTATAAATAGGAGAGAACTAAAGAGCCATAGGTTAGGCTTCTTGGTTGCCACCTCCTATTCTCCCCTCCCCTTCTTTTCCTCAGATAGCAAGTGTGGAGATTTGAGCAACGATTCGAGAAGCGTCTTCACAGCCCCTCTCGTGTGTATCACCGCTAGAGAGGACACTTGACCTCCTTCATCCTCTCTAGAGACCTACGGGAATTCAGGGATATACGATCTCCCTATGTAATACAACTATCTTACACGTGGTTTTCAGTTTTGCGAGTTTTTACGTACTAATCTTCGCATGACGACGAACACCTTTTGAGAAATTTAGGAATTTTGTTTTATGTTATTCCGTTGCACATATAATGTCGCCTCTAGATTTTCCTACACTTGCATAATGCGCATTAGCATATGTACCTACTGAGTGAGGTTCAAGAACACCTCAACAGGGATGAGTAGGTAGCTCGAGGTCACCTTGGTGTCCGAGAGGGGCCTGGGTCATTGAACATACGCTAATATCGCATCAATGTTTGCACCAAGGTGGACACATCCATATACGAAAAGGGTAGCTACTGCCCCCCCCCCCCCCCCAAGTGATAGTACTATAAGTCGGGGGTAAAATCTCCTCGCTCAAGCGTTCATTGAGAGGGTTGGTAAGTGGACGTTCCTATAACATCAAGTCTTCCTTCTAGCACCAAAAATATTAGGAGAAAGAGTCATTGATATTTTATTCAACTCGACATAGTCTAGACTCATATGTGTAGGGTCCGATGCCTTCGAGGTGGAAACGTTGAGCTCTTGAAGTATTTCTTGCATGAAAACCGAGGTCGGGAAAGGTTTCCTGACCTGATTCCTTCGACACTCAAGTTAATAACCTAAGATGAATACGGGCGTAAGTCATCAAAAGAAGTAAAGACCCCTTAGGTGTTGTGTTAGGGATGCATTTTTATACCTGGCCTTGGAGGGGAGACAGCCTCTAACCATCCTAATGACCCCTTCTTGGTGTCTTATCCACGTGGGTGACAAGTGAGACACAACCCCGAACTATCTATCTTGGACTCTTGTCCACATGAGCAAACTGGTGGATGGTAACTTGGATCCTTTCCTCCCACCAAAGACTCCACATGGTAGTTACATATCGAATGATGATTGACTAATAATATATTCCCTCATTTCTACTATGAGCGTATAAAATCTTTTGAGCATAAATATATACAACTTTGTTAACTATATCATTGATATATCTTATGTATTTTTGTTGGTTATATCTACATGTATTTTATACAATATAGCTAGTTTAGACATGGAACATCATTCGATAATATAATCGATAGCCTTCTATATAGTACATTATGCCTCGACCTCACTTCGTATGTTTCAATACGATGAGGGTAGATAACACGAGAGATATGACACGTAAACAATCGTCGATTCATCATACCCATCTAGTTGACACATCACTTCCACTTGTTCAATATGACCACCATTCCCGCTCAACGGACATATGAAGCGGGACTAGACCTTGGGAAAGCTGACTTGCTAAATTATTATTTTGTAATCTCTACGTTCAAACCTATGATTACACGACCGATCGAATGATGCACTTATTCTTCCCAATATTTATTACAAATTATATTGTGGGCCCCGCTTGACGAAGAAGGTCGACGATGGCAAGTTGACGTGGGTCCCGACCTTGAAGTAGAGTGGGCCCCGCTTCACAGTCTCGCAGAAAGCCACGTCACGTTAAAAAAATTTACCAGGGTGATTCGGTCACCACAACGTGCTTCGGTTTTGCGCGTCAACACTTTCGGTTTCCAGTCCAACCCCTCACGCGAAGACGTCAACGTAAGAAATAGAAACAAATCTCCAAGGAATGGAGTTCGATCGAGGACGAAGTTTCCTCGAAGGATGGAAATTTCTACAGAGATGACGAAGACGAGGAAGATCACCGGCGGCGCAATCAGACCCTCCGGTGGAGGAGGACGACGACGACGACGAGAAAGCACCGTCGAAGAAGACCTCTCCCGGCTAATCACCCTTGCCGATCGCCTCAAGAAGGTTGCCGCCGACGCTGACTCGTGGAGGGCCGAGTGCTCCCAACTCATTCACCGGGCCGACCTCATCGCCGCCGTCCTCCGCGCTGTGGCCCGCCGCCTCTCTTCTCTACCCCACCAGCCTCCCTACTCTGCTCCCGTCCGCCGCGTCGCCGCCTCCGCAGACCGCTCTCTCGATCGCGCCATCTCCTTTGCTCGCCGCTGCCGCCGACGCCGCCGCCTCCTCCTTCCCTCCCCCGCGGCGCTCCTCCGCTTCCTCATCCCCTTCGCCGCCACCGGTGCAGCTGACTTTCGCCGCGCCCTCGCCCACCTCGACGCCTCCCTCGCAGACCTCCGCTGGCTCCTCTCCCTCTACCCCTACGACGACGGCGAAGGCGGCGTCGCCGCCTCCGTGGGCGTCGGTCTCAGCCTCCCCCCGATCGCCGCCACCGACCCCGTCCTGTCCTATGTCTGGACCTTCGTCGCGGCGATCCAGATGGCATCCCGGCCCTCCGACCGCGCGGACGCTGCCCAATCCCTCGCGAACCTCGCCCGCGATGGTCATCGCAACAGGTGGGTCATCGTCGACGAGGGCGCGGTGCCGCCGCTCCTCGCCCTCCTCGAGGACCGCGACGACGAGGCCTCCCAATCCGCCGCCGCCGCGGCTCTCTCCAACCTCTGTACCGATCGTGAGCTCATCTCCACCGTCGCCGACGCCTTCGCGATCCCGGTGATCGTCCAAACCCTCTCCGATTCGACCTCCACAAGGCTCCAGTCTCAGCTGGCGTCCCTTATCTCCCGCATGGCGGCATTGGACGCCCTCGCCTGTGAGGAGTTCGCGAGGGAGAACGCCATTCTTCCCCTCGTCGCGCTCCTCTCCTCCGATGTCCCGCTTGGCGACGACGTTAACACCGCGCCACCCCCATCCATGACAGCGTCCCTCTCGACTCGAAGCCCTCGCGTTTCCCTCGCCCATGGCGGCGGCGACGTCGACGAGAGCCCGGCAGCCAAGCTCGAGCTCAAAACTGCGTGCGGGGAAGCCCTGTGGATGCTCTGCAAAGGTTCCATCGAAAGCAGCCGCAAGGTCACCGAGACCGTCGGGCTGCTCTGCCTTGCCAAGCTCATGGAGACGGAGGAGGACCAGCTCCAGCTCAACTGCCTCAGGACGGTGATGGAGATCGCGGCCGCTGCGGAGTCCGACGCCGACCTCCGGGGGTCGGCATTCAAGAAGAACTCCTCTGTAGCGAAGTCGGTGGTGGAGCAGCTCCTCCGGCTGGCACAGCAGGGGAGAAGCCCGTCGGTGCAAGCAGCCGCCATCAGGGCTCTAGGGTCATTGGCAAGGACTTTTCCGACGCGCGAGGCCCGTGTGCTCCGGCCACTGGTGGCGCAGCTGGGCAACCAGGACTCGGACGTTTCTGCCGAGGCCGCCATGGCGCTGGGGAAGTTCGCGAGCTCGGACAATTACCTGTGCGTGGCGCACGCGGCGGCGATAGTGGAGTTGGAGGGCGTGCGGCCCCTCATGAGGCTGCTGCGGCCGGGTGAAAAGAGCCAGTTGCCAGGGCTAGTCTTGCTCTGCTGCCTGGCGTCGCACGTGCCGAGACATGAAGCTTTGGAAAGAGAGAGGGTGTTGCTGACGCTGGAATCCGTCCGCCGCAGAGCGGTGGCACGGCACCCTTCCCTCAAGGAGCTGCTCCCGAGAGCCATTCGTCAGCTCCAGCTATATGGACATGAAGCACAAAGTTACATAGGATTCGAGAGGTAGCCATTTTGTTGCTTACATGTACAGTTTCGAGGAGGGGTACAATATGCATGTCCATTTTGTATCCACAAGTGTGACATGCAATACTTTTATATCACAAGTAGCATTGCAGCTTGTAATAATAGTTTAACTACTCACGACTAAACGTTTGCAGGTGGAGTTCACTTGCAGACGACCAAATAACCTTAATTATGCAATGAGATATTCGAGGAATCAACGAAGATCCTCTCAGCAAAAAATAAGCAAATTTTTTCCCCTCACCTTCACATACATTATTCAAAAAAATATCCAAATAATGTGACCTCACAAAAGGATATCCATCACATCCACCTCACTGTGAATGATAAGAACAAGGAGGTATCCTGCTTAATTTCCAAGTCAACCAGGGTCAACACCTTCACACGTGATGGAACAAGGGATATTACATGCACAAGAAATTTGTGGCCACCGTGTTCTAACATTCATATCCAGCTAAAATTTTCCATGATCAGCAATTGTGGTGTTGTTGGGGGTATATAGATCTTGAATTCTAGTCTTACTAACACACCAAGGCATTTAGTAGGTGTACCTCGGGTCAAATCTCCTCCTCCCCTCCCGATTGTAGTATGGAGTTTCATCAATCGTCCTTCTCACATACTCCATAAAAGGCTGAGGTGTTCGAGGAGAGGACTGAAAGTTACCGGTGGATATAGAGTCTGTTGTCGCAGGCCCTGCAACAGCTGACGATGTCGGCCCTGCCTGCCTCGACAGTAAAGACCTGTCTGGTCTTTCCAGCAACCTCATGAAGACTCCGACTGTGACTATCAGCACAGCAGCACAGATCAAAACTGCAGTCCATGTGATATTACTCACTCCTGATGCAGAAGTTCCTTCTCCAGGCTCATAAGTAACATCAATCTCAGTTCTCTGACCTGAAACAAGTAGCAGATATCAATCACTACTAGTTTACATGATTGACAGAGAAAGGAAGAACATTGATAATTCGTTGAGAAGGGGCAATTTACAAGGCTCCTACATTGTAACAGTGACAACTGGTGCAGAGAAATTTAAACACATTATAAAGAAATATTTGATGCAACAAGTAGCAAGCCAGTAGCGGTAAAGCTCAGCTTTCTTTTCTAAAATGAAATTATACCGAAACTTTGTCAGTATAAAAGGATGGCATACCAGTGGCAGGAAGAACAATTGCAATCTTTTCTTTAAATTTTTGGCTTCCGAGGACTTTGACCTGCAATGAATGATCCACGAATAATCATTAATACAAATTTCATAGGTTTTGCAGTTTGTTATATATGTATGTATACATACATACATATATACATACATATATATATGTATATATATATATCTGCAACTGCATCACCCACCTCATACTCAATAATTCCCACCATACCAAAACTGACTATATTTACAGGATTAACGGACAATAAATCTTTGGCATTCCAACTTATCTCGACATCTGCAACAGAAAACAACTAAAGTCATGCTAAAGCTTATTGAAATGAAGTCAACAGAAGAAACATGACTAGCTTATCTTTAAATACCTGTATTCCCCATTATTGCTATGATGCTTTTATTAACCTTTGGTGTCAAGTTTAACTACACCAAACATATGTAGTGTTACTTAGTAAAATTGCAAAAGAAATCATTTATGTGAATCTCCACAATATAAAAGAAAAGTGGCTTATAAGTAAATATTTACCTTCTCAGTGTCCAAAACAAATCCTCCAACAAATGCTGCATGTGCAGATCCAATAACATTTGGTGTTTCTTTCAGTGATGCAATAATAGAGACAGAGACTAATCCTTCACTGTTTGCATTTCCTTGCTGTCTAATACTTGATTTAGACATTACACTCAACAAATGCTTCGGTGAGTATGGGAAGAAGAGGCAATAAGAGTAGCCTGTAACATTGTTGATATATGGCTTTGAATACCTACAGCGTGGAGAAAAAAAATATTAAAAAAAGGAGAAAGAAAACATCAAAGTCTTGAAAAGGCAGATACATATCTGTGTGACAACAATCTGAACGAAACATACCCAACAAATGGCGGGTCAACCCGACAATCAAATGGGGCTTCATTATTTCCAGCAGCTTCCAGCTTGTAGTCAACAGGTTCACTTTAGCAAATAATAGAGGAAAGAATATCAGATTCAACTAGGCAGTGGGAGAACCATGCAAAACATCCAGAAAAAGATACTAGTCATATCGGAATAGCTTTTTCTAAAACACATGAAACAACAAAGGTAAAAGTTTCTCTTGTATCAAAGTCAACCAGAGAAAACAATGAAGGTAAAATCCAGATGTTTTGCCGATGAAGATCTGCCACTCCCGGGATGTTGTCTGGGTACCTTAAGAAGACCAATGTCGAGAATGCTCGACTCGGGCCCTCCGACACTCAAGTCAGCAATACGTCTGAAGTACAAATAAAAGATGTGGAAGAGAGAAAAATACTGAGGGAGACTATTTATACTCCGAGATCTGTAACTATCAGAGGTTAAAGTGGATGGAGCAGTCGCTGAGTCGGTGCAACCGCCAGTCAAGCTGGCAGGTATGGTGGCGTAACTGTTGCCTAGGTGGCAGTGAGATGGTCCAACTGCTCCAAGGTGGCAGTTCCAGTTGTTGGAGAGGCCCAACTGCCGCTGAGGTGGTGGATGAAGTGTCATAACTGTAGCCTAGGTGGTAGTGAGTTGGCTCAATTATCACGACGTGAGAATTCCGGTTGTTGACATGTCACATGAC
The DNA here is from genome assembly GCA_001649415.1 of Musa itinerans. NCBI lineage: Eukaryota > Viridiplantae > Streptophyta > Magnoliopsida > Zingiberales > Musaceae > Musa > Musa itinerans. The sequence goes on along the minus strand of LVTN01000089.1, from coordinate 523,177 downwards.
GAGTTTGATAATGTCAAATTTGTCGCCTTATCACCACCTTTTTATAAGCTATTCTACCCTAATATTTTCTTAAACATATGGATACTTCACAAGTGGGTCCTGGAAAGCTGCTTCAGCAGGAATGCAATCCACTACAAATATGCCAAAGGTTCCAAAACTTAAGAGTAGTTTCCACTTTCCACTCATTTCAAGGTAGATTTGGTTGGCACTCTATGATGCCATTGAAATTTTGGATGATGAATTCAACCACCTTTCAATTTTTTTGTATTATTCTTACTTTTCAGGATTCTGGTATTATGAAAGTCTTCACCTTGTGTCTTTTCTGGCAGACAGTGACATAAAATAGCATTGAATTCATACAAAATAATATTGACTGAGGATACATGATGAAGCAACAGGAAAGAGAAAGAAACAAGGGGAAGAGATAAGAAATGGAATAAGGGTGAAGCTTGATCCACAGATGTCTAGACTTTTGTCAGTGAACATGCTGATCCTAGTCTATGGAAGAATGTTATATCCTACAAAAAGGGAGACAAAAAGGTCCTACAAGGGTGTATCTAATTACGGCACTAAAGCCATGTGTTCATCAAGATAAGATGGAAGAGAGGGAATAGCTTTAAAAGGCTCTCTTTTGATTGTTAAAAAATAACAAAAAACAAATTGAAAGATCAGTCTCCACAGTGGATCAAGTTATTTAGCAGAGACCAATAAAGGGTAAAAAATAAATAGTTTAGAAGCCATAGAACTTCTTTATCAGTTGATCAAAACAAAATGAAGTTCGCAAGCATCTATATTATATAAACAGAGATCAATGGTTCGGATCATTAATTGAAATGGCCTTGATCATACTGTCATATACAAGTGTTAATAACAGTCTTGATCTTGTGTTGCTTTGATGAATACACAGTATATCAAAATCATATAAATTCTCTTTCTAGGACTTTTGAATAACACAGATCATGCTCAATGAAGTTGATCTTTTTTGGAGTCCCCACTGTTAGTTTTAAGTTCATCGAACGGTCAAGACCTAAATCCTCCAGATAGAATTATAGCTCAACTAATTATATAAACATCAACATTTGGTTATATACTATGTACACAAATATAGAGAGGGAGCATGAGAGAGAAATACAAACCTAAATTTTACAGAGAACATATAACCTTTGGTAGGAAATAGAATATTAGTCAGGGTCTCCGCTGGAGCATAAACTGATAGCTGGTCAACTTTCATCACAGCTACTGTTGTTTGCAACTTTAAGTTTGAACCAACAAAGATAACTAGAAAAATATCATAATTACAGAGCATCAGGATCTAGTGAACATCCCAAGCAAAAATTATATCAACAGTCAAAAGGCAAATTAAGTACCTTGAGTTGCACCTTCACCGCGAGCATATCCTTCTCCAGTGATCCTATTTACCAATAGGACACTACCATTACCACTTAACCACTTGCCAGACTGAAGACCATCAATTCCTATCAAAATAAGAATTTGTAGCAAAAGGCTAAGATACGATAATTATATGCTCTGGAAATAAATTCATTGGTTCTAACCATCATTATATATAAAAAACAATTAATTCATTAGATAAGTTTAATTAAGCATAAAATACTTCTACTATTGCGTATTTGCAACACAGAATAAAATCACGTGGAAGCTTTTGCCTAGGAAGAGGAAAAAAGAACATGAAAACCTGATGTCTTCAGAATGTCAACATAAAATCTGATCAACATAATGGGATGGGGCAGACTAAAATGCCGGACCATGAGGGTGGGCTCAGTTGGGCCTACACCTCATCTGCAAGAGTTACTTTTTAAGTATAGAGAATTGTCAGTATCTAAATAAACCTTGTAACTATATCTCGAGTGAAGGTGAGTGACTGGTTAGCCAACTTCAGATACAATTACTAATGAGTGATACAATATATTGAGCTACAACACTAATGGAGCGTAAATGTATGAACTGAACTGTTTTATAGAAGAATTTTAATTACAGAAAAAAATAATAATAATGGGGTGGGGTGAACCAATCATGAAGCATTAGTCCCTAAGAAATGCTTAAGAGAGTACAAGTAGAATCACAAGATAAAGGACTCTTTTGTGCAAGACAAGTGAATGCACTAAACTAAAAGTACTACAAAACCTATAGACAATTTTCACATTCAAACACCTTCTGTTTATTCATGTAGCTATTTAGATTACAATCTTTTCTACATATCGATTTAGACATTTCTTTTATATTTGTCAACATGTACCATCTTTCAATAGGTTTAAGATAATAGATACAACCTTGCAGAGTAACTATTGGTGTCAGAACCAGTTCTTGCAATTACCTTTTCAGCCATATGCTGCTTTTATAATAGCCACCTAAAGACAATTATTTGGCTTTATTACATATGCTTCTATATTACTATATTACAACAGGAATATATGGAGATTTCATATGTTATCATCAGTTATCCAAATAAATGTTTGGCATTAAAGTAGATAAACCAAGTAAATGCCTGACACACTCCCCCAAGAAAAATAAAGATAACACAAACACACAAAACAGACAGAAGAAGCCTTCATATGTCACCATAAAACCATAATGTTTTGGCATACCGCCCATTACAGTATGAAATGTGTGGTACCGCCAGCTAACTGGTATGTGGACAAGCCCGTTTTAGTGGTAGGTATTTATAGTGGGTGTACTGATCAGTATTCCGCATATATCGGTCAATACGGACGCAACTCGACCATTACCAACTGATATGGGTCGGTAATGGTTGGATTTCAACCGTGTCGGTCTCCTCTCCAGTCAAACTAGGTTCCAACAATCAAATTGACTGTTGGGCCCTGTTATGGCCTTTTAAAGCCACCACCTTTCTCCATCTCTCAGTCACTCCCGCTCACTCTCATTTTCACTCCTCACACTCGTTTAATCTTCTTAATCAATGATTAATGAAAATCTGGCACGAATCAATGATTAAGATATTTGGATTAAAGCTCAGGATCCGACACAAAATAGCATTCCTTGAAAACCACATCATTTTCCAAAAGAACCACCATTTCCAGAATCGAGATTACATTACAACATGAAATTTGAGCAAAGAAGCAAAACTATAATAAACATGGATCTTTATCATACTCTTACTTTCATCCTTGAAATTACAGCACATTGTTCACAACAATGATTTAAAGCTATGAGATTCCATTCAAACCAAGTATGTACCAATCAGACCACAGAGAAGCGCTTGAAACACCCAATTTTATAACATCCAACCGGTTCAGTCAAACCAGTTTCAAATTGCAGTAACCCAAATGATTCTCCTTCTCTTTCTCCCTCCCTCCCTCCGCTATTCATCACATTCAAGAGGCTGACAACCCCCCTTCCTTATATGATTACCATTTGCTGGATGCCTCCCTGAAGCTCTTAACTCTGAGACCGAGGGTAAGAACAGAAATCTTAGTCAAAAAAATAATACTGTAGTTGTTGTCCTTCACCAACAGTATAGCAAACATCACAGCTACCATTTCGGTGCAACTAAGGACCAGTATGAGCTTCAAACATAAGATGAAAAATCCTTAATATCAAAGTTCAAAGATTATATATTTCAATAAAGTAATTACAGATATGCTTACACAATTTACTGGTCTGACAACTCACTGGTATGTGAACCAGGATAAACAGAGCAGTACGCCTAGTCTAGGGCCTATATTGTCCTGTATAGGACTTGTGCCATACTTGGGTCGCCCATCCAGGCCTTGTACTGGACAATTTCTTTAATTTTTTGTTTTTTTTATTTTTTTAGGGTTTTTATGAGACTTGGTATGTACCAGTGTTCTCAGTACACCGATATGGTACCAGTACATGAAATTGTGAACCTTAGAATGGTGTCATAGATGAATGGTGAATGATCTCCATAAATAGTATTATATTTGACATGGCTGACTTAAATATGAGCAAAGTTTGGTAGAGTGATGGCCTCAGTATGGATCAAACCCAAGCCCTCAACGTAATGAAAGCAAAATTCACAAGATTGGAATCAAGATTTGCATCAACCAATCAGTTCCACACTGGAGGTTGGAAGGGATATGATGGTATATGGTACTTGTGGATTACTACTAATAATTTTTCATTAAGCATTCCATGTTATAGTTCTAAGCATGTTCAATCCAAGTTATTTGGTCAGTAGGTCTATTGAGAAACAGGTCATGGTTAAATCAGCCAAGGATGATATAATCACAACACCTAAAGCAACTATGAAAATAATTATAAAAATATTATCATCGTATTTTTGCATCATACTATTCATTTTTAAGCCAAATAATAAAGATCATTTGGACAAAATCATATAAGTTAACAAGCAACATCATACGATTCACATGTAACCACCTTTTTTTCTATTTGCCAATTATTAGTTAATAATATTTTTCATATATCATATATCTATGGATTTATAAATGTAAAAAATTTAAAAAAAAATCATATATAGTGACCCATTCAAACCTTGTCCGTACCATCATTAAAGGGAAGGAAAGAAATGGGGTAATCCTTAAATTGGTAAAGAGAAAAAAAGCTTATTTAACCCGCCATAATACCAATCTTTTCTTTCTCTCTCTTGGGCCCCAGACAAATCTTCTCTTCCATTTTCGCCAAGGACGATCAAATCTGATAGGGATACCAACAGATCATCCTCCTCTCCTCTCTTTCCCATTCTTTACCCCTAATAGTGCTAACCCTTTCCAATCATCAGCACAAGTTCCTTAAAGGAATCAGCTTTCATCCACAAGAATCTGACAGATTCTACAACCATCTTATCTAGGTGAGTTCCAATAGATTCTAGCCATCTTCACCAGCAATTTGAGAATGAATCCACAGTCCACACAATCAAGATTTCTCAGATTGAAAGGGACAAACTGTGCCCAAGACTCCAAGTCTGCTGATACCAATCTATCTTAAGTTATTCTGAAAACTACAAATGAAGCTTCTCACATAAAGCCCAAAAACCTTTATTTCCAAGGAGTATTCACCTTTCAATTTTGCCTAGATAGTGATTCTTACTGTTGAATATTTTCTCAACCATGTAATGATTTTTAGCTCAAAGTTCTCTATTTTTTCCTAATTTTCATTATCCATTTATTTAATATTTTGGGATTTTCAAAATCTTTCCTATGTATGAATTTTTAGAAAATGTGTTCATCATGAAGATGATTAATGAATCTGGTCTTGCCAAGCTGATCAGATCTTGATCATGAAACCCATGGCTAATTTTAATTTCAATCTCGATCCCTCAAACCTTGGTCAGGCAAGTACAACTAAAAAATAAGAAAGTATGTGGGTTCAAGGATACAAAAGAAAAATTGCAAATAAAGACATAATTTGCAGAAGAAATTTTGCAGTCAAGGATTGCCTCTTGTGCAACAAAGCATGTCAGTGACTAGAATCAGACATGCTGTTTATGCTTGCGGGGACACTATTTTATGCTCATAACAATCCATGATGATCATTTGCTCCAACTTACATGAGACAAATCTTAGAAGAAATGCATCTTCTGCCACTATCCTGGTAACCTAAATTCTTTGGATTAAGTCAATCCAGCCAGCACAGCAGCCTTTTCAAGATGCATCAGAGACTACTATTTAACAGCATATCATAAGGATGTGACAAACAATGAAGAACTTTCTAGCAACAGAAACAAAAGATAAAATAGTAAAGCAAGTATAGTATTTTAAGGATAAGAATCAGATTAATCTAAAGTGAAATAAAAGCAGGTAAAGCGAGGCACTTACCATCACTAACTACAGAAAAGTTCAGATATTGGCCAACATGAAGAACCGGATTCCTAGGATACAATTGTGCACCAACTGATACCTGGCGAGGTTGATTTTCTCAGTTCAAATTTAACACTAAAATTGGAATATTGAAGCTTGTGCAAAGCACCAATCCATAAAAGTCAAGCTACTTGACTTAACTTCATGATGAAAACGACTAAGCCAAAGAAATTTTCAAGTGAACTTGGTTCTTCCAAACCAGAGAATTCAACAAATATGTTCAAGCAAGAGAAAAAGAAAATAGTTTGACTTCCAAAACCAGTGTTTGGAAATTGAGGCTGGCTGCTGTTATTTTCTATCAATTTGATAGCATAAGCAAATCAATACCAGAATGAAGTCCGCATTTCTTGGGTTCCTATTGATGGATATCCGTACAAGAGCATTACCAGGTTTCTTTGCCTACATGATAAGTAAACAAACACCAAGGAAAAAAAAGAGGAGAATCAACCAGGAAGTCAATCATGGAGGATACAAAAATTGACACTGTTGAATGCTCTGTTGTGAACAATCAGACCAAGCCATCTAGTATAAAATAATAAAATATCTTGAATGTGATAGTAAAAGAGAGCTGACATACCTCTATAAGGACATGTTCATTGCCATGTGTACTGTTATTATCCTTTGATGACATGAAAATAGAGAGGACATCAGGATGATTAGTCTCAACTTCCAGTGGAACCACACCATGCGCTTCAGCAAAAGGATAACCTAAAATGGAACATTAAGTAGAAAATGACAGATCCAGCCTCAAATTCTAAGAATAGACTAGGTACTTCAGTTAAGCTGTGGGTAAAGTACCTAAATAATCTGAGTACCCAATATCTAACTCAAGTTTAGAATTGACAGCAAGATAGGCAACATGTAACAAAGCTTCTGTTGTAGTTACCCATACTTGTGACACCTGAGCAATAAAGAACACGTTAATTTGCCTAAAATAGCTTACTCTACAAGCTAATACAAGACTTGCAAGTAGCAAAAATTAGAAAGAATATATTTAACGAACATCGATATGTTTGCAAATGATAACTAACTAAGCAAGACATGTCACAGATAAGCTATACAAGGGAAAAATGCCCTTTCACAAGGTAAAAAGGTAAATATCCAACAAAAGAAATAAAGCACAATGTTGTATTATTGTACTAATGACCAAGTTATTGGCAATCAAGATAAATAACCAAAAACTATACTTAAGTTTCAGCATATGAAGGGATGGGCAAAAGAGGAAAAACAATAATGAATATGTAAATTAGTGGAGTAAAACAGAAAGTTATATGTGAAGGAGATATGATTTGCTTTAGCCTTCTTAAGATTTAAGACAATGTACAGATGATATGGACAGATGAAAAACATAGATGAAAGCAAAAGTGAAGTTAAGAGGCAAAGTTGAACAATAAAATATAAATATTAATACTACAAGAATTGTTATGTTGGATATTGAAAGACTCAATGGCTTGGTGCAGACACCAAACACTGTAAAATTTTATATCATATTTCCAGAAAGACAATGCTATGCCTTCATGGATTTTTAATCTAAATTTCTATTGGAGACACTTGTGGAATATGGCTGGTCTCTTTGACAAGTCACTTTCTTTGCATTAACTGCAATTTTCCAAACTCGAATAAAGCTTAAGATATTGATATAACTATTTGAAGATATGATGAACTGTAGCACTGGGAGTCGTCCAGAATTTCCAGGTAAATTGCAACTTAACTAAGGTGAAATGTTCTTTTAGTATCCCTAAAAGACCTACAAGAAGGACCAATTCTAACAAAGAAAAAATTTTCATGTGGTATGCTATTAACAGTAGAATATTAATAAAATACTGCACTGCACCAACCACACCAAACAATCTCAGCTAATATCAGTTTTGGTGTCCAATCGGGCTAGTGTGATACGGGTCTACCAGATTGTAAGGTTTTTAATTTCAAATGAAACCGTCTGGTATACATATCGGTCCGCCAATAGACCAGTACGCAGACCGCCCGCTACCGTCGATTGGGGGCTGTTTCCACCCCGTTACCACACGAAATCGGTCGGTGACGATCGATTTTGACTGTCGCTGCCTGCTACGGGGCAGGATTAGCCGAGGGAGAAGGAAGAAGAGGGAGAAGAAAAGGGAGAACCTGGAAATCCGACGCCGCTCTCCCTCAATGATCCTAACCCGTCGCCACCCTCCCTCGCCGAACGCCGCAGATGAGATGTCGCCTCCTCGTCTAAGGCGACGAGGCCTCGACGTCATCAGCGACTTCTCCTCATTCGCACGGGGAGAAGCCTCGACGACGTCGCCGAGGCTTCGCGGGGAGAAGAAAACAAGGTTTCTTCTCCCCACGCGAGGAGAAGAAACGAGACAACGTCGCCTCAACGACGTCACCTTTTTTTATATATTTTTTAACTTTTTTATTATATATATATACCGAACGATAAGCCAGAGCGTACTGCTCGGTATACTCATACAGTATTGTATCGAGCTAAGCATGATACTCCGATACGGTACGAAATTGCGAACCTTGCCAGATTATATCACCAAAACAAGGAAATAAATGAAAATATAATACCAACTAGTACCAAGTACACCATTTCAACAAGTGGAATACCAGTCCATGATTGAACTAGCAAATGCTGGTCGGTACATGCTAGTCTTATCAGTATTTGATTGATTCCTTGGCACTGAAGCATACTACAACACATGATCAGTATGAACTAGTTTTTAATACTGGTACCATTTTGTCAAACCTAGATAAAATATAAGAGTTAACTCATGGAAGCTATTTTATTTTACTAGAAAAATGAAGGAACAATTCTAATTGTGGTTTCTACAGTAATCCCTAAGAAATAATCAATCATATTCTTCAAAAGTGCCCTTAGATGAAACTAGTTTGGAGCAGGATTTTTTTCTAGTAAAAAAAAATTATATCCTTGTAAGATTTCCTACATCTAAGACACTTAGGGGAAAGGGAAATGAAACAAGAATGAAGATTATGTAGGAATATATCTGCTAAGGAATTTAGGGAAGAAAATAATATAATTACCAGCACAATTCATTTAGGCACATCAGAGGCTTATATCAATAAAGAGTTACACTGCATGTACAATGAGAAACAGGCAAGTGCTTGCTAGCAGCTTAAAAAATGGTTAGATGAATTCACAATTGATCAAACAGCACGCATGGTACTTCAAATGATTTCCAATAGCAATAAAGATAAAGAGTAATAGTTTCTGTTAGTAACATTGGTAGCTACTCTAGTATTTCCATTTTTCATACAATCACCGTGTGTCAGGTTTTTGATAATTTGGAACTCACATATTAACTATCAGCTATATATTCTCAGATACTCATGCTGATAAAAGAGAAGCTAGCTTAGAACATTGATCCAGCAGTCGATGATTCAACATTTGCTCCAGAAAGGGTGAGACCACAGAAAAAAAATTTAGATGCAGATCAGAAACAGTGACATAAATATACAAACAGAACAGAAATTTCATTATTACAGATGCTGCTCAAAGACTGAGACTCTTAATTCAGGCATAGTTTGGAACACAACTAACCTCAGCAACCTTTATACAACATGCAATTTCTGCTCTTCCAGTTGCATGGTCATTTGCCTGGATACAAATGTTTTCTTTGCTTTCCTTTGTTCTAATTTTACCTCCGTCGATAGTCATACCTTCCTGTTTCAGAACATCGTTCCTTCCCCATACCCTAAGGATAGAATATGTAATACTTTTCCGGGAGTCTAATTGTCCATATGAATCTGATAATCTAGGCAAAATCTCCGATGTCATGTAAAAGGGCGGCAAGATCCAAGTAATGGGTATTCCAAGGGCTAGAGGAGGACTAGGTACCACTTCCAACGACTTTGATGCAGTGTAAGATAATTGTTGAGGAGAACCAGATAACACAATATCACATGACATAAAAATGGATACTTCTGATCTGCCAGCAGATCTGGTTCACAGACACAAAACTATATAAATGCATGCACTAAAGATATTTGCATGGTACTTACAGGAATACATTCTGCATGCATTTTTCAGCATGCGTTCAATAAATTTTTGCAGTATCATACATCATGAAAACAAAAACAAAAACAATTCAGGAACATGAACTGTAACAAAAGTTGTTCACCAAATCTATATTAAACATTTACACTAACAGCTACAAAATCAATAAGCTGGAGTGCAGATGAGTAACTATAAGTTGGTTGGAATCCTTGTAATATCAATCTAAATAAAGAATAATAATGATAATGTATATTGTATAACATTATAGGAAGCTAGTCAACATAGATCTTACCTAGATGACAAGATTATGATTTAGCTTAAATTTGTGCATCTATAAAGGCCAAACAGCTAAAAAAAACACAATTAAAAACGAACAAAAAATATATTGAGTTTCAAGGTTTTCAGCATCGATCTCTTGTAGACCCTCAAGTTTATAATATCCAGTGCTCAAAACTAGTACTCTTTTCAACATCAATATAGACCAAAAAATTAATGTTATAATTTAATAACAAACTAAATCATTCTTATTTTTAGCTAAAATTTGTATAATGTTTAAAATATTGTGATATGTATATGTCCTATGAACCATTACAAGTGGTCCTAGACTCCTTTCTCTGTCAGGCAGAGGATAACAATTTTGTTTTTGTAAATATAAACCAAGTTCATTAGCTGATATGGAAGGCAATCTTCATCTAACAATATTTATAAACACCAAAGGGGCCTGTGGGTCTAACCTCTTTATATGGAATTGGCTTTGACAGCATGGCTGTAAATAATTAGGCTCACATTATTTTATATTAAATGAAATATACACATCAATGTTGCTCTCACTAGAGGACCAAGGATCAAGTGAGACAGGTCTCAGTAACCAACATTTTTTGCTTTCAAATTATAATTGAATAGGATATGACAAAATATTATGGTATTTCAAAAATGAATCTAAATTTATTTTTTAAAAATAAACATAATTATACATACAGTGTAAACTAGCCACACTTTTTAAATATAAACTATTTTATATTTTCTAATTGTAATTTTAAATATTTATAAAATTATTTTTATGTTAAAGAAGATAAAAATTTAAAGTAAAAAGAATCATTTGGTGCAGGAGGTTTCCATTACTTGATCTCTTGAACACCCAAGTTGTAAAAGAGCAACCATGCCACAGCACCAAGGCTAGCTGTCTATCTAATAAAGTTAAAGCTACTTAAAAATATAAACTTCTTTGAATTTATCTAATTATATGTAGTTTTGAATGCTTTTGATTGATGAATTATTCCCAATCTATCGGCTTTTCTAATTAATGAATTTAAAGTTGTTTCTAAAGTAAACATTTGTTTTATCTAATTATATACAAACATATTTGAATGCTTTTGATTTATTAACTGCTCCAGATCTATCCTAAAACTGACATTTAGTTACATCAGATTTTATTAAAAAATATTAATGGAGAGGATTTGTAACTTCATGGGATTTAAATCCAGTGTGTAACATCCAAAAATGCTTCTTATTCTTGAAACACAGCAGCAATGTGACCATCTCAGCATCAGGAGCAACAATAGTTGGGCAGCCATGGCAACGTTGCAGTGCGGCAAGCAGCGATAGTAGAGGTAATACTCTTCCTCACCTTCCCTCTTCTCCACAAGGTTCTCCATTTTGACCGGACTGTTATGAAACAGGCAGTACCTATTGGTCCAGGCATGAACCAGGATGCAGACAGCCCCTATTTCAGGCAGTCCAGGCCTATTAGAAAACTAAAAAAACTTAAATCTTCAATTAGCGCTTGCTAAAATGAAACCTCTTCTTGCAGGGAACATGGAATTGCTCCCAAGTCATTGTCATTTGCCTCCACCACCACCACCACCATCGTGTGCCACTACCATCCGACAATATCGTCATTGTCGTTCACCACCACCTACCTCTCTGATAGGCTTCCTCCTCTCTTCTCTCTTCTTGCAAGGAACATGGAATTCTGCCTCCACCACCACCACCATCGTGCGCTACTACCATTCGACAATGTCATCGTTGTCATTCACCCAAGGTATACAGTTTCGAATGATACCGCCCAGTACGAGCGACACGTACCGGTCCGACAACATACCGGTACGCGGACCAACCATACCGGACGGAACGCTTAAAAGCGCCCTATATCTGACGATGCGGGGTTATATCAGGAGGTAACGGTCGAAATTTCGACCGTTACCACTCAGCACAGCTCGATAACAATCGATTTTGACCGTTACCATCCGGTAACAGTGCTCCAACGGTCAAATTGATCGTTGGAGCCCTTTCTCATAGATTTTTAAACCCTTCTTCTCCCCTATTTCACTCTATTTCATTCTTATATTCTCTTAAACTATCTCAAACTCTTTTTTTCTCACATTTGTGCTCTCCTAAACTCTACAAAACAACGATTTGTGAATTGAATCGAAGCTAATTTTGGAATATTAAAAGAAAAAACTTTCTAATCAAGAGGTATGTATTCTCTTTCTTTAATTAGTGAGTAATTAAGATCTTTAATATTATGACTAGTGTGTTTAATATTGATTAAATCGAAATTAGACACTTAATAGGTCAAATATTTATATTTCATGCATATTAAATATTGAAAGATATTTATGATAGTAAAATAAGTGTAATTAGGTTTTATTAAAGTTACTGAATGCTGTGATTAGTTATTTTAATAATGATTTAATTAAAATTTGATCGATTTTATGTCAATTCAATGTGTTTAATACCTATTAGGGTGTTTGCCATGTTTATAGTATTGAAAGAAAAGTAATTAGTGGGTAATTAACTATGTTAATCATGTAATTAGTATATCTAATGATGATTTCATCGTAATTTGAACTATATTGGATCAAAATTACGTATTTAATGCTTCCTTTATGTGTTTGACATATTTATGATGGTAAAATAGGTTTAATTAGGTTTTATTAAAGTTATTTAATGCTGTAATTAGTCATTTTAATGATGATTTAATCAAAATTTGATCAATTTTAGGTCAATTTAATGTTTTTAATACCTATTAAGGTGTTTGACATGTTTATAGTATTGAAAGAAAAGTAATTAGTGGGTAATTAACTATGTTAATCAAGTGATTAATGTATTTAATGATGATTTTATCATAATTTATCCCATATTAGATCAAAATTATGTATTTAATGCTTCTTTTATGTATGTAACATATTTATAATGATAAAATAGAATTAGTTATATTTTAGTAAAATTATTTAATGTTGCAGTTAGTGATTTTTTATCAATGTTTGGTCAATTCAATATGTTTATACTTTATAGCTTATTTGATTTAAATTTGATAGGATCATGGCACCAAAGGAACAACCACATGATGATGCATCGGTTCATGCCCGAAAGATAGATAAAAACCGTCATCATTGGCAATGTATTTATTGTGACTACATTAGCAAGGGTGGAGGAATAACTCGGGTGAAGATGCATTTGGCCAACGGATATCCTGATGTTTCAAAATGTAAAAAAATTCCGACGGAGATCCGTAAATTATATCAAAGCAACCTACAACAAGTAAAGGAAGATACATTAAAAAAGAAAGCAAGAGTTGAGGAAGAATATTACAGGGCTACGCAGGAACCAGTTTATGATCAGTATGAGGGTTGCAACGATCAAGTCGACCCGGATCTCACAATTAGGATTCGTGCATCATTGGAGCATTAGTATACGATCAATGAAGCAATGGGGCATCGACGACCTGACTCACTATTGGAGCATGGCAGTGGTAGTGGAATTCACAAGTCGGCCAACATGAGGCAGCCAACTGCTCCTCAGTTATGTCGAACTAGTAGCATGAGGTATGGTGGACTCTGTGGTTTTATGAGAGGTCTTGGCAGGAGGTCCGCACCAGATATTGTTGATATTGATCCACAAGCCTATCCCCCACAAACAACGAAACAGACACGATTGACGATGTATACACAAAAAAAAAGAAGCAAGATCTTGGGAAGGCAATTTCTAAATGGTTTAACTTCCACAGGATTCCAGCCAACACAGCCCAAGGTCTATATTATTAGAGCATAATCTCTTCGATTCAAAAGTCTGGCACAGGGATCCAACCTCCAACACCGAGGGAGATTTACGACGTATACTTAAATGAGGAGGTGGCAGAACTGAAGGACTGGATCAAATCCTTCAAGAGGCAATGGGACGAATATGGGGTGACACTGATGTGTGACAGTTGGACAGGACCAACAAGAATGAGTATCATCAACTTTCTTGTTTATTGCAACAGAAGAGTGGTATTTCATAAGTCAATTAATGCTTCTGAAAAGGTCCAAGATGCAAACTATATTAAGAGCTTGATGGACATTATAGTAGAGGAGATTAGACAACAGTATGTTGTCCAAAATAATAACCGACAATGGAACGAATTTCAAGAAGGTCGGTTTGTAATTGATGGAAAAAAGAAAAACTTTGTTTTGGACTCCATGTACAGCTCATTGCATAAATCTAATGCTGAAGGATATTGGTGAGCTGGACACAATCAAGAATTGTGTAGCTCGAGCACAATCAATTATAAAGTTTATATATAATCATCATTGGGTCCACACTTTAATGCAAAAGTATGTAAATGGTGAGATACTCCGACCTGGAATTACTCGGTTTGTTACCAATTTTATTGTATTAAAGTCATTACAACAAAAAAGACATGACTTGAAGGCAATGGTCACCTCACAAGAGTGGTCTGATTCCAGATATTCGAGATTGGGCGATGGAAAAAAAGAAAAGTTCATTCTTTCCTCTAGATTTTGGGAAACCACGATAGAAATCATAAAAGGTGTAGAACCACTTTATATTGTTCTCCGTTAGGTCGATATGGACAAGCGTCCACAGATGTCGTATCTTAAATATATGTTGATTTCAGCAAGAGAGGAGGTCAGGAAAGCATTCAAAGATGATTTTAAGGCCGACCAATATGTACGGATCATTGATCGTCGGACCAAAGTTCATATAGATCAAGATATCCGTAATGCAGGTAAATTCATATTCAGAATAATTTAATTTATTATTTTTTAGATAATAAAAAATCATACTAACAAAATTATGTCTTGTAGCGTATTATCTAAACTCGGCAATTTAATATCGGTATGCTTTCGGAACGCAAAATGATTTACTAACGACACTACGAAATGTTATATATCGACTCTTGCCAAACACTACTGATGCAGCTAATGCTCTTATGGAGGGTCGATTATTTCGAGAAACAGTTGGTTCAATCTCCGACGTTGTAGCTGTATCGTGTCGTTACACTATGGATCCTGGTGAGAAAAAATTACACATATTGATTATCAATTATATTTAATGTTAATTATTTGTTATACTAATAAAATCTTATATCTTTTTGCAATCGAGTGGTTGTTACAATTTGGAGGGGATGCACCACATTTAAGGAAGGTTGTCGTTCGTGTACTTTCACAGACGACAACATCTAGTGGTTGCGAACGTAATTGGTACGTTTGCATTGATTCACACGAAGGTCCGCAACAAACTCTCCTACAGACGATTAGAGAAACTGGTATATGTCCATTATAACATGTGACTAAGATTACGATGTGCTGAGCTGGATAAGGAGCCAGAGGAACCATATATTGATCCAATCAACCTCCAATTCTACAATGAAGATTCAAAGCCGATGTTAGATTGGGTTGAAGCAGCAGAGAACCAAAAGGATCCTCTACTTGATGAGGCGAGAGATCCTCAGCGTCCTTTACGTTTTATCACCGAGGCAATAAAAGAACAAGAAGAAGAACAACCCCAACAGGTGGAAAATTCCCCTCGATCACAACGTGGCAGGAGTCAAACAACATCGAGTCAAACTGCTCGAAGAACTACAGACACCCAACGATCACAGTCGTTCGCCCAACGTGCAAAGGCAAAGGGGGAGGTAGTAGAATCAGTCACATTGTTGGAAAGAATCGAGTCGGGCGATGAGACACCTTCACAATCACATTCAGCAACTCGCTCGGTCCAAAGACATGACAGCAACACGGACAGCAGTGCCTTGACAGATGATGGCGACGATGTCGGGCAGTCATTGGTCTCGTCTACACAACTTGAGGGTGGTACATGGACCGAGGAGCAATATTTTACACGTCACCCAAGATTCAGATCATGGAACTCGACAAGGTACTGGTCAAGTTTATGCGCAGAAGGGGAAGGGGAAGGGAAAGGCAGTGGATTAATTTGAGCAGATGCGATAGAGCCTCACTGATATAGACACAGAAAGAAGCTCATCGTATTCACAATCGTCATATTATGGAGAATTATACGGGCAACAACAGTACGGTGATAGTTGGTCATCCTTCTATAAGCAACAATATGGTACAAAGCAGCAAATCAGTAGCGAAAGTAGAAGCTCTGACATTCAACAATATATTCCTCAAGAGCTGCCTTGGACAAATGTGATTCATGATAATCAGCTTACGATCATCACCACATTGATGCATCAATGGCATACGATGTATCAATACACTATGTCATGGGATCAATTTCCTAATTGGGTCCAACAAACATATCATATTAATATGTAGATGTATAGGATTGAGGACCTCGATCCACCACCCGTGGAGGCCCGTCGTTTGTTTTGGTGGTGGAATCAGCAATCAGGTATATCTACATATGTGATTATTTAATTTATTTGAATTTTAGAGTTTATATTGTAACAAAATAGTCTAACAATTCAAATGATTTTTCTGTAGATATTTCAATATTTACACAAGGACAATCCGTAACGGACTGAAATACGAACCTTGCACAAGACTATTCCTCAAAGCCCGAAAAAGATGTGAACATTGATTTTGCTAAACTTATACTATTACTATATTTATTTCTAACTTAGAAACCCTATCCTAACTTTTGTTTTTTACTTTCAGATATTTTCAGAGGATTTTACACCTAAATTAGGTGTACCGCTCGGTACGCCTAGGCATACCGCTCAGTACATGGTACCGTACCGTACCGAGCCAAGCTCGAAACACTGATACAGTACGGTATTTCAATCCTTGCATTCACCACCGCTTACCTCCCCAGGAGGCTTCCGCTTCTCTTCTCCTCTTCCTTCACAGCTTCCTCTTCTTCCTTCTTCCACCATGACCTTCTCTTCTTGCTTTCTCTTCCTCCGCCTCCTCTTCTTCCTTACTCTTTCTTTTTTCCTCTTTCGTCCTCTTCCTCCACTGCACCTTCCTCTTCTTCTTCTTCATTTTCGAAACACCAGTACTAGTGTACCATATCATGTATCGGTACATAGGTACCAACATATATGTATCAATTCAACCAGAGACCGATACGGGTTCATACACGATACAAGAACCCTTGCTTCTCAACCTATTCTTTAACTAAGTATTGACAAATCATCCATATAGATCAGTTACGACTTGTATCTACTGAGTCTTGCCTAGTTCCTATTGTATTGGCTGCATCAAAGGGGCAGAACCGAAGCCAATAATTATGTAATGTTAGGTCAATACAGAAGTAATGGACAAAAAGTCAAGTCTAAGAATCAGAAATATATAAAAACCACTTTGTTATTATATCCCAATATTTGTGCTATACAAAAACAAAAAATTCTGATTGAAGTTCTAATATTACAATAGGAAGTTGAGAACCATTTTTCAGTTAGGATAAGAAGTTCTCAAGTTCTTTGTGACACAAATATGGATCTAAAGGGAGTTACAAATTCATGATGAATTCCTAATAGCAAAAAGAAACTGCTTTACTAAAAATTAGTTCATCTCACCATTCATAGTTTTGTACATCTCTTCTTCCAAGCTCCAGGTTTCAGCAAATCCACAATCAGAAAAGTATCATAGACTCACAGTATTGCTGTATAAATGATAATCACTTAGCAAGGACTTTTTCAAAATGTCCTATGCTTTAATTATAGAAAGAATTAAAGAACCAATCCCTCCTTAAGTTACTTTCATAGAATAGAACTAAATATGGAAATTATTATACAACAACTTTTTATTTATTTTCAGTTGTTCTGGACCTTCTGGTTTCAGTATAGCATAAGCAGGTACCAGAATGGGAAAGGAAACTTGGAGATATGGAACAATATACTTGAGGTTTATTATAGTATATTTTTACAAAATTAGATTCATGCAATAATTTAATATATTGAATGCAACCTTGCAACTTTGTCAAGTATAAGACCCAATCTGTGGTTGAATTAGACAATCTGCTTTTACCAGCAAAAGTCAACTTTTATATATCAATATAATGATTATGCAGTTAAAGTATAAAATGGGCTGAAAGGTTTATTACCATACAAGAAACTAGCCAAAAGAGTGTACCATTGGAGAAAAAAGGGTTCAAGTCATGGAAACAGCCCCCCCCCCCCTATAGGCTTCACAAAGTGATTTTATCAGGACCCCGCAATAGCAGGAGCCTCATGCACTTGGTAGCACCGCAGATTTGAAGGGAATAAACCAACTATTCCCTTTATTTGGAGTTCATGATAAGTGTATTCCAAAAATATATACTTCTTGAACTAATCGCATTGGCATCCAAGTCAAAGTGAATACCTTCCAGTCAAAACATTAATAAATGCACCGTCACTGGCAACTGAATGGCATGGATAACCATCTTGCTCACAACTGTCTATTCGAAAGCTAAGCACCTAGCATACAGGATAAGGGCATCAGTATACCACCACAAAGCATAAACAAACACCAAGCAATTCAGTGAAAAAATCACCTTCTCGTTCCCTATTGTCCATTTGTACTCTTGACAGACCTCATAAAAAGAAAATAAGTCTCCCTGCTTAAGCATTGATGAATCAGTAACAGCTAATCACATTAAAAAAAAGTAGCATGCTTGCTCAGGTTCACATGCCTCAGGGAAAGATGGAAAGACTGGCATCTTGCAACCAACACAAAGTTGGTCGCTTTGCAGATTCAAACCCATTGCTGGTGGAATTCCAACTTCAATTTTTGCATAAGCTTCACATATCAAGGAATCCCCATTCCCATAAACAGCTGCACGGACAGTCTAACAGTGGGAGTGTAATTCATTATAATTGATTTATTTAGCATAGAAACACAATATTCTAATCTACCACATAAAGTAATAAAGTCGGTTTTTAATTAACAAAGTGACACGGATGAGTTGAACAAAAAAAATAATCAACAAAAGATCCATAATGAAAAAAAAATTACTACTTATCACTTACAGCATTTCCTATGGATTTAGCAAAAAGCTTTCCTGAAGGTTTCTGAACAACAACAATTTCCTCATGCAGGCTGGTGAACTCAACAAAAGCTCCAATTCTCGGGCCATCTTTCACAGTCAGCTAAAAAACAGTTAAAGATTGTTATGCAGCTAATCAACATACTAGAGCACATAAATATGATGTTACATAACTAAAAACTGTTATGCTTGAATTGTGCTGCTTCAGTGCCATGAGTTTCACAAGAGCAAACAGTAAGCTGCAGAGGACAGATGTTTGCTCCACATTCCATACCACAGCATAACATTGGGGCATGTACCCAGCAAAGGTATTCATGACATGGAATGGGCAAAATATTGACACTCCCACATGCAAACTTATTATTTATAGTTATAGCAAAGGCAAGAAGTTGCATCCTTGGACTAGATAGTAAATGAATGACTACAAAGATATTACCAAGTAAGAGACACCAGGAAGAAGGTAAAGATATTCAGGATGCAGGCGTAATGGTCCATATACTTCCACTTTAACAAATTGACTAACGATTTCATAACCTGATTGTTGACTGACACTGACCTGAAATTAAATATCTCATCAGGAAACCTAATATGTATATGATAAAGATATTTGATACATCCAGATTAACATAAGAAATGCCAAGATAATATAAACTTACAAAGAGAGTTGCAATACCAAGCTTTGCTGCTCTGACGGAAAAGTTAGGTTCACGTACTAGCCAATTGCCAGTTCTTGAAGAATGGTACTCATGAACAGGCTCAAGTATGCCATCCTCAAGATGCACTTTAATTTTCATATACATATACTTGAAAACAAGAATAACATAAGTTCTAAAAAGGAAGATAGATATTAATTTTTTTTCACAAAGAAATATGAAAATTGAACAACTAACTAAATAGAAGACATATTTCATGTTTTAGCCCAATGAGTAAACATATATCTCTTCAAGACTAGCAATGTCATGCAAGCACCAGTAAATAAGTTGAACAAAAATGAATTCCAATAAACATCAAGAAAAATTCCTTTGCATAGAAAAATCCAATGTTTGTTTGATAAATGATTGCATGAGAAAGTGGTGACATAATTAAGGGTAAAAACATGAAATCAAAGAGACTGTTTGGTAAGAAATTATGGGCACCTGAGAAGAATCAAAGATGATACCATCTTCTGTCCCAGCCAAAATATCAAAAGTTTTTGTGGTTCCTTCCTACAATTTTAAGACAAAGCATATCAAGCATGATTTCTGGATAGAGGGCAATTATGGTGACAGAAAGAACCATTACCATTAGGCTTATCTCATCTTGTGATATTATCTTAATCCAGTCCACACTAGCCACTTTAACCTGTTATATAACAAATAAATTAAAATCATTGCTTGCAAAAATTGGACATCTGGCTTGCTGGTGTGTCCCCTAAATGACATAATGAACCATCAGCATACTTGCATTCGAAAGTTTAGAAAAGCATCCAATAGTTTAGCTTCCTAGAATTGATGATTGGAATCTTGTTAGCAACCAATCAAAAGAGAACCAACCACAAGCAAGCTTCAGAACTGTTAATCTATTTGTAAAAACTCAATTCTGACACACAAAAAATAAACATTAAGGCCTTTCACATCAAACCCAAAATCTGTAGTCCATTCACACCTGATCCTTTTTAATCACATTGGAAATGCTGCATATATGTGTCAAATTTCAAGCATGCACAATCATCAAACAATTTTGTGTGCTTGCAGTTGCGACTTAATTATGCATGACATTTATGGCTGTACATTAGAGAAGAACAACACCATACTGAGTTCCTAAAAGAATTCCTGACACAAATAACATAGTAACTTAGAGAGGCACACCTCTTAACAAGGAGACTTTTATCCAACTGTAAGTTAGCTGCTTTTGCCTCTTAAAAATTGAAGCTAAATATATCTTTTTGCAAGAGACAAGCAACTTCATTCCTGACACAAATAACATAGTAACTTAAAGAGGCACACCTTTTAACAAGGAGACTTTTATCCAACTGTAAGTTAGCTACTTTTGCCTCTTAAAAATTGAAGCTAAATATATGTTTTTGCAAGAGACAAGCAACTTCAGATACACAACACCAACCTGAGGATTCCTCCAAACCTTAAACCGCACCATAAAACCCTCCATGCTTCCTCATCTTCTCCTCTCTAGTCCTCCAAACAAGGGGGACAGGAAGAAAATACATATACCAAACAAGCTCCTCTTCACATGAATAACATAGTAAACAATCAACATAGAAATACTAATGTTTCACATCAAAAAGGCACACAACGTAATTCAGAAGACACCTCTTAACAAAAAAGGCTTTTATCCAATTGTAAGATAGCTACTTTGGCCTTCCCAAAACTGAAGCCAAATATATGTTTTGCAATAGACAAGCAACTTCAGATATGCAACACCAACCTGAGAATTCCTCCAAACTTCAGTACCACACTACACACTCAACCGGCGCACCCCCCCCCCCCAAAAACCAAAAAACAAAAAAAAAAACCCCCATGCTTCCTCATCTTCTCGCTAGAAATCAGACTGTTAGATTCCCATCTTATTTAATAGAAAACACAAACTGTATACAGTTCCTGAGCATAGTATAAAAAGAAATGGTGACATTGATTTTCTCAACATCAAACCAAAAGTACTTCAACTTTCTTCTCTTGAGAAACAAAATTGTATTTATCAGGAAAGAGCCAATAAGTACACAAATAAGCTGTATATGCAGCTGCCAATGTATAATTCATATTGGAATGAATTATTAGACTCCAAGAACAGTACTGTAATAGACCTTTTTTTTCGAGTTTCTGCAGAATTTGAACATACATTGGAGAGAAAAATTTATGTCATAATCCTATCCTTGTGGAAGTCCTCTCCCTTAATTTGATCACTGTGGTCATGAACTCTCAAATTTAAAAAATCAACACAAACAGTATGGAAAAGCTTTTATGAATAACCGAACAAGATACATTCATTTGGGAGCAGATTTCCAAATATGAACTACTCCAGTTCGCTAACTAGTAAGATACTCCATCTCGTCAACTAGTAAAATATACCTTTGAAAGAAGAGAACAAGTTCCTTCTAGTTGCTAATCTTCTCTCTGATTTTTTCCAAATGCACCCCCCTAGTCCACCCTCTCACACCCCTCCCACTGTAACCCAACCAACATTCTATTAACCTTTTTGTTCCAACCCACTCAGGAGACCCACCTACAAAAAAAAAAATTAAAATTAAAGAAAAATAAGGAGTCAGAAAAAGAACTGCAATCCAAATCCTTTCCGATTGGATACACCAGCACTTCAAGGACAGCCTGCCCCAAGTAACATATAAGCCCAACCAGAAGCATGCATGCACTGCTTTATACATAATGCGCAGCAGACACAGACCATAAAACTAGTTCATTGTATTTGGACCACCCAAGATATTTCTAGGACTAAGACAAACTAAATTGAGGCCTAAATAGGGTTGCCCACCCAAGTATAACAAAATGAAATAAGCCGTTCAAGAAATATTGTTGAATGGTTGATAATTCACTGATTCCTTTTCCTAATAATTCAACAAAATGAAGTAAATTAGGTTTTAATTTACCCAATTTCTGGGAAAAACTGGAACAGTTCTTCAAGTTGAACCTTTTCCTTAAGAAATGAAGCCTCTCCTTGAAGATTTCAGAGAGGTTGTGAGAGATCTGAGATAGATTTGTATGAGATTTGAGAAAATTTTGAGAAAGAGATGTGAGAGAGGATGAGAAGAGGGCTGAAAGCGGGTTGTTTAGGGCATTTCAAATACACCAAAGAGACCCCAATGGATTTTAGGACTAGGAGGTTGGCTTACCGCCAGGTCCAGGACCCATAACAGGCAAAAATGGGATGGTAAGCCTGATTCAATGGGTTACTGAGAGATAACCCTTGATGTGGACGCGAACTGCCTAGAAAGGACTGGTCCATATGTCGGTTTATGCTCGAACCGGTAAGTATCACTTGGTATATATCGGTCAGGCAAAATTAGGAACCTTGGTATAAAAAGAAACCAGAAAAGCAAATACATTTTGACCCCAAGGAAAAATCATCAGAAACTCAATACAAGACAAAAGTATGTTGATATCCAATAGTCAATTGTCAAAAGCAAGTGAAATCGCAATGTTTCATATTGGGGACACATTAAGCAATGTGGCAAAAGACATTTAAGAATCAGTTAATAACTGTTCTTGGCTTCTTGCAAAGTAAGAATAAATGGTTTATTGGCATACACAATCCGGTTGGTAAAGCATCAGTTTTGTGCTTGATAACACATTTTTGTTACCAAATATGACAAGTTGAAGTTGAAGTCATACGATATGAATTATTGAAAACCAAAAGTGGGAATAAACAATATTCAAGAATGAGCATGAGAGGTCACAACAACAGATAAGAGAGATTCAAAAAGTAAACATAATGGTCAATATGATAGCACTAGAAAAGTACAGATGGCCTCTGACAAGGTTTTAACCCAGAGAATCTGGGTTATTATTCCTCCTCCTTTGGATTAATTTTTATTTGTTATGATTTTTGCTGAGCTGTTCTTTACCAGAAAAAGGAACTACTTTATCCAAAAGGGTATCACCCCATTTATTTCATCAAATAAAAAGTTTAAATGTCAAACTAATACTAAGCAATATAAGAAAATATAAGACACATTAGATGAATTTGTCTCGTCTAATAATAAAATAAAGTACAAGAAAGGGAAGATGGACAAGTAAATTAACCAGAAAAGCTTCTCAAATTAGAAAATTCAAAAAGTCAAGCATAATATTTTTTTCAAATAATAAAAGAAGCAGAAGAAATAAAACAAAAACAGTTAACTAACATAAAGCTTAAGTAGTAAATCAAAAGAGGGTACCAATGCTGAAGCACTGGCAGGAGGTGAAAGCCCACTATCACGAACTATCACAAGAGCCATTCCCAAGCCTCTAGCACCAACGGTGAAGTGTGAACATTCAGTGCTTTCAGGAGGTTGGACTATTCCTGCCACTTGTGTATCATTTATATAAGCATCTAGGAAACAGGTTCCTCCAGTAATTGATAGATTCACCTAAACACATTTTACCAAATATAAGCTCAGATATCTGGGTAAACAAACAAAAAATTAAAAAACATTAGTATGACCACAAAACAGGATTTAGCTAACATGTTAACAAGAGAGTTTATCCCACAGTATCAAAATTGCAGATTTCCCAGTATGTTAAACACTTGCCAGGGATAATTTGATGAAAGATAGTTTGAAATTAGAATAACACAAAACCACATGCTTAGTTGCACTTGCTTATGGTAGCAGAAATAGATTGCAACAGAAATGAAGACTGTACAGGCAACAAAATAAAACCAAAGGGCTTTAAGTCCTATGAGTAGATGCATTACAATAAACTCGAACATACCGACAAACTTTGAGTTAATAGGATCGACTCAGTACGGGTACCAACCAATATGTTCCGATACTGGTCTAGTGGGTATTTGAAACCATCATGGTCTTACAAAAGATGATATTATTGTTTAGCAAATGCATACCTCTGCTTCAGGATAAAAAGCTATTAAAGCAAACTCCGGTAGAACCCTCAATGAAGCTACCAACTGGATTTCATCCAAAATTTGAGTCAATAAAAATTGTAAAGGATTGCAAAGGACAAAAATTAGAAGCAGCATCTTTTAAAACCATTGAAAATATGCATGTAGTTCAACAACCTGTAAAGGCATCGCATCTGTAAGTGCAGCAACTTCTAGCAGAGAAGAAGCTTCCTCATAACGATGACTATTGAATTCTTCAGAAAATCCAATTACTGTAACATGGACGATACACTGGAAAGTATTAAGAAAATAAGTTCCATTTGACGAATATTTCACAAAAAAAATTCGTGAAATCATGTTAATATGTATATGCCCTTGGAACATAAACTAAATATATCAACAACTAAGGGAAAGATCCATAGCATGAGATATTGAGAACCATGTAATGCAATCACTGGCCAAGACATATGCCTAACAGTACAGTAAATGGCCACAATGCTTGCCAATCCCATCCAACCATATTAGTTATTGCATGCCATCCAGTCAGAGGCCAATACATCCCTCAGGTCACAATAATATAAGCACAAGCAATTTGGAAATTCTAATCAGAATCTAGCAAAAACAAAGAACAGCAGTAAATTCATTACGTAATTGTATAGTTTTCAAGAAGAATCATCTCATACACACTATATTTAGAAGACTTTTCCTTTTTATAGGTAAGATATATCAGATTGTACTATCACTAACAATTAGGGCTCCAATGTAATTGGTCTGTAGGTTGACACTTCTATTGTATTCCTGAATTATGATCGAAGTTTGTGTTTGATGACCTCCAATTAATATAAACAGCTTAATTATCTCATACTGGGCTAGCAGTTCCAGCATTATTCTAAAATTTCTAATCTTCTCTGTGCTGTTGATTTTTTTCGTGGTACCAAAGCCAATAATTGGCACATGAAAAGGATGGACTATGCATCTTGTTAAATCATTTTGGGGATGGGATCAGCTCTCCCAATCTTGGTCAGCTGTTTTAAAGGCACAACTGTCAAGGGGATATTTCTCTGTGATTTTTGGTGCACAACAAAGTAATTGTGTTCCAGCAAGCCTTGTTTGGCATGCAATTTTTGGTAGATAGTTTGCCTTCTGTTTATTTTATGGGCAATTTTGTCTTTCCCTCAATTTTATGGGATCCAGATGCTTGGTGGATAAGATAAAACAAAATTTCTCACTTTTTGTCTTACTGGCAAAATTATTTCCTGTAGGAATTTACCCTATTGGGCTATAAAATTCAAAAGATAAGATGCATAACACATGCACAAAACTCTGATATCAAACTGAAGCAAGCACAATAGAACCATTATTATAAAGAGAATAAAATGTCAAAGAAGGAACAAGACTATGAGAGGAAGACGGGGCTAGAAGTAGGAAAATTTTCAAGTAGAAAAAGGAATGACTAACATTATCAAGCTATATAAGAGTGAAGAACAAGGGATTTTCACAAACATGTTAGAAAAAAGAGGCTAGAAGCAGATGAAAGAATTAAGGAGAAAAGGTTAAACTAGGAAACACATTCAATCAAAACATTGCTTATACTCTAATGTACATATCACAATAGATTTATTAGAATTATACATAGATTGATTTTTTCTTGAGATCTCTTTATACGGTCAAATTTGCATTGGTTTTAATGAAGTAAATTGGTTTGCCAATCTTCTAGAAGTTTTTTTGTTGAGATCTCTAGAAAATCTAGGCCCAGACCAATCCCAAAATAACGCAAATGACTAACAGCTTCAGAGGCAATATAAGTAATCCTAGACAACGACAAGACTCGACTCAAAAGAGAACTCAAACCTAAATTTGATTCAATGACTCGATACAAACTTTTTTATGAACTCAGAGGTGACTCAAACCAACACTCAACCTAAACAAAAGTTAACTCATATAGAATCCCAATTGAGAGACCTAAGATGAGTCAAACCTGTTCAAATTCATTGTCGCTACACATCTACCAAAATTAACAAAAAATAAGTCCAGAATGACATAAAACAGTAAAGTCAAAACTCTGATCCACTAAATCAAATCTAACTAGACTAGACTAATCTCAAAACCATGGTTGTGCCAAAGGATTGAAATTTCAACCAGTTCGACACGTTTGGCCAGCATTTACCAGTCCGACCACTGACCGGTAAGCAGACCAGCCCAAACTGGGTGGTTCGGTCCAGTCTATATATATAAATAATATTCTTTTTTAACATTAGAAACTACAGTAACATGATGTGCAACTCCTCATGATGGCAACAATTTCAAACATCTGCCACTAGCCACTTGCCGCCTGCCAACTGCTCCGGTTCACTGCTGCCTCCTCTTTTTTCTTTCTTCCTTCTCCACAACCTTCCTCTCATCATCCTCCTCTTTTTTTTCCTTCTTCCTTCATCCTCCTCCTCCTCTTACTCCTCTTTTCCTTCTTCATCCTCCTCTTCTTTTTTCTTCTTCCGCTACCTTCTTCCTCTTCTTCCTTCTTTCTCTTTTCCTATAGGTTTAGCCATGGACCAACATAGGTCTGGTAACCGAATCTGCAAATATTGGTTGTCATTGTAGAAGTATAGATATGGAAAAAAAAGAAACACAAATGGATTATTAGCTTTATTAAACCTCATTTAGGTATCAAAGGAAAAAAGCATGAAATAAAGGATAAAATATGGATTTTCTTAAAAAGAAGATACAACAAAAACGATAACAAAACCGTAAGTCCCAACTATTTGGGGTTGGCTACATGGATATTTTGCTACCGTTGAGATTTGCAAAAAATCATTTTTTTAGTTAAGATTAGAGTACTTAGATCTTCATTTATAGTTTCTATTAAAGTCTTTTTAGGTCTTCCTCTCTCTTTTATACAACTAACATTAATCATTTTACCTCTTCTGACTATTGCATTTAGAGATCTCTTAAGCAGATGCCCATACTATTTTAAACGATTTTCTTTCATCTTATCCTTTATAAAGCGATACCTAGTTGCAAGGTTTATCGTACCAAGCAATGTCATGATGTATTGCTCAGTACGAGTGATACATACCGGTCTATCGATACGTCCCATCATACCATGTGTTGATATGTCAGTACATATCGTACCGATGGTCGATCGGTACACCAATACGGCCCGCCGGTAAAGCGAACCATATCTAGTTGTTCACAAATAAAAATATTTATTTTCCTATCTTTCCAAGTATCTCCACACATCCATCTTTATATTCTCATCTCGACAACACGAACTTTTTGTATATGTTGTTTCTTAACTGCCCAGCATTCAGATTGTTGGTCTCATAATTGTCTTATGATTGTCTTAAAGACATTGCTGGTCTCATAATTGTCTTATGATTTTTTTTAATCTCAAAGGTATCCAATGATTACATAAGACTCTTGACATCCCTCATCATTTTAATCATTATGTTTTCACTCTATGAATAATATCTTCATTGATCCCTCGATCTTATTGAATAATTGATCCAAAATACCTAAGGCTTTTACTGAAGAGAACTTCTTATCCATTCAACGTAACTATATTCTCCTATCTATTCTTAGAATTACTAAAACTACATCTCATATATTCAATTTTAATCTTATTTAATCTAAAACTTTTAGCTTATAAGGATTGTCTCCATAGCTCAAGTTTATAATTTATTCCACTTAAACTCTCATCAACTAAGACAATATCAACCAAGGTTCGTAATTTTGTATCGTACCGACGTATCGAGCTTTGCTCGGTACAATACCGAGCAAAGCTCTGCTCGACGTATGGGCGTATCGAGCACAGGGTTTTGAATACTGATCTGTATCAACGTATCGAGCTATGCTCGGTACGATACGTACCGGTATATACCCTCGATACGCTAGGGCGTACTAATGGTACACCCTAAAACCTTAAAAATACATTCACCTACCACGCCAAGACATATACCGATCGGTATGTCTCGGTAACGGTCGAAATCCGGGTCGGTATCGATCGGTACACCTCGGTACCAATCAGTATGCCTCGGTACCGATCAAAACACTGATATTGCCCGGTAGAGGATAGTCTGCGTACCGATATTCTCTCGGATCGGTATGTACCGCCCAGTACACATCGAAATTGAGAACCTTGACCGAGCAATACGCCATAGTGAGTATATATAGATATATATATATATATATATATATATATATAAGGAGGCGTACGGTGCCTCGACGACATCGCCTCCTTTTCTTCTCCTCGTCACATCAGACGAGGAGAAGAACGCGGTCGTCGCCTCATCTGTGACGTTCGTCGAAGACGTCGAAGGCCGCAGACGTCTTCGGCCTTCGGCAAAGAACCGATAAAGAAGAAATCGAGCCGCCGCTTCTCCATTACCTCCTGGATCGAGATCGTCGAGGGAGGGCGGCGTCGGATTGGGAAGCATTGAGGTTCTCCCGATTCTCCCTCTTCTTCGAGAGCTTTCTCCCTCGACGCTTCTTCTTCCCTCACCGCAGCCAAGCTGATACCACCCGGTAGCGGCGGCGGCGACGATCGAAATCGATCGCTACCGACCTGTTTCGGGCAGTAATGATCGAAATATAGATCGTTACCGCCTGAAACAATCCAGAATCGCCCGATACGGGGCTAGATTAACGGTATCGCCTGATAGCGAGCGGTCCACGTACCGGTCTACTGGCGGACCTATACGTATCATTCGAAATTAAAATCCTTGATATCAGCAGCAAATAACATAAACCAGCGAGGTTTATCATGTAAATGACTAGTAAATTCATCTATTATCGATGTGAAAAGGTAGGAACTTAATACGGATCCTTGATGTAATCCTATGCTAATAGGAAACTCACTGGATACACTCCCTATAAAGTTGTATCATTCTCCTACAACACTCTATCTATAACTATTAGCATCATTATCCTCTTTAAAAAGAATATACAACTCTATTGTTTACGAGGAAGTAAGAAACTCCAAGAGAATTACTCGAGTGTGGCATGAATACGATTTTATTGTTTATAAGAAAATGACACAAAATTATTTTTCATATTATTCAGGAATTGTGATAAGAAAATATAAAAAAAACACAATCTATGAATTCCATATCCACATTTTTATAAGTCATACAATATAAATATCATATCCACATTTTCATGAGTCATACATATATAAAAAATGAAGTTACAAAAGTATGTATGAACAATAAGATTCACTGTATAATCGTTGCAAAAAATCATATCAGATATGGTGTAACCCAGTCATCAAGATAAAGCAATATTATGCATTATTATCTATCAGAAGGATCCAACCAACAAAATATGTCTACAACATAAAACACACTAAGTATATAGTTCTCAAGAAAAATCAAAGCTACAAGAAAACTATTGAACACAATGAAAAGTAATCAGAAACCAACCAATCCTGAAGCATTCTTAAGAACCAAAAACCTCTCCCACTTAGCCCCATCAAACTGCACAACACTATTGGTGTCATTCCAAAAGGCCAATTCTTCACAGCCACTAAGTTCCCACCTCAAGCAAAGAGATGAAGAGTTTGCAAAAGCTCTTCCAGTCGCATGAATACTAACAGCAGATATGCGAATTGTGCATCCATTAGATACACTGATAGGAGAAACACGAAGTCTTGCAGGATTTCGATCAGCATTGATTGCAGCCTCAATGACATCAAGTTTGCTTGCTGTTTGACATTATAAAGTAAAACAGTGTGGAAAATAAGCCATATCAATAACATAATTCATGTATAAGTTCACATTTCAGAACCATCTCCCATTAAAATGTGTTTGATGCTGGCAGAATACGAAAATAATTACCAGGTTCATTAACAATCATCACGATTGATGAAGGAAAGCCACATAGAACAGTCAATTCCAAGTTAGCTATTGCAGGCTTTGGATGGTCGTCTCCAACTAGATTTCCACGTGAAAAGAGCAATTTCTGAGCAAAAAACAAAAACATATGATCAGAATACTCTTACCCACTAAAATTATTAAAACAAATTGAAATGTAAAGAATACTAATAGTTTTTAATATTTCATATTACTTACAAACTTCCCAAATGTTTGACAAACAACTTTGTACAGCCTCCTATCACTTGAGGTTTCATGCAGCTGAACTACTGACAAATTCTGCTCACCTAGAACATCAACAGTCTCAATAAACTCAACCTTTTGATCCCATCGCTCAGGTCCTCCAAGTAACAGAACATCCATCATTGAACCAGGAACTAGATACAGTTCATCAAGACCTTTACCATCTAAATCCTGGAAAGTAGCGTCAGTTTTAGACAAATCAACCCAGTAACCACCAAACTGATCACCATTTCCTGCCTGATAAGCAATAAGCGGGTAGTATGCAGCTATAGATGAAACAGCCTTTAATGTAATAATTTGATCCAAAGACTGAAAGTAAGGTACTGATTCAATGGACAAACTTGCATGCAGCACAGCTCGGCCAACGCCAAAAGCAAACAGAGATGTCCATGCACAAGGATGACCATACTGTGGCTTAGAGTCATCCACATGACGGAAAATGTCAGTGGACAATAAATCTGTAGTATTCATAAATTTAAAAGATCCACTTTCTGAAGATACTTTCCACCTGATGGAAGTACTAAAGGCATCACATCTGCTGTAGTAGTTACCTTATAATAGCAAAAAATACAATATATCAGGTTAAGATTAGAAAAGAAAAACAAAGAACTCAACTAAGAAGCAATAAGGAACAATGCTAGAAGGTAAGCACCATTTGACGTCCTCAATGTCACAGTTGCATGAAGTTGTGTTCCTATGACCACCTCTACAGGAAAAATTGGTAAGATAACCATAGCAGCAGGAACTGAAACCTCAACAGCCACCTACAAAATCAAGGAAAAAGTACTAGAGTAAAACAAAGATTCCAAATTTTCCCAAACTAAGAGTGGGTCCGTACAACATGTTTAAGATACAAGATATGGTCAGTATGCACACTGGAAAGTAGCATGTGAAACACAGGCACCTATAACTAACCAACAGAACATCAAAAGCTTAGATACTACTGTTGAAGTTTAACTCTTTACGCGTGAAATTAACTAAAGCATTCTCCATGTTGGTAGGAGCTTCTGCATTGGGCCACTCCTTTGTCAAGTTCGCATCAGTGTTTTTAAAAACACTAGGCAACAAGGTCCCAAAACACCTGAGCTGCTAGGCGCTCACCTGAGCAAAGTGATGCGCTCCAAAATATTAAAATATAAAAATTATATTAATCAGTGCTCAACAGTTTCAAACTGGGGTAGTTCCAAAGAGGGGATTAACTGGTGCTAAACAGTTCCAATGAGGATTAACCAGTGCTAACTTTAAAGAGGGACTAAGAACAATTCTAAAGAGGTATTAACAATAGTAAACAGCTTTAAAAGATGCACTGAGAAGAGGAGTCACCGGCCTATAGTGGAAGGTGGGGAAGGCGAGGGCGACGGTGATGGAGGAAGCTTTGAATGGTGGCATCAAGGATGGAGAAAGCTTTGGATGTCTCTGACGGCGACGGAGAAAGCTTCAAACCTATCCCTCGATGGTGGAGGAAGTCACGCATGAAAGCATTGGAGTCAAAGGAAGCTTCGGGCATGTCCATCGATAGCGGAGGAAACTTAGAACCTATCCGTCGACGGCAAACCAGAGGTGGGTCGAGAGATGACGTAGAGTCTAGGGTTTCACTGGGTCGGGGGCGGGGCATTCGGTTGTAGTGTTAGGTTTAGTTGGTTCAATTGAACCAAGTTACTATTCAATCAAACCCGAGTTCACTTTTTGGTTCGATTCATCAGCATACACTCAGGCACTCACCCGAAATGTCTGATGCATGGGCTCAGGCGAGCGCCCAGGCGACGCTTCAGTGAAGTGCGTCACTTGGACATTGTGCGAGGTGCTCGGGCCTCGCGTCGCCTCGCCCGAGCGCCTATGCGCCTATTAAAATCGTTGGTTCCCATATAATGATCTGAATGCATTAAGGATTAAGTTGGTCTACAACACAGCACCAATATTATACTATTTATTATGGTTTATAAATATATAAATAGCCAGAAGGTTCTACAAGTATTAAATGAAAGCTTGCAACATGTTGTTTTGAGCATGGTATCATTGAGCAGCAACCAAACAATCATATCACAAAGCTCTTTGTGGTGGATTATAACCAAATAACTCAAAACTAGAAAAAACTACTTGTCGAACTTGAATAATCTGATAAAACAAATTTGGCATTTTTCCCGTGACACTAGAAACATGTGTAATTCAGTGATTCAAGTATGAAAGTATGGCTGCAACTGAATGTCGACCCTTTTACCCTGATTAGTCATTAATATTGGACCAAGTGTTGCATTTTTAAAAGCAGATCCCTTACAGTCCAACAGGATTCAACAAATTACAGATATTATGAGACAAGATCACAAATAACAAGATAAAACCACTATGACTTGAGAAATTCTCATGAATAGAAAATCAAGTACTTAAGTGCAGGTAAAGGCAGTATGCAATCTGATGACTTTTGCAAGCAAGGGTGCCCATTACATGGCAAAATGGCTTACTAACATTGTGCCAGGAGCTCAGCAGAGTCCAACAGCCACATTCCACGTGTTGAATATGGTTACATGTAACATTAAGTGCCAACAGCTCAGCTAGTGGGAGAGAATAAAAACTCTTTTTTTGTAAAATTTATTCAAAAGTTTCTTAGATACAATTCCTTGTAATGTTAAATTCTGAAAATCATCCACAATAGATTATTCTGATGAGTGATAAGTGACAACCACCATAGTCAAAAAAGTAGTCAGTAGTAAGTCCAACAGAACTAATAAGTAAAATTACTATCCTAATTGTTCAACTAGATACCATAAAGGAACAAAATTGGTAGGATAAAATAATTCTCAAGACATTTTAAAAGAACTTCTTTGAAATCAATGTAATCATCAGTTCATCACATATATTCAGAAAAACTAAAACTTATTGTCTAATTACACCATAAACCCAAATGAAACAAAGAAAGAAAAAAGTCATGTTTAAACCAAAGTATTTACTTTATATTAATAAATCCACACAGATCATAGGGGATGAATCTTTTGATTCCAATATGTAGATACCTCATCAAAGTTCGCAGAATCAAACACTGAAATCACTTTAATAATTACGTGACCAGGTCTTTTTGCTTGCAGAGAACCAAAACCAGATGCAGAAACAACAGCCTCATTAGATGAAAACCATTTGTAATCTTGGGGGTATTTTCCACATCCTAGAGAAAGTAATATGAGGATAAATTGCGGAAATTGTATATCAATTTAAATAAGATATTAGATAAAAGTCACATCAACCTCCAGTTGCCTTTATT
This sequence comes from Musa itinerans, assembly GCA_001649415.1. Classification (NCBI taxonomy): domain Eukaryota; kingdom Viridiplantae; phylum Streptophyta; class Magnoliopsida; order Zingiberales; family Musaceae; genus Musa; species Musa itinerans. The sequence goes on along the minus strand of LVTN01000089.1, from coordinate 489,232 downwards.
TTAAATTCCTGATCAATTCCATGAGCCCAAGGCAAGTGAATGGTTCCAAAATTGTAATCATGCTCTTCCTCCAAAATTAGCTTCACTTTGCTGCAGACGTTAACTTCTTGCGCTATACTGAGAACCTAAAAAAGTAATGTAGATAAGGAAGCTGCCAGATTTTATTAACCTTTGCAACAAACAAGATCATCATTCTCTAATCATATAATCACAAGGAGCAGCAATGCTTCTGAGACAAAATAGAGAAAAAGGCATGATGGCACAAATCAGAAGCAAAAAAAGTTTACCTCGACCATTTCCAAATTCTCACTCTGGTAAGTTAGAGCAGCAATCAGAGTACCTTTTCCTTGAGAAATTGGTATAAGCAATCTAGAGTTTTCCCGATCGTAGATTGAAGTAACATCTTTTGACACAGAATATAAATCCCAGTATTTAGAAGTGTTACTTTCCAATCTAAGACCATTATTCTGCCATTTAAGAAAGAACAAGAATCACAAATGAACAAATCAATTATTGCTTCAAGGAAAGAACAGGTAAATTAACTTTTTCCTGAGCACAGGATCTATCATACATCAAACTGTAGCTCAAAACTTCAAGCAGTATGCAGTCAGTACAGTTGCCACATACTGCTATGCAGTATATGGGTGCATAAGAAGATGCACATACATGCTCTATTTTAAAATTCTTCAAAAATGAATAAAAATTTTAAACAGGTATCTAAATAAAGATTGAAATAATATAGCAAATATAACAAAAGAAACTAATTGGTCATAAAAGGTAGTTTCATACCTCTGTTACAAGTATTTCATTTGCATCAGGCCCTTTGGAGAAGACTTTAATATGGACTATGTACTCTTGGCCTGGAAAGGCATACCAAACATCTGAAGAAGAAATAGGTGCCATGCCTTCAAGAGGAGTAGAGTCATTAGTCACAGGTACGATGTATAGACACAATTTATCTGGTATGACAATATGCATGGTTGATGTCTGTGCATGACCGGAAACTCTAGTGTCCTCAACAATAATATCTGTTATTCCAAGATTCAAGGCATGAACAACCCCCATCATAATGTCTACATGAGCCACTGAAGAATTTGTCACGTACCATCTATGGTGTGGGGATGGTAGATCAACCACTGCAAGATAACAACAGCACATCACAAGGGAAACTTGATGGTTTATCTTAAAGAAATATTTGCAGTACCATATGACCAAGACTTGCTTCAGTAGTAAACAGGATTTCATCCACTGCAAATACAAATATGCATGCATATCCATGTCGGGACAGATAAAATATGGGAAATGTAAAAGGAAAGAAATTAGGTGGAAGGATTAGACTCATGGCATTTAATCTCAGAGTTAAAAATCACAAACATTAAGCCTACACTAGTTTCACAGTGCTAATCATCACGGATCTTGAAATTAATCTTACCAAAGATGAACCATATCCAAATTCCTACCCCTGGAGAATGTAATTAACTATGATATATCATCACTAATAGTAATTGATCTCAAAGTTTGGAACATTACAGCTTTGTTGTTGTATGAACTATGAACAATCTGGAACATAATCCCCTACCCGGTAGCTGTATTAAACATATTTCTAGTTACAGTTAAATAATCACTGTGATTGACAACCAAAATGAAGAGAATGACATGATGTAGGGTTTGGATTCTTCATGCCTTTTAACTGAAGGTAGGGTTCCTAATATGGATACTCTATGGTCTACACACACTTTTTAACAAGGCCATCAATTAGCTGCATAATAAGAAAGAAATTATTCAATTTAGACAGTTTTTTCCTGCACACACACATAGGCACAAGACAACAACGATCTAAAATGTTAATAGCACAGCCACAGCAATGCTTCAACTGTGCTTATACAGTGCACTGACACAGATCAAAGCTCAACGCCTCAGTTTGCACATGAAATTACGTATAAGTTCATTATTCACATATAAAATAGAAGATACATCTAACATTTAGTTCTCACTCATATATTAATGTATAAAGTAGAAACCTTTAGCAGTCTTCAGATGAATGACCCTCAGACTGTAGCACAACAGAGCACCAACAGTGACAAAGACTGGCGATGGAGGATCTAGAGACATAGCTTCAGCAACAGTCAAAATGATTTGGTCCATCACATGCTCAAGTTGTGGCTCCAGTAACTGAGCACTTACAACCTCATGGCCGATTGCAACTCCCTTGACCACATACAAATCTGAACCAACACCCTGGAACAAATTGAAGAAGAAAAAGTATTATTTAAAACAATAAAAGACCTTAATTATTAATTAAAAGAAATAATATACTAAAGGTAACATTAGCATATATGTACTCTATCTTCCAGCTCAATTTGCAGATCCAAATCACCACAGTCACTTAATGGTGTTTCCTTCAGAGGAATATGAACAAGATGGTTGATGCTATCTGGCTCTAAAGATTTAGGCACAAGCTTCCACAAGAACTGTAAGCCCACCAAAGACGAAAACACATTTTCTGCAAGAATAAGAGGTCACTCAGAAATAGCCAAAAGTTGGGAAGACAATGGCCGCTAGGCTCATTCAACTGTAAAAAAGAGATAGGAATGATAAATAAAATAGCATAATAAAGATGAATGTGCAGAAATCATAAGCTAGAGGCAGAGAATAAATTTGCAAATTTTGAGTGGAATATGCATCCACTATGAATAAATGCATTTTTGTTGTTTCATCTTCTAATCAACCACATTCATGGAGAATAACATTCTTTTAATGTTAACTGCACCACCAACAATTTACCAGGATAAACTTAGGAGGCATCAAAAAAGTGATAGAAGAAACAAAAACGATAATGAATTAAGAAATCCCAAGTTTTTTGTTGATCAGGCAACACCCAATTTCAACTCCAAACGCATAGCGGTGAGTCCCATAAAGAGAGGAAAGAGAGGACCATGGCACTATTGGATTTACCACAGAGAGAGGAAAGAGAGGGCCATGGCGAAAGTTCATCTTGCATGTTATCAATAAATTTGATGTATAGAAAACTCATGAATTATGTTCCTTTCAGAGTTCAACAACAGAAAAAGTTCTACAGTACCAACAATCTCTTAACATCCACAAAATGTCAATGAACAGCCATAAACAGTGATGTGATAACAAAAGAAAAACGCCGGATGGGCTAAATAGTTTCATTTTCGACAACGAACTTATTGAGGGCAACATTAATTGCATCTTCCTGTAACTTTCAAATTTGGATTGCTTAAATTTAAGCCTTATTAATTAAATTTGTCAGAAATTTTCCTTCCACAATTGCTTACAAAATTTAACAAGTGATGAGACAAACATGTCATTAGAGGAGAACCACATGCTCATTATAACAAGAAAAGATGAAATGAATTATATGATACCTTCACTATCAAAAGCACGGATGCGCAATGTGGAAAGCTCATCTAGGTCAATTTTCACTGCATGATGGAATATTTGGATTCTTGATATCGCATCAATAATGACTTTACAACGAATTGTGATATCACTGTGTAGATCAGTGGCATAAACTGCAGTCTCCTTCCGTCCACTGTAGCGTGAAATGGATATCAATCGAGCACTTGTCGAGCATCTACTACTTACATTGTACTCTGGTTGAACTCTCAAAACATCATGATGATCCCAGGACCTGCAAAGGAGAAAAGGAATCACTTATAGTTCCTTTGGGAAGAAAAAGATAAACTATTGTATCCATGCTCTTACAAGCTTTATACTTAATTTAATACGCAACATTCAATCTAATGCACTTTTAAGTGCCAAAAAGGCACCTGATGTCATATCATGTATTAATAATTCTAGTTTCTCTTGCAAAGCACAACTTGGCCAATTTCCTATAGCACCAACAACATATTTTGAACTGAAAGCTTTGATAAAATGACTTTCCAGCACAATTAATTGTCAAAAGTTAGCACAAGAAATGGACAACCAAAAGAAAAGACAGAGTAATACTAAAAGTAAATAATTGAATTCAAATGAGGAACAGATAATACAAACTCATAATACAATATAAACTTTTCTCCAAAAGAATTTGTTGGAAATAAATGAAAATGGAACTCAAGGTTTGCAAGGTTGTGCTATGGTTAAGGGACTCAGTGTAAGATATGAGATCAATACCTGATTGGATCAGTAGAATGAAACTATATTAGGTCACAAGATATTACAAACCAATTTTTAAAAAAATAAAACAACTTAAAGATTAAAAAGGTGCAAAAATAGAATATTAAAAAACACTAATACAATGAAACTGAATCTAATATCTTTAGGAAGCAATCAAGACATTATAGTTACTAATATATTGACATCTTTATCAATGCATACAAATAATAAAGCAAAACAAGTCTCAATTAGATACACGACTTATACCTAGAAAGGAGGTTCACCACCAAAAGCAAAAAAAAATGAAGTCCAGGGATTCTCTACAAGGGAAGGATTTATGAAAGAAAGCAAAATTTTATACAGTGGCAGCATAAGTGGTTTCAGTATGTTGCTAACACAATACAACAGGTCCTGCTGTCAAGCTAGCTAAAATAAACACAAGTTGTCCGGATACCCTCGACGTAGTATAAAATAGCTAACACTGACTCGACATTGCATGGGATAGATCAGCATGATACTGGCTATACTGGCCAAAAACTCAATCCATAATCTAAATGACCATAAGAGGGTGGCTTGAACGGTCCGATCAGCTTGCAAGGGGCAACATATTGCTTCTGAAATTACAAAACTGGTCTACAGCACGATGGATTGATCCTGTCGAACCAGTCATCAACTAATGCAAAAATAACCAAGTTTGCTAACTCCAAATAATTTCCTGATTTTCAACAATCTGAGTTGGGCTGTCTCCATAATCTAGAAGAAGAGGGTACAATCATGATTATAAGCATAATCTACTCTTTTTAGAATCACAATCCCAGATCTGTGCTCCAACTCATGAAAAATTTGCATCTCATACCAAGAAAACTGGTTAGGAACAAGAAAGGATATTATGGACCTCACATTATATATTGACAGTGTCGTCAACAAAGCTCAACCGAAGGGCAGCTGTCATACAGGCAGTCTTGAGTTGCCCAAGCTTCAATCATGACAACCACTTGTGAAATTCTCAACGTTTGCAAAACTAGGCGGGGTAGTTGACAGCGGATAGTTAATTGAGGCAAGCAAGAACGACAACACATAATAACAGTTGACAACGACTTAGTGAGGATCTCGACTTAAACTTGTAAGTAAATGAACAAGATTCCATTAACATATTTCTCAGCGACATAGCAGACAGAGGCTCCCAAGAAAACAACACTAAATTCAACGAGCTTCCAGAAAACGCAGCACACTGGCAGCCGTAAATTGGAACAAATTAAAGAGAGAAAAAATCAGTAAAAAGGTTGAGGATCGAGGTGGTTGCGCAGGATCGAGGGAAGAATTAGATCGAAGAGAGAGATAATACCAAGCGAAGCATCCACCGCTGCCCTGGAGGCGGTACTCGACGGACTGCGTCATGCGAGGGGGCAGCAGCACGTTCAAGTCCGTGATGTGCGGCCCCGGCGAGGTCGGCGCCACCGGCCACGGAGCCAACGCCGTCAGCACCACGGCCACTGCCATAGCCGCCGCCGCCACACGGTGCGCCATCTCAACCGTCCCCCGCTCTCTCTCACCCACCCAGGCAGCCACAGCGAGACCGACGATGGTAAGAACAAAAACCCTAGAGAGTAAAAGACATGGGTAGTGAGAAGGGATGAACTGGCAGTTGTGAAATAGAAGAGGGAAGGAGAGAGAGAAAGCGAGAGAGAGAGAGAGAGAGAGGTCGGCTATACGGCACGCAACACGAGGCGGTGGGGCGCGCACCGAAAAAGAAGGCGTCAAGCTCTCGTGAGCCTGAGAGCTCGCCTAAAGCGTCGGGTCAGGTACCGTTGATGTGTTGGTCGCCATATCTTAGAAACGCAATCCAGTTGCTCTTTCGGTATATTAAGACCGGGTTGCAGACGAGAAAGGAAATGCTCCGGTGTAGACAATATAACAAACAGCTTAAAGTCGAGGAGGGCCAAAAAAGCCTGCTGCCTGGAGATCAGATGCTTTCTCTAGAAAATTTTCGATGGGGCTCATGTGTGCGGTTTCACTCACTACAGAAAAGTCACGCTTTCCAAGTTTGAAATAACATGTTTCCCCCTCTAAACGTTAATATTACATACATATCTCCGTCAATATATATATATATATTACCTTATAAATATTAATATACTTTATTTTCATCCAATAAACTCAAATTAACTACTACTAATCATGATTATCAATGAATCTCAAAAATAATAAATATTAAGTACCTTAATAATTTTTTTATTATTTCTATCAATTATTTATTACCTTTTTTAAAATATTTTAAAGAAGTGTTAAGGCTAACTTGAGTTTCAATTTTAAAATACTATTGAATAACTGACAAAAATTAACTATGGTGATATATTTGTAAGTTTTTTAGTTTTGAATAAATATGAAAATCGCTAATTGGCAACTATATTTTTTGGAGCTTAATAGAATTCAAATTGCTTCATAATATTTTTTAATTAAAGTATCATATAAAATGTCCTAGTAAATTAAGATTTGCATGAATTTTTGAAAAAAAATTCTGTCTTTGACAAATTCTCATACAGTGTCTTAATTTTTAAAAATTCATACTAAATACCCTTTTATTTAAAATGATAATTTTGCACTTGCGAACCTGTCTTCATCATCACCTCCCCTCTCCTCTATCCAATTAGACTTACAACCTCCACTCTTCATCCTTGTTGAACTTGTTGTATTCGTATCTATGAAGCAAGCAACGATCGGCAACCACATTGGTCCATCCCTTAAGTGTGAGGGTTATCATTACACCTCCTCCTTTTTATCACCTCTATGAATCTCATCATACCCTCTGCTATGTACAAGGGCTATGAGTAAAGTATCTCTGATGGAGATAGAGGTAAATTAATCTTTTCACATAACAAACTGTATGAAAATTTTTTATAATTAGATGCTCGGTGTGAGTTTCTCAAATATTAATTTTTTTAAAAAAAATTTACCTATAAGATTTTATAGTTATATGAACATCACATCTATCATTTATTTAGATTTATTTTTTTTAATTTGATTATTCTTATGGTAAAGAATCTAACCTTCTCCGTTAACCTAGGTAATGTTATAAATTGTTCAAATTAAAAAGAAAAAAGAATTTCTTTTCAAAAGATTTATTTGAAAAGGTGGTTTCTTTTGTAGTTATTTTGGTTGTTATTTTTCAAAGATGGTGTCTTTTGAGAAAATATCTATAAATATGTATTTGAGAGTAAATTATGAACACATCTCTTTCATACTCTTCTTCTTTACTCTCCAAGTGATTGAATTAGACATTCTCTAATTCCTCTTTGAAGATTATTTATTGTTCTCAATAGAAATCTTCTAAAAGCTTATTATATCCATTAAAACTATTTGCATCAAATTGTTAGCAATCTTGTTGAGAAGATGATGCAAATATCGTTTTTAGAAAAGTGTTTATACACGTTTCAAGCCTAAATATTTTCTATAGTATTCTCGATCTTGTGTTTGTTATTTGCTTCCATAGTGTTTTCATCCTCTTCTTTATCGTATTTTCCTAACAATCTAAAAATGATAGTTTGTGAGTTTATACAAATTCACCATGGAAGCCACAAATACCATCAAATTATTGAATCAAGATTTTGTTTGTTTGGATCATTTTGATGGAACGAATTTTACCTATTGGCAAGATAAGATGAAGTTCATGTTGACTGCTTTGAAGATCTTCTATGTGCTTGATCCAAATCTTCAACCAATTCCTGATCCAACCGACGATGACACCAATGAAGTCAAGACTGAACAAAAGAAGAGAATTGAAGATGAAGTCATGTGTAGTTGACATATTCTCAATACTCTTTCGGACCACCTTTATGATCTTTATACGGTAAAGCAATTTGGAATGTTTTGGAATTCAAGTATCATGCTAAGGAGGAAGGTACAAAGATATTTTTAATTTCTAAATATTTTGATTATAAGTTTGTGGATGACAAGCCAATCTTGGCACAAGTGCATGAGTTGTAGGTCATTGTTAATCAATTGAAGGCTGAAAAAATCGAACTTCCTAAACCTTTTCAAGTAGAGGCTATAATAGCCAAGTTGCCTTCATGTTGGAAAGGGTATAGGAAGAAGATTTTGCATAACTCCAAGGATATCACTTTGGAGCAAATTCAAAAACATCTTCGAATCGAGGAGGAATCGAGGATGAGAGACAAGAGTGAGAACTTTTTTGGCAATATAAAAGCAAATACTATGAATCAGCATAAGAATTCCAACAAAGGCAAGCAAAACAATGAGAATCATTTTGGCCCCAAAAGGGATCAAAGAAAATTTAAGAAGCCAAAGAGTGGAGGCTATTTTGTTTATGGAAAACCTGGTCATTTTGTTAGGGATTGCAGATTTAAGAAAAGCCAGAAACTGAAAGTCAACTCCGTTGAGAGAGATGATAATATAATCACTATGGTGAGCAAAGTAAATGTCATATTTGGCAAGGTTTCTGATCGGTGGTATGATACTTGTGTTACCATCCATGTTTGTTATGATAAGGCACTCTTCAAGACTTACAAAGAAGTCACAAAAGGGCAAGAGATTCAAATGGGAAATGAAGTTCGTTCTAAAGTGATTGGCAAGGAAAATGTGGAACTCACTTTCACTTCGGGAAAGAAGTCACTCTTACTAATGTTCTTCATGTACTAGATATGAGTAAAAATTTAGTGAGTGAGAATCTCCTTGGCAAACCTGGAATTAAATCTGTATTTGAATCCTGGAAGTTAATTATATCCCATAATGGAACTTTTGTTGGAAAAGATTATTCTATTAAGGGAATGGTCAAATTATCTATTGTTGACAATGATTCTAAATTTAATAAAGATGTTGCTTCTATTTATATTGTTGATTCTTATTCATTATGGCAT
>LVTN01000089.1:411277-466345 GCA_001649415.1 Musa itinerans | reverse complement strand
TTCTTTACTCTCCAAATGATTGAATTAGACATTCTCTAATTCGTCTTTGAAGATTCTTTATTGTTTGCTCAATACAAATCTTCTAACGGCTTGTCATATCTATTAAAACTATTTACATCAAACCCTTAGCAATCTTGTTGAGAAGAGGGTGCAAATATCATTTTTAGGAAAGTGTTTATACATATTTCAAGCCTAAATATTTTCTATAGTATTTTTGATCTTGTATTTGTTATTTGCTTCCATAGTGTTTTCATTGTTTTTTTTATCATATTTTCCTAACATGTAAAACCATGTCAAACCACACAAATCAGATTGGTGATGTATTAAATCATCTTTAAATTCTTTAGAAGTCATTCGGATGAGCGTAAATAAAATATTTCTTTAGAGGATACATAGTGACATGACATGAAAAATAAGTCAATATAATAACATATGTGAATAGATTAAAGTTGACCTCTTGTTGTCTTCCAGAGAGTGCACTAAGCTTTGGTTCTTGTAAGTTTGCCTTGATCACATGGGAATCATCTTCTTTTTTTTGCTTTTACCCTCTCCGTATCAAAAGGCATGCACCGAAAAAGCTCTCACGACTTTAGAGAGTTTCAAATCAAGAAGAATCTTAAGGCAGGCGAAAGGAGAATGGCAAAGAAAACGAGGACATCAATGGCACAACGACATGCCAAACACTTGGTGGGTTTGTCCTACGAAGAGCTTCAAAACTTGGGAGTTCATGTTAGTGCCCTTCCCTTCAGCAAACTTTGAGAATAATCAATCTTTCATGGAAATGTAGCCATCTTAGATTAAATTGATTTGTTTACTACTTTATATCGTATAGATGGTATCGTAATCTTGATATGATTTTGATTGAACTAATCTAGATTGTTTTGGTTTATGTATAACAAGAAAATACAGTAATACATCAACTGAAAATTATATATTTTTTAATTAAAATATATATTCTTCTATAAATGATAATGTTATGAAACAAATATACAGTATAAGGAGGCTCCTTTGATCCGCTCTCATTTTAAAATATATAAATTAATAAATACTGAACTCTTGGATTTTGTTTTGGTCCACAGTGGACATATGACCACTAGAATAGAAAAAGTTTTGGTGGGCATATCGCTGAATAAGTTTTGCATGGACTATCTGAACGAGATCGAGATGATTGGATCCTCTTTGACTCAAAGAGGATTTCTGTTTTGACCAAGTCATCCGATAGGCTTAAATGAAAATATATGTTATCTCGGGATGGACTTCTTCATATTTTCAAACACGACAAGTTAACAAGTTTCTTGTTAAGATTTGTCAACCTCAATATGCAACCTAAACTCCAAAATGTTATATTCTATGCACTTAATCAAATTTCTAAAATACTTTTTATAGATATCAGATCACTATCAACTTCCAAGCTGAAAGAATCACCCTCCTCGGATCTTCTTCCTACATCACTGTAATGCTGTGCGACATCCCAGGCCATGTCTCTTTCACCAACGTTACATGCCTCGAGTGATATCAAAGATGTTATTAGGCTTCCAATCTCATCAACCAATCTGATGAGACAAGCAGGTACTCAATAATCACTCAAGTTATTTGAGACTTTGAGCCTAAAATTAATAGACACTACCTGATAAATATATGTCCTATACATAACCAATTAGGAAACTCTTATTATTTTTTTGAAGTATGTTACATGCATGTTTCTGCAGCAAAACTTTGTCCATCATCTCATGCTCAGTTCATTTAATCATCAACAGTGATGTCTGCAAGATGCGTCCATACTGAACGTTAACGGAGCTATCGAACCAAATGCGAGGGGCACCGAAAGTGGCTGGTGGAGAATAAAGCCCCACTCCCAGTAGTCTCAGAATCCTTCCTTCGCATCTGCGTCTATAAAGGGAAGAGCCATGAGAGGAGCTCGCCATTAAGCCATTTCCAGGCAAAGAAGCTATCGGTGCCTGTGAAGGAAACATCGTTCATGGCTACTCATCGGCACTGCCCACAGCGAGACCAGGCGAAGCTCCATGGCGACGACTACGTCACCTACGTCACCAGGATCGAGAAGACGACGAGCATGATCGAAGGGCCTCACTTTCCCAACCTCCATGCCATTTACAAGCACAAGGAAAGGTACGAGGAAGAGGAGAGGTGCCCGGCCGGGCGTTTTGGTAAGGCAATGCACCTGGAGAGGTTCGAGGACGACAAGGGCGCATATCGAGTGTGCGAGAAGACGACCTACGAGGAGGAGGAGGACGTCGACTCGGAAGCCGGAGAATTCATCAAGCGCAAGCACGTCACGACCATCAAAGCTGCCTGAGAACGCTGTCAAAGAATGGCTCTACCATGGTTTGGCACCTTCAACGTATGCTGTTCTACTGTGCTCGTAAGCCAGCCTTGATGATACGATACTACTGATCTATGTTCTTATGCTTTTTAAATAAAGATCAATTTAGCTATTAGTTAAAGATCTCATGTTGTTGAGTTTAAAAGGGTGCCACCTTTGTCAAATAACTTGGGTACCCACCTGCACAAGGATTCAAAACTCAAATATGGAATTAACAAAACTGGAACGCCCAGTGAATGAAAGAATCAGGCCAAATTTTCAACGTTGCAGATGCACACATGATAAACACATTTATGAAGGAAATGGCATGAAGAAAGTACTAACTCAACCAAGTTACTCCCAATTACACTAGCCCACAAAAATGAAATGCATTACCAAAAATGTTGCTTGAAAGCAAAAATTCGGGTTTCCAAAAACTCTATTTCATATTTTTTACATAAACTCAATGTAAAGTTCAGCCAATGTCTTTAAGATAAACCCAATAACATGAAGTTATGTCCTACTTATTTTGAGGAGAATACTCGATCCATAATCAATCATATTTAATGCATTAAATATTAACATACAAGAAGAAAACATCATATTCTCTACCTGAGGATCACAAGATTATTTCCCTTCATATAATATCGAGGAGGCAAGTTTTATCCCAATACAATAGTGGACTTGTGACAATAGAGTCTGCTCTATTTTTTTACTCGCTGAAAAAAAAAAAAAGGAAATCAAGATAATTGTATAACACAAAATATGACTCAACAAGTGGCTATGTTGAGCTCTGACTCCTCAAGATCATATGATGCACTGGTGCAGCCATCTTCCAAAAGCATGTTTTCAAACTACAACAACAGTCAGTCCCATGTATCTATTATAAAATGAATGTAATCAGTCTAAATATCAAGAGATCAACTTTCTCACCCAACTTATATAGGCACAAATTGGAAAGTTTAAATCATTTTGAACCAAAACCAAACCACTTTGCCAAAAAGAACTTGCTCTTCCCACGAGAATTTGTTTCTGGTGCCTTCACTGGAAGCTGCACCGGAATTGGTGATTGCACTGGTGGTGACTTCTCTTTTGCTGCAACCAACATATTCCATGTTCAGTAAAGCTTAGTGACAATGATATATTCTCCATTTGAAATTTTCTCTCGTGTATCTAAAATGTCATTTTGTTATACAACTTACTCTCACAAGAAAGCATCCCATAATTGTTCTTCAGAGCTTCAAGAAATAAATTCTCCTTGTTTTCTTGCATCACTAGTTGCAAACAGAATATAAGATAATAGCAAACAACACATACGAAGAGGATTGCCTAGTTAGACTGAAGTTATTATGAAGAACAGAAAATTACATTGAGAAAAAAATTCTTGTCTGTAGTTGGGAGCAAAACCAACTGATAGCAACCGTACTGCCTCTTCATCTCTCTTTGTAACAAACTGAGCAGTATCATCAAGATTTTGTGTATCTAAGAGAATACCTGCAAGCTGGAACAACATATTTCTTCATAGAGAGTACAGAGTTAACGAAGCACCGATTAGTAAAATCATAGATTTCAAGTTTCATACCAAAAGCTTTTTCAAGTTAGGGTTCTGAAGTAGATCGTAGGCTTCTTCACAATAGTTATCTGTGAGAATTGTGCACAGAGAACCCACCTATACAACAGAACTGGAGCATGTATAAGACCTGCACATAGAACTGTTTGTGCTTGAAAGATTGAACAGTGAATAATCACCTCATCGTTAGTTTTCAGCACATCCTGCCCGATGACAAGTATGGCTAGTTGTCTGGCTATCAAAAGATTCTCCAGATCTACCTGACGTAAGACGTGGAACAAACAAAAAGGATAAATGACTTATAACAAGCTGCAAGATTAAGATACATCTTTCATCTCAACATTTCATATTTCTATTTGATAGGAAGAACTATACAAAATGAGATATTGAGAGTAAAAAACCTTTACAGTTCCATAATATAAATGAACACAGAGAGAGACAGAAAGAGAGAGAGAGAGAGAGAGTTGAGCTAGAATACTATCAGGATGCCTCAATATCAATTATGGAGAGTACAAACTGAAAATCAATTCTGTTAAAACATTATCTTGCAGTTTGAAAGGCCTAGAAGTAAAAATTCATCTTTTTCAAAAGCTGGAACGTATGAATATTATAGAAGCCCATATAAGTAGCTTTAATAGTATAGTTTAATACACAAGCCACAAGTGTCAAGACAAGGTGAGTTTTTTCATGGATTTATCGAACAATATTTAGCCTTTGATCTGTTCCTTTAAAGTGGCTAAAAACTGAAATTATTGTTATGTGAATGAATGTTCTTTGCACCATTTGTTTTGTGCTGATGAGAATAATGCACAAAACATATCCAAATTACATGACTCTTGGTTTCTACATATTTTAAATATTGTAGCTTTTGGAGGAAATTATCTTCAATTGAAGTCTCCATGATTTATTTTGAGGTGATAAAACTGACTTGAGGCCTGTCTCTGTATGGATAAGCACAGTGATTGTTGCTAATGGAACATATAAAGGTTGTGAAAGAATGTGTAATACCCCATTATTTCAACCGGACAACTGGGTAGCAAACAGCTGATAATTGATTTGATTTATGAGTAACAAAGTCCATGTGCATGCAGAACTGTCAGTATCATAAAAGCACCAAGCAGAATTTGTCTAATATTACTCCTTTATGTTCTTCATAATACAGGTTCAAAGCATTCCAAAAATTCAAAACATCATGAACACTGAAAGAGAAAACTCACCATCTAATAATGTAGTCTGCCATATGATGTTTTACATTTCAAATAAGCAATCCAACATTAAATGTGCCAACCCCAAATAGTTGAAACACTACGACTTGTCATCATCGTTGTTCTAATCCAACATGAAATGTGAATATCACGGTCATCATTTTAACAAGGTTATCTTCTTTTTTTTTTTAAAGCATTATGTGCATAGACCAAAAACTCTTTGAAGTCGATGAAAAAGGGGGTGCAGATTTAACTTCTTGTTAGTCTAGCATGTATATTAAGTACAGAATAACCAGCTTGTAGCAAGTAAAACAAGATATTGATGGAATGCTAAGCAAACCACTCAGTGCACAGGAGTTCATACCTCATCAGCAAAGAGCAATGCCGAAGCATCAATTCCAACATGGTAAAAGAGCCAAGCAGCTTGCTTGTGCTTGGTCATCCTCCTCCTCTCCATGTTCTCCACCGGTACGACCACCACCTCCTTCTCCTCCCTATTCCATAATAACCATGCATAACATATGGCTGCCACCATCGAACTCGTCGTGCCTATCAAAGAAAACAGACGATAGTCAGAAATTAGGCATTTTGATGGAACGGAGGGAAGCTACAATCCGATCAAGAACTCGGAACTGCTAGACGATCCAGAGAGTATGATCTTCGCCTTGGCCGACACTTCGCCGCGGGAGATCCTCCCGATCATCTTCCTCTGCTTCCTAAGGAACGCATTGATCTGCCTCATGTTTTCAGGCGGCGACGACTCCGGCAGCCGGTTGCAGGCCTTCAACGAGGAGGAGATGGCTTTCCTGCGGTCGGACCCCTTTTCTTTCTCCAGCCCAGTGAGCGTCTCCAGCGAGCAAGTGATCGAGGACACCGACCTCCGAAAAGCCGGCTCCACCAGATTCCGCGGCGGCGACAGCAGAGGCTGCCGCTGAGCAGCGTCCTCTTCGGCCTCCGCCGGAGGTGGAGCAGGGGAGCGGCTGCGGAAAGTCCGCCGAGAAGTTGCGGTGGGGGAAAGAGGTTCGGAGGGGGTTTCCTCGCGGAAGCGGGACGTCCGGTGGTGCGGTTGCTTCGGCGGGAGCGATTGCGGCGGCGGGCGGCCACCCCCGTCGGAGGCGGGATGAGGGTCGCCGGTTGCGGCGGAGTGGGTCTCGCTGGGCGGGAGGAGGGACTCGGACGAAGTGGTTCGGCCGACGCGGGAAGAGGATCGCCGTAGGATCTCGTCGCTGATGCCTTCGAACGACCTGTGCCTGAAACATCACTTGCAACGTTTTAGCATCCTCTTGTTTTCGTTTTGTTTTAAGATGAATTCGGTTACATCGTTTAGTAAAGATGTTTTTTAAAACAAAAACAAAACCAACGCTATCATTCGAAATTGATTCTATGTTTCCGATCATCAGATGTCGTCACAATTCAGAAATTGGGCATTCAATAATAATTCGGCAATAAGAAAAGGTTTCATTAGACGATTTATAGATATAAAGATTTTAATGCATCTTAATTTTTTAAACATAACTAATTATTAAGAGAAAAATAAGCAAAGATAACAAAAGAATGAATTAAAACATCTATAAATTTGACACCAAATAAATCGTTGGTGAATAATTTGAGTGATTGGTGATTATTGTTTAAATATGCATCGATAAGTTAGAAAATTCATCCACGGCATGCTAATTTATCATTTATGATATATATATATATATATAATTCGTAATATTAAGTTGCTTTAAAAGCCGTGCGCGCAAGATCATGGTCCTGTCATGCGGTCTGATATATTATATACCTCCTTGCTGATCTTGACAATGGATCCCTGCGATCAACCAACGGCGAGGATTCCGTCGCCTCCGCCGCAGCAAATCTGGGCGATCCAAGGAACCTGGCCGGGGAACCAGGCCTCGGAGGCGATCCGGCAACCACCTTCCTCGCTTCCTCGAGCCACTCCTGGGTGAGCCTGCTCGTGTGCTTCTTGGCACCGCCTCTGTCGTCTTCTTCCTTCTTCGCGCTTCCCCCACCGAGATCGTACGTTCGTCGCTCCACGTTTACGCTGCCGAAGAACCAGTCGTTCATGAAGTCCGTGAGGTCCGGAAGGGGTTCGCCGCGGCTTGCCGCCCCTCGCTTCTGCGACTTCATCGCTGAGTCTTCTTCCTGCTCCATGAGAAAGGAAGCACAGCATCACCTGAGTCGTTTAGCGGCATGCACGCAATGCAGGAGTGGGAATTCAACATACCTTTGGTGGAGGTGAAACCGATGGTGAGGCGTTGGCTGTAGGAGAGTTGGGTTGGTGCTTTATGCAGTGTGGCTGACATTGCAATGCAGGGAGAGGCCGGCTGGTTGTCTTCTTATGCGTTGGTCTTCTAAGTTTAGAGATCACTCGATTGATTATAATCATGATATTATTTTCAAAAATATATTAAGAATTATATGGGATATTTGTCCCTTTTCTTTGATGTTTGGTTTATCTGTTGGATATGCTTAAATTTAAATTTGAATAACTAAGTAGATAGTCGATTTTGGATTTAGAAAGAAAAAAAACTTGCTATCATTCTTATTATTAAATGATAATTTTAATATTTTTATATATTATAAAAAGTATGTGACGATTAGAATCCAAAAAAAAAAATTATGAATTGAGATATGTGCAACAAAAATGATCCGACACATACACGCATATATATATATATATATATATATATAATATAATATTTTTACTTATGTTTCATAACGAGAGTTTCACAAAATCTCATCCGAAGAATTTTTTATCTTTAAAATACAAATATAGGACTATATGAAAATGATCTATCAAATGATAGTGGTTTGAGATTTCATCCAATATTTTTTTTAAAAATATCAATCATCTTAGCATATAATTTTTTGTTCTCTCTATAGTAAATACTTATATAGATTATCATCTCTTTTATGCACATGCTATTTCTAATCCATTGAGATATTTATTAATTTTTTTTATTGCATATTTTAAATCATAATGTAATATTCTTTTCCATATGATCATATAATATTGAAAACAATACACCTATATTTTTTAATAATAAATTTTATATACATCTTTAATATAAATAATATATATTGTAAAATATTTTAATCTTCATTAAAATAGCATTCATACCCTCCACCATTAATCATCCAAATTTAACTTCATTATTTTTTAAAATTAAGTGAATCAAGTTCTCTTTCTCGGAGTACACATGAGTGCAAGTATAATTCAATGTTTCTTCGGAGACATTCTATAAAATTGGAACGATACAGTAGAATTCAATATATAAATTAAATAAAAAATATGCATAATTATTTTTATATGTTATAAACATAGACACATTGAAATTGGACTAAGATTAAGATTTACTTATAAGTATCTAATAAGTGTATTATCATAAAATTTTAATTTAGGCATGCTGATGAGTGATTTGAGCTTAATAAGTCAGTTATTCTATCATGTCATATTGTAAAAATAATCATCTTTATTTTTGAGATAATAGTATATAATATATTAATATTATTTGGGGATGATGTTGACCTACGTTAAAAGCTTTTGGATGCTCGATATAGTATCGACTTATACTAAGACTAATTTTAGGTGGCGTTCTCAATATATTTCCTTGGATGCTTAATTCAGACTCTTGAAAATTGATTTAGATAGAGGTAAGAGTGAGAAAATTAAGACCACAATACCACACCCTAGTTTCCATTTAATTTACGATTATGATAAATATTTTTATTTTTATAAAAAAAAATATATTTATTAATTAAGATGTGACGCATTGAGTTTTGATTAAAGATGAATATTTATGTAAATTTATTATGTCTATCAATTCTTCTTTCTCCCTTGTTAGTGTATCACCATCACCAACAGTATCTTATTATTAAATGTATCATAATATAAGCTTGTTCCTCTTTAGAAAATTACTATATTTTTTCTACATGATTACATTTTCATAAAATCCTTTGGAAATTATCAATTGATGTACGAGGAACTATTTTAATTCATATTAGATCCCTTTGAATTTGTTTAGTTATCTAACTAAGTTTAGTATATGAACAAAACACCCCAAGAAAAAAGATGTGGAACAAACAAACCCAAAAACTTAAATCAAACCATACTCTTTCTTCTTCTTTTTTTTAATTATAATATAAAACATTTATGTCCATTCGATGCCGAGAAGTTAAGAATATTTATGTCTATTTATATATATATTTTTAAAAAATATTTAAATTTTTTGAAAATAAACTTATAGATATCAAAAGGGTTATGAATTGGAATCTTCTAAATCAAATCAAGACCTTAAAAAGATTTGGCAAAATTCCATCAACGCCTCTGCATTTTCTTTTAATCCTTTTAGGACAGCAATTGGTGGAAGTAACGTCGACGCTTCACCACCATGCCCTGAACTTTAGATCGCTGGATCGGCCGCCGATCTTTGTTCCTGATGGCGTCATTCGCTCCGGCGGCGATCGTGGTGGTGGTGGTGGTGGCGGTGTGTCCCTCCTCGGCGCTGGCCGAGGCCCAGAAGTCGCCGTGGAGGATGCACACCCTGTTCTCCGTCGAGTGCCAGGATTACTTCGACTGGCAGACGGTGGGTTTGATGCACAGCTACCGCAAGGCGCGGCAGCCGGGGCCCATCACCCGTCTCCTTAGCTGCACCGACGAGCAGCGCCGCCGGTACCGGGGCATGGGCCTCGCGCCCACCTTCGAGGTCCCTTCCATGAGCCGCCACCCAAGGACCGGGGATTGGTGAGCAAAAGAAGTTGTGCTTTTACTTTGCCGTACTTCTGTTTTAATTGCATCTGAAATTGGGATTCGTGAACTGGTATTTGCATTTGATATATGAATTTGGGAAATCGCGGTGCTCCTCTGGAGTTGAATTTTCAGCAGAGCTGCCTTTTTACGATGGAGCGTCGGGCTCATTGAAACAGAGATGATAACATGCGTAGATTTGGTAATGCTTTGGGGCATTAGAGTTTCAAATCTATTATGGTTCAGAATAACTAAAATGCTTGTTTCTATCTTTTTACTAAATGTTGTGATTCAATTGATTACGTGGAACCAATTTATCCTTGAATAACCTTTTGGATTAATGGATGAACTTTTGTTCTCTTCACATCCACCAATATTGGCATGAGAATGGAGAATCCGGTGATTTTAAATTGCTATAACAAAATAATTTCTTGCCAAGTTTGGTCAATGAGTAGTAGCATGTCTTTTTCCCCCCCCCTCCCCTTTTTCATTTCAAGTTATTCTCAGTGTTTCCTATGTTTCATCATGCTTTTAAAAGTGTGGGCGTTTTTGGTGATACTATTTGAGTATGGATAGACATATCTTAACTTCTTTAATTTCCTGGACATGTCTGCCATGTTCTTCTGGCCTTGTCTTATCTCAAACGAGCTCAGCTATGTTGGTCACTCTGTGTTACATTAGAATGATGCATGATTATATGATCATTGCCTTGATCATGATTCATACGTCCAGCCCCCATAGCAACTCTTGGGTGATCTTATGGTCAACTTAGTCTTCTATGTTTGATATTATTATTACTAGTTTTGTTTCAAATAAAATAATTGATTTTATGTCAGTAGCTTTTTAACTAATTCCCAGCTTGTTGATATTTTTAAATTCTTAGAATGCAGATACTGTTACATATCACTGCAATTCTGGATCTTCAAGCTGGCTTACCTTATAGATTAACACAAGACAAACAGATTTTGATCTGCATTATATATAATTTACTGTTACTGCAATTCTGGATCCTCAAGCTGGCTTACCTTATAGATTAACACAATTTTTTGGAAATACCATAACTGCTGTCCTACGGGCAAACAAGATTTCTCTAGTACGTAGCAAGAATTTGATTGGTTGAGTTTGAGTTGCTGGCTAAACAACATCTTCATTTGGTCCTATGTTGACCAATGTTTCCAATATTATGTAAATATGGCATGTGTTTGTGGAATCCAAGCACTAAGTTGAAATTTTTTGGTATGTGGTAATGTAAAATCTTAAAAGGGTGGGACTTGGCACCACTATAAGGTTGTTCCACTGTGACCTAGATGATTAGATAAACTTCTTTGCTTATGCATGCAAAGCTGCGATCCTTCGAGAAACTCAGATTGTTAAGAGCTTAGTGCGGTGGGTTGCTTGATAATACCAAATCTTAAAAATTAAAACTAGATAGAACAATAAACTTGAACAAGTGCCTTTTGCGTTGAATTGTTTGCTTATGAGTATAAGGCTGCATACATTTACTCTTTCCAGACCTTACATTGTCAAGAGCCTGATGCAGTGGGTTGCTTGACAATAGTGATATCTTAAAATCAGATAGAAGAATGAACTTGAGCAAGTGCCTCTTATGTTGAAACCATGCTGGGACAATTTTCATTGCATCTCATTCAAGATACAACATTGAACATACAACACTATGTTGACATGCGTTATGATGTTAAACATTCGCTGTTTGGTGAACTAGATAGATTGGCAAGCAAACCAAAATTTCTCAACAGTACTTGATACTTGATAGTTTAAATTTTCAGTTCATGCAAGTAATATTTTTCTGTTACCCCAAGGATGCTGATTTTTATTGCGCAAAAGACTCTTAGGATGTTATGAGGAAGGTGTCATGCAATGGAATGTACCTTTTGAAGAATCCATTCTACTGCTTGTACATACTAATGGCTTGACGTCTACGTGTTAATATCATGAGAAAATCGGAAATTAATATTATCTGCCGTATATTTCTTGCAAGTTGTACTTACAGGCCAAATTTCTATTGCTGCATGTGTCTAAGGTACATTTTGACTCTTTGTCACATTGGTATTCAATTTTACTTGGTTAGTGGTGTTTTTTCTCGTGTCTATTCGAATAGTTATGAACAAAACATCAATCTAATAGTTTTACCTATCACGTAGCTTTATCCTTTGCCTTTCTGTACATTTTCTTTCCAACCTTGAATCATTGCATTACCCAGTTGATGTTGATCTATTTGTCGATCTCTGTTACTGCATTCCCCATTGGTTAGAGACATAATGCTTGTCTTGATATTCAAATTAGCTATGGG
Source organism: Musa itinerans (assembly GCA_001649415.1). Lineage (NCBI taxonomy): Eukaryota > Viridiplantae > Streptophyta > Magnoliopsida > Zingiberales > Musaceae > Musa > Musa itinerans. The sequence goes on along the minus strand of LVTN01000089.1, from coordinate 454,186 downwards.
CTTTTTCTCTATTTTATCAGGTATCCTGCTATCAATAAACCAGCAGGTGTTTTGCATTGGCTTGAACATAGTGAAGATGCAGATAATGTTGATTGGGTTGTAATCCTGGATGCAGATATGATCATTCGAGGTCCAATAGTACCTTGGGAACTGGGTGCCAAGAAAGGTAGACCAGTTGCTGCATATTATGGGTATGAATCCTTACTCCATTCAATGTTTCTCTGAAATAACTGTAAAGTTCTGTTTTCTTTTTTAATTGTTAAAATAGATTTATCATGCTTTTTGTCCCTTTTTCTTTCAGGTACTTGAGGGGATGTGATAATATTCTCTCACGTTTGCACACAAAGCATCCTGAATTATGTGACAAGGTTGGTGGACTTCTAGCCATGCATATTGATGACTTAAGGGCTTTAGCTCCTCTGTGGCTTTCAAAGACTGAGGAAGTGCGAGAGGATCGAGCACATTGGGGAACCAACATAACTGGTGACATTTATGGCAAGGGTTGGATCAGTGAGATGTATGGATATTCATTTGGTGCAGCAGAGGTAAACAATTTTTTTTGGTTCCTTAAATTTATTTTGATAGTGGTCAGCCTTTATCACAAGATAATTAGTGACGGTCTTATATTGTCCTTATCTCTCTGTTTCATTATGTTCAGGTCGGCCTCCGTCACAAGATAAATGATGATTTAATGCTTTATCCTGGTTATATTCCTAGAGTTGGTGTGGAGCCTATCCTCTTGCACTATGGTTTACCATTTAAAGTTGGTAATTGGTCCTTTAGAAAGATAAGACATCATGAGGATGGCATTGTGTATGACTGCAACAGAATCTTCCCTCCACCACCTTTTCCTAGAGAGGTATGACCATTGTGCAACTACGAACTCAAATTTGGTTTCATTGTCCAATTGTTCTCTGGAGTGCACCAAAGGACAAATGCGATCAGAAGCATCATACCTTACCAATTACGACTCTGACAATCATTTGTATGCAGGTCGAGATGATGGAAGCTGATTTAAACAAAAGGCGAGGCTTATTCTTGAGCATAGAATGCATTAACACTTTAAATGAAGGTCTTCTATTACACCATGCATCTATGGGTTGTCCTAAGCCACAGTGGTCAAAATATCTAAGTTTCTTGAAGAGTAAGAGATTTTCTGATCTCACCAAGCCAAAATATTTAAATCGCAAAAAACCTAGCAGTCAGATATCAGAGCACAGAATTATCTCTATTGAATCTCGAAATGTGTACCCAAAAATACATACTCTTTTCTCAACAGAATGTTCATCATATTTTGATTGGCAAACTGTGGGGCTTGTTCATAGTTTTCATTTGAGTGGCCAGCCTGGAAATATCACTAGACTTCTTAGTTGTACTGATGAGGTCTTGAAGCAATACAAGGGCCATAATTTAGCTCCTACACATTATGTTCCATCTATGAGCCAACATCCATTAACAGGAGACTGGTACGTGATCTTAACTGATTGATGGTCAAGTGTGCATATTCACAATCTGAAATTCTGATTTGTAATTCTGTCAAATATGTGATTGCTGGACATGTACCACAAAGTACTCTCTATTACTAAACCATGAGTTTATGATGCATTTATCTTCTTAATCTAGAACAACTGCATCATCATTTTTCGGAAGTTAGAGGGACGATGTGTGTGTTTCTCTGATTTTACTTCTATTCTTCTCAAATTTGACAGCATAAAAAGATCATCTGAACTTTGAAGTTCATTAGGATTTTAATTAATTGGTTTAAGTTCCTAAGACATAGAAGTTCATATCGAAGTGATAAATATTGACCTGATACTGGTTTTGGTAACGTATTGGAATCTTGGTTTGATCCTGATACCAATTAGAAGTCAAACTAATGTGCTACCTATATGAATTGATGTACTAGTAGTAGTACCTGGTACTGGCTGGTACCTTTTGGAATAAAGAGAGAGTTATGGAAAGGGTGGAGGAGGAGAGGGAAGGGGAGGCAGAGTTGTAGGAGGAAGATGAGGAGACTAAGGAAGAGTCTCATTGGTAGTAGGTGGCAATGGCAATGGGAGGAGGGGAGACAGGAGAGAGCGAGAGAGGAAATGTTAGAGGATTCAGAAAAGAAAAAGAAAGAGGAAAAAAAAAAGGGCAAAGAGGGCTATCAAAAGATATAAAAAATGAGAAACGAATTGATAGGGAATACTTAAAACCGGACAGTGTACATGTAAGATAATCATATCAAGCGTGACCTGTCAAAATATCAGCTCATTGTGATCGTTACATCTAGATGTTGGACTAAAATTGATGGTCTCCATATTGGTTCATGGTGAGATCGGTGAATATCAGTCTATACTCACTGGTAAATTCAAAATTTTAAACCTTGTTGGCATCCAACTATATGTTCCAAAACTAGCACTTTTTGGTGTTAAATACTGGTTGATACATAACGGTCAATGATTACTGGTTCAATTGGTATTTAGAACCTTGATTCATATTTTGTCCAAATCTATCATCTACACTGTTGGATTATGTCATTATTTACCTTTTCACTGTAGGCTAAAAATTCAGGCACGTATGAATTTTGAAAATCTTTATTTATGCCAGATATGTGCCACCTGGATATCTGACCCCTTCAAAAGGGGGTGGATTCTTCCTGCTCAATTATTAAACTGCTCAATGGTTATTATTCAGCCTAAGCTAACCTTATATAATAATTTCCAAACTATGCTGACATATTTCTGTCTGTGAACCACTCTTGCCATAGTCCTACTTCATCCTCCTTGCTGAGCTCTCAATACTCTCAAGTTTCTCTTGGTTAACTTCCCCTTCCTCTCTCTGTTCATTGTTTAGATATCAGTGCTGCTGAGGGCCATCTTGTGCAAACAACTGTTTTTATTTATCCATGGCTATCGATCCTCATTTAATGTCGAAGCTTACTGTTAGTCCGTTACTACTATCCATGGCCATGTAAAGTACTACGTTGTTTAATTTCGATGGTGCTTAACTAGTTCTGTTACAATAAGCGAATTCCAAAGTGATTATGAATGAAGCTATCATGGTTGATAATTTATGTATTATAACACTTTAACTAGTTCCAATGTCTTTCCATCAAAATTTTAGGTGAGTTTCATTAATCCTTGTATTTTCCATTCATTAAGTGATTTTGCGTTGTCATTGTCTTCACAGTTGCTAATTAACATGCATTCTACCATATAGGTATCCAGCTATCAATAAGCCAGCATCTGTTCTTCATTGGCTTAATCATGTTGAAACTGATGCTGAGTTCATTGTTATTTTGGATGCTGACATGATAATGAGAGGTCCCATTACACCATGGGAGTATGGTGCGCAACGTGGTCGTCCTGTTTCAACTCCTTATGAGTAAGAGGAAAAGATATCTACTTTTTAAATTGGAGGCTCCTTTGATTTTTTTCATATATCCTTAATTGTTGTCCATTCTTAATTTTAGATACCTTATTGGTTGTGACAATGAGCTTGCAAAGATACACACTAGAAATCCTTCTGCTTGTGAAAAGGTTGGTGGTGTTATAATAATGCACATAGATGATCTACGGAAGTTTGCATTATTGTGGCTCCACAAGACAGAGGAGGTTCGATCTGACAAAGCTCATTATGCTACAAATTTTACTGGGGACATTTATGGATCTGGATGGATAAGTGAAATGTATGGTTACTCCTTTGGTGCAGCTGAGGTACAGAATGCTTTAGTACTTTCCAATGCTTATATTCTCTATTGATGATTGTTTTTAGTTCACTACATCATGTACCTAATAATCTATATGCATAATTTGACCTACGTCACAGTCTGGAAAAATTGCAAAAGTTCATGCATATGTTACATACTAGAAATCATTTAACCATTTAACTAGCCAAATAAATTATCCCATGTTCCATTGTGAAAACCTGGAATTTTTTTGTTCTATTAAAAAATATTCCTCTCCTTGTCCTTCTCTCCTACTTCTCCTTCTCCTCTGCCCCTCTTCTCTTTCTCTCTCTTTAGTCTGCGCTGACTGGTACATTGGTGTACCATGTTCCAATACACCAATGTGTAGTATAACCATACCAATCTAGCCAGCGACCAGTACAAGTCTCAGAGTGGGACTTGAAACCCTGTTCTGAATCTCTCATAAAGAGACAATGGCTTAAAATCAGTCTTGGATGTATTGATGTGACACATTCAACAAACAAATGAAACATGTATATGGTTAGGCATATGCATATTTAAGAGAACATATAACATACAGATAAGTAATGTGCTTACACATGATGACTTTTATAAACATGCATTTATCTCCTAAACTAGAAGATTTATTTCAAGATCTTTATCTGCAGCCAACTTGACAATGATTCTATCAATATGCCCCAAGCGAGTCCAAATCCACATTCCAAATTGCTCTTATATTGAATAATCAACTGAAAATTGATATTTTACATCTGTTTGATGCATCACATGATCTGCTCCCCTGTTTTAGCCTGCTAACTGAAGATGCAAAAATTTCTCACTATCCACGAAATGCAAAGTAGCAGCAAATATTGCTCTTCTTAACATTAATGATGAGCTCTTCTCCTCACAATGATTAACAAACAAATTGTTTGTGGAGATAAGGGCATTGCTCCTCTTCTTATTTGCACTTCAGGTAATAATTTTTACCATATCGACCCAGCACTTTTCCCACTAAAAAGAGATGTTTTTTGTTACAATGCACTTTCTTGCCAGAAAACAAAGTAGAAATTGGTAATACCCTTTCCTTCCAAACTATTCTGTATTGAAGATATGCCTTGGATTACAATGCACTTTATAAAAGCAACTTGGAAGTGGGCTGAAAACAAATTGTTTTATTCTATCAAATTCTTTCCTTCTGTCATATTCTCCCAAGTTGCTTTAATTATAAAATTGCTTCTCTTTGTAGGTTTCCAAACAAACCTGTGCTCATCACTTGAGACACCATTTCTGATTTACTCCCAAACATGATCATTTTTCAGATTTACTGCAGGGGTTGAATTCCACTTATTTTTAAAAATTACGCCAGCTGCAAGAGCGCTATCACATCTCAATCCAATTTCCTTTTAACTGTAAGTCTATCGTTCATAGTTTCTCCAGGCAACATGATCATTATTCAGATATACAATAGGGTGAATTCCTCTTATTATTAAACAATCCATCAGGAACAAGAGCACTGTCCATCATATCTCAATTCAATATCCTTTCATCTGTAAGTCTATCAATCAAAGCCTCACCGGGCACCATTGTTCAAGCAAAATATGATTGTTATTTCCATTTCGCAAAAACTCTCTAAACTGCTATAGCTACCTCCACTTGCCTTGTTTCAGCAAGACATTCATGATATAAGCAATTAATTGTAATATCCTTACACTAGAGATCCAAGTCACTCAGATCAAAATGTGTAGGTTCACTTTCCCTGGTTAATCACAAATCAAATGACTTTCAGAAACATTCTGATTTTAGGATCACCTATTTCTTTTATTTTATAAATCTGTTACATTTTCTTGTTATTGTCATTTTTCCTGTGCAAATGTTGGTGTGAGAATATTATTAACAAAAAAGTGTTGGTATGAGAACTTCAAATGTCACATTTCTTAATTTCCTGTTGTTTTGTACTGTTGTGCATTTCTCTAAGCTCAAATGGGAATTTTTTCTCCATATGTTGCTGATTTTGTAGTTCTTTTTCATTTACTACACATACCCTGCTAATTTTAGATTGTTTCCTTTTCGTTTCCTGCACATACCCACAAAAAGTCATCTTTTTGTATAATTGCTCCTCCGAGGTGCCTATGTTCTTGCACACCCTTCCAATTTCCTTTTGTTTGTGCCTATGCTTCTAGTATTATGTCTGCTCCGAATGCCTGTAATTATTGTTAGATTAATTGGTAATTTTTAATCTGACATATCATGTTTCCTTAAATGTGTTAAATTTCTATTTACGATAGCATATTATCTAAAATTGTTGTGTGGTTATCTAAGAAATAAGTATGCCAGAACTAATTTTATAGGCACATTTGTGTAAAAAGGAAAAAGAGGTTAAGGTTTGAGTGCAAATAATCTAATTATCAGTCTGTACCTTGTTTAGAACTTACAGATCTTGAGGTTCTTTTTCTAAATGGTCTATGGGTTATCTTCAATTAGCAAATATACAAGTTATTGCTGTTTAATTTTTTAGATTGAACTTATTTTTTCAATATTTTTACATCAATTTAAAATAATTAGTTGTGTCAAACTTCCATTTGTTGAAAGTTATTAAAGAAAAAGGCAACCTAGGGCACAACACTATTCAAAATTTGGAAAGGGTAAATGTAGGGAGTTCTACCCTTCTAAGAAAAGTAGTTCCCCTGATTCTAATACTTGACATCCAGGTCCTAAAATATCAACTTTATTATGGCATCAAGTCTCACCATTTCAAACTTTGAGAGGATGTACATTCAAACAGAACTATTCATATATAACTATGTTGGAAGACAAGCGTCTAGTATTCACATAATTGATCACTTAACTCCCAAAACCACATATGTGTTGTAGCCTCTTGATCCTACGCACCCGGGATTGAACCAAGCCGTGCCAGCTCACTCTGCCATGGCGTAAAGGATCTCTATCAGATTGGCGTTAGAAGGAGGGTCCGATGACGCAGGATCAACCTCAACCAGACAACCCGACCGAACGCTCGGGTAACGACCGCCTCCCTATCCACTCAACCCCTGGGCTCGGGGAGCAACACCCACCTCCCCTCGAACAGGAGGCCAACGTAGCGACCCCGGGGCGCTACTGGAGGCTGTTCACTGACCTGGGGTTATCGCCCCCGGGAATGGTTGCCGCTCAACCTTCTGTCTCCGCCGAGGCGTTCCTTAGCTTGACGCACCAAGTTCAAGCTCTGGTGGGGATGATGCATACCATCGTTCCCCTCGTCTCGCCCCCCGGACAACTCCCGACGCTCCTACCAGCGAAGTAACTAACTGGACAACCCTCGGATTTCAGGCCCTCCATCGGTGGCCCACCCGTAAACCAATGGCCTGGCCGAGGTAACTAACCCGGCGATACTAGAAGATCTAAAGAAGAGGGTCACGGGAGCTCAGGGTACCTGGGTTGACGAGCTCCCAAGCATACTATGGGCCTCCTGAACAACACTGAAGACCGCCACGGGGGAATCACCTTTTAGCTTGTTGTTTGGCGTCGAGGCAGTACTTCCGCCCGAGGTGGTCTTCCCGACCCCTCGGGTCGAAAACTTTGACGACGCCACATCGAAAAGCGGGCTTCGAGCCGGCTTGGATCTCATCGAGGAATGGAGGGCCGACGCACATTCGAGATGGTACTTATCGCTTAACGACACGAGAGGGATGACTAGTACCAAGGACATGGCACATATCGAATTTAAGGAAGTTTTACGCCTAAGAGGTCTGTTGAGCAAGAAGCCCTGTCACCGAATAAAGGAGAAAGGACGTGCGAAAGTAGCAAGGGAAATTTTCATTGATGAAAAGGATTTTTACATCACCAGGTCGGCCACGACAGACAAAACAAAATAGCCGAGAGCGACTGCAAAAGAAAAGAAGAAAAGGGAGACGCCGCCTATGCCCCGGGGGGATTCGCGGTGTCGTCAAAAGGTACTTCCACGGGCATCTCGACGTCTTCATCCTCGGGATGACATGAGAAGGGTTCCACGTCAAAGTACAGGTCGGGAAACCGAGCCCGAAACCGCGACACCGCGACTCGATACCCGTACTCATACGAGACCTGCCCCGACCTTTGTAGCCCAAGTTGAAACCCGAGGGACTCCTTGTACTCTTCAATCACCTTCTTGTTCCTTGCAGGGGCCACCTGAATCTCCTCTGCCAAAGCCTCCTCGGCCTTCGTCGCCGATGAATGGGCCTCTTCCAGGCTCCGGGTCAGGTCCAGCAGTTCGCCCTCCATCGAGCGAACCCGACCGCGAGACTCCTTCAGCTGCTCCTAGAGACTCACTTGTTGTTGCCCGGCGCCCTCGAGCTCAAACTTCAGCTGTGCAACCTCGCCCTCCAGGTCGACGGCCCGCTGCTCGGCTGTCGCCACCGCCTCCAACCCCGCCCCGACTTTTAATTCCTCGACCTGGCCGCGGAACTCAGCATTCTTGTTCCCCAAGCTGCTGATTACCCGACCAGTGTCCTGGACACGGTCCACGAGCGCCGTGTAGTAGTGCAGGTTCTGCATAAAGAAACGACCAGACGTAAGCAGGGAAGGCCAAACAAGGGCCGAGAAAAAAAAAAATAATATAAATATAAATATAAATATAAATATATACCGAGACCAAAGACATGGCAGCCTTCTCGATCAACACTTCGGAAGGCGAACCATACGGCTGTCTGACGATGTCGGGAATAAGAGCACCTCGGGCATAAGTCGCGGAAGCCGCGCCGTCCGTCCATACCCGATCGCCATGGGTCAAACCCAGCCAGCGTGTCGAAAGAGGGTCGGACGCCTCGCCCTCGGGCAGCTCACCCATGGAGAGAGCCTGGAAAGGCTCATCCTTGGAGCGGGCTCGGGTGCGGAAAAGATCTCGTACCGTGGCCGGACGGGTCGCTTTGGCCGACCCCGACTTCCCAGCTCGCTCCTTGCCCTGCGAGCTCCCAGCGGCCTCCCTCGGGGCGGGACCCCGAGACCACTCCCCCGGGCTTCCACCAACTTTGGTAGTAGCCTCCCGAGCTACGACAGATGCAGGCACCTTCCGCGTCCTGGTTTTCGACCTCTTGTGTGGGCGGTTGGGCTCGAGGCCCCCGGGCCGACCCGGATCTCCTTCAGGTGGTGCAGCGGGAAGATCAAATTGTGGAGCTGCGGAGACGCGAGGCATTCCCCGCAGGTTCCTGAGGTCCATCATATCTGCACAGGAAATCAAAAGTATCAATAACTTCAAACGACGCCGAGATGACTAGTAAGAGGGGATTGGCCCGAGCCGTACCCCGGAGCATCGGACTAAGGCCGACCTCGACCAACCACTCCTCGGTCATGTCCCTAATAGCCCGTGAAGTAGCGAGAATCCCCTTCAGTTGCTCTACCTGCTCGCGCTCATCGTTAGACAACCTGGGACAACTGTTGTTAATTACTCGGGCAGACCATCTGAGGCTAAACCCCCACCCCCGACTACAACTAACGAAAAAGTAGCGGCTCTTCCATCCTTTGTTATTAGAAGGCGCTCCGCTAACCCTAAAGCCCCCGTGGGAGGACAAAAAATAGCCACCCGACCCCTTTGACAAACGAAAGCAAGATAGAAAAAAAGAACGGGTCAGAGTGATGGCCGCCCCCCGGCACTCCTCGAGGAAGGCTACCATATACCTCCATGAGTTGGGGGCCATTTGTGACGGCGAGATTCACCACCAGGAGAGGCAGGCCTCGATTACCGGGTGTAAGGGAAACCTATAGCCTCGAGGGCATTGAGGGTCAGTCCGAACCCGCCTGGAAACGGGTCGTAAGCCGTTTGCCCGGACCGAGGGACGTGCAGCTCATACTCACTCGGGATACTATAGCAATCCTTGACGTGGCCGAGCCACTCCGCGGTCACGACAGAATCAGAGTAGTCGTGTAGGGATTTCATGACCTCCAGAGCCCGAACCGTCCTCTCACTCACTGGAGACGTCCCACCCGACGATAGACCACTACTTGAAGTTGACACTGCCACATCGGACACCACTCTAACTGAAGAAGAAGAAGAAGAAGAAGAAAAAGAAGAAGAAGAAGAGGTGGACATCTCGATCGACCTGAGGCGTCTACCGATCAAGGGGAAAATGAGGGAACGAGGACCCGGAGCACAGGAATGAACTCAGCCAAAAATGAGAGCGACGAGCAAACAAATAAGAAAGCAAGGGTGGGGATTTATAGGGCGAAGCCCCGCCAACCGAGGCAACCCTTCGCCTCCCCCAGAAGGCCAGCGGCCGCTTCCCTCACCTTAATGACTCTGGAGAAACACAACTTTTGAGACAAGCAACGGGACATCCCTCTCTCTTCCCCCCCGGTGGGAAACTTCCTGCCAGGGCGAAAACTTCCCGCCAAGGCAAGAACTTCCCGCCGAGGCAGAAGTTGTCAAGGACGGAGATTTTTCGCCAAAACTGACGTGGCGAAAATCTCCCGCTCGACCAAATCAGTTATACAATGCCTGAGTCGCGATGCTCGGCCGCAGCAGTCATACAGTGCTCGAGTCACGATGCTCGACCACCACAGTCGTACAATGCTCGAGTCATGATGCTCGGCAGCAGCAGTCATACAATGCCCGAGTCACGATGCTCGGCCGCATCAGTCATATAGTGCCCGAGTCATGATGCTCGGTCGCGTCAGTCACCCGGTGCCCGAGTCACGATGCTTGGCCACATTAGCCATACAGTGCCCGAGTCGCGATGCTCGGCCACATTAGTCATACAGTGCCCGAGTCACGATGCTCGGCCATGATAGTCGTATAGCGCCCGAGTCACGATGCTCGACCGCGTCAGTCACCCGGTGCCCGAGTCACAATGTTCGGCCACATCAGTCATACAGTGCCCGAGTCACAATGCTCGACCACATCAGTCATACAGCGCCCGAGTCACAATGTTCGGCCACATCAGTCATACAGCGCCCGAGTCACGATGCTCGGCCACATCAATCATATAGTGCCCGAGTCGCGATGCTTGGCGACATCAATCATACAGTGCCTGAGCCATGTTGCTCGGCCACATCAGTCATACAGTGCCCGAGTCACGATGCTCGGTTGCATTAGTCATATAGTGCCCGAGTCACGATGCTTGGCTGCGTCAGTCACCCGGTGCCCGAGTCACGATGCTCGGCCACATCAGCCATACAATGCCCGAGTCGCGATGCTCGACCACATAAGTCATACATTGCTCGAGTCACGATGCTCGGCCACGACAATCGTACAGCGCCCGAGTCACGATGCTCAACCGCAGTAGTCATACAGTGCCCGAGTCACGATGCTCGGCCGCATCAGTCATACAGTGCTCGAGTCACGATGCTCAGCTGCGTCAGTCACCCGGTGTCCGAGTCACGATGCTCGGCCACATCAGCCATATAGTGCCCGAGTCACAATGCTCAGCCACATCAGTCATACAGCGCTCGAGTCACGATGCTCGGCCACATCAGTCATATAGTGCCCGAGTCGCGATGCTCGGCCACATCAATCATACAGTGCCTGAGCCGTGTTGCTCGGCCACATCAGTCATATAACGCCCGAGTCACGATGCTCGGCCACATCAGTCATACAGTGCTCGAGTCGCGATGCTCGGCCACATCAGTCATACAGTGCCTGAGCCGTGTTGCTCGGCCACAACAGTTGTACAGTGCCCCAGTCACGATGCTCGGCCACATCAGTCATACAGTGTCCGAGTCATACTGCTCGGTCAGACCACCCATACCATACCCAAACCATGCCTTACGGTTACGCCAGCCTTCAAAAAACCTAAGCCGTGATACCCAGCTACATCGATCCTTCAATATCTAAGCCAAGGTACTCGACGACTCTGATCGGAGCGCAGCGCCCAATGTCGAACAAAGCCACTCGTTCAATCAAAATCCTAATAGTCTTCCTCAGCGGGCCCTGCCTGCGACCAACCCCTGCTCCCAAAAATCCAAGCCAAGGTACTCGACGACTCCGATCGGAGCGCAGCGCCCAGTGTCGAACGAAGCCACTCGTTCAATCAAAATCCCAATAGTCTTCCCTAGCGGGCCTCGCCTGCGACCAACCCCTTCTCCCAAAAATCCCCGACTAACCGTCGACCACACCCCTAGACATTACCCAAGCAAAACTCGACCCACGAAAACACACCGCGCCATGCACTAGGCCCCTCGGGGAGCGACCCTGTACAAGTCGCTCTCTGAGGGGGTTAGAGAATGATAGGGCACATTTTGGTAACCTGCCCTCCAACCGTTGTTCACAGCCACGTTCGCCCGAACACAATGCCACCCCGCAAAAGTCAGGACGGTGCAGCCCAAGCACAGTGCTGCCCCGCAAAAGCCGGGATGGCATCGCCCGAGCATAGTGCCACCCCGCAAAAGTCGGGACGGCGCAGCCCGAGCACAGTACCATCACGCGAAAGCCGCGACGGCACCACCCGGGCACGGTAGCATCCTGCAAAAGCCGCGACGGCACCGCCCGGGCATGGTACCATCCTGCGAAAGCCGCGACGGCACCACCTGAGCATAGTGTCGCCTCGCAAAAGTCGGATCGGCAACCATAAATATGACAGGTACAGGCGGTCTTCGAGGGGGATATAAAAAGCCCCTCGCAGGGCTAGCAGGTGGGGGATTTTTTTGGCCACTCAGTTCTAACAAGATCTTCGGAGGGGTCGAAGTCGGGAGCCCCTTCCCGACCCCAACCGGTGTGCAGGGACCGAAGGCCAAGAAGCAGGCGGTCAGCCCGAGGGAGTCTCCGATTTCGAAGCCAGAGCCCTTGCCTGACCCCGTCGGACTACGATCTTCGCCGATCGAATGCCGACATGAATGATCCTACGCACCCGGGACTGAAACAAGCCGTGCCAGCTCACTCTGCCACGGCGTAAAGGATCCCTATCACCTCTAAATCAGTTGCTTACAAGTTTTTAATGGTTATGATTGCCGTTCAATGTACATTCAAACAGCACTATTCATATATATTATCTCTCTGTTTATGTTGGAAGACAAGCATTTGGTATTCACATAATTGATCTCTTAACTCCCAAAACCACATATGTGCTGTATAGACTCTAAATCAGTTGCTTACAAGCTTTTAACGGTTATGATTGCCGCTCAGTGTACTGCTACACTAGTGTGAACTATTTCCACAATGTTTTTTATGATCAATGAATCATGTAAAAGCTAACTGTTTCTTTTGTATGACTTGCTCACATCAATTTCTTGCAGTTAAATCTGAGGCATATTATCAGGCGTGACATACTGATATACCCAGGTTATGTTCCTGAACCAGGAGTCAAATACAAGGTCTTCCACTATGGACTGAGATTTGGTGTTGGGAATTGGAGTTTTGACAAGGCTGACTGGGGAAATGTTGACATGGTAAATACATGCTGGGCTAAGTTTCCCGAACCACCTGATCCTTCTAGTCTATCCACATCAGATGAAAATATTTTACAGAGAGATATCCTTAGCATTGAATGTGGGAAAGCATTGAATACTGCTCTTTATCTGCATCATCAGAGAAGGAAATGCCCTATTCCTTCAGATGGCAATCGTAATTTTAGTGTAGTGGAAGATGAGGGTTCATCCGATGAATTGAAACTTGTAACGAATCCTGCAGCTAATGCGACATCTATTCATGCCTCAAGTAGGAAGGATATGTCTCCGAGGATAAGGATGGTTGCACTTTGGGCCTTTTCTGTGTTAGGGTTTCTAGTTGTGATTTCAATGGTCCTCTCTAATCGCAAGGGAGAAAATCTTAAGGCTAAAGGTAGCAGAAGCAAGAACGTTTAGCTGAAATTTGGTGGACATTACTGGCAATTCTTGCAAGTTTTATGATGAAAACTATATGACACTGAATGAGATCCGCGAGGATCTGAAATCATGCATCGTTCATGATTCTCCAGTGTTCAAACTGATGAAAATGACATATGGCTTCGATAAAAGTACATGTCAGACAAAAAGCGTTTGATCTGAAGAGCCATTCAAAAGGATTTTACATGTTGTACAATTTTGATCACTATCTTGAGATTTAAATTATCTCTAGCTTGCACAGTTTGCAGTAGGAGATGGTTAATTGTTTTGACTATCCATGCAAAGCAGCTCAATATTTTGATTTACATGGAACAGACATAGCGACAATCCAGTTCTCAAGGATGGCAACAATTTGACTTCTTGGGAGATACATTTTATCATAAACAATCACAGAAAATAACATAATTATATCTGTGTGGTGGTTGACGAATAATTCTTCAGTTTTTTTTTCTCTGTACTTCTGCTTGTATTTCCTTTTAGTTAGATGTATTATGTGTCTTTGTCATCCTCATTTGTTACTTGAGATGTAGAATGGTATTAAACTATTATAAAAGTAGTACATATTTGTTCCCTGTATCGACAAATATGCTACAATTACTGATTTCTGAATACAACTTTTGTTGAATATGTATAATCTTAGAATATTGCCAACTGATCTAATACACAAGTAAATCAGATTTGTGGTTCACAGTTTCTTCCATAAATTAAGTTCATGTTCATCCAGATGTTTTTCGGCTTCAAAGAAATAGAAGCAGGAGTCTGGAAGATAGAGAAAAGATAGAAGTAGCCTCAAAACTAGGATTCCAGATTGCTGATGCTAAAAAGTTCCTTGAGAAGAGAGAAAAATATTTTCCAAGTTTACTAATTGAGATGCTAAATATCTCATTAACCAATGGCAGCTATTATTATTGTTTTTATCATCGCAAGGATATTTTTCTCTTTTTTTGTGCTCTTAAATGTTTAGGATAAATTATATAATTATATATATAAAAAATTTATACCGTTCAAGTGAAAAATATTGTGGTAGATATATGAAGTTATTAAAAAAGATTAAAAAATATTTTTCTTCTTATAGTTAAAAAGAGGTGTCAATGGTATTATCATGATAAAACTGTAAAATGTATATGGAGAGTTTGCAGTAGGTTGTTTGTCTTTAAACGCAAGTTGTGTATAATCCTGGTATAAAGGTAAAACTATCTAGAAATAAGTCATTCAAGCAATCATTTTAGGGATTTTTTAGCTCCATAGATTGGTATGAAGTATTGACAAGCACAACACCTAGGATTTATCCAGGTGGCACATGTCTAGATGAGCCTTAGGATCGTTTTTAGGGTTGGTCCACTATCTTGTTCCATAGTAGTGTTAGGTGGGCACTTATGGAGAGTTTGTAAAGTTTATATTTGTAATCATACAGAGGTATAAGCGGAGCGGCTGGAGAGTTGGACTACTCTAGAGCTCATATTCATTTAAGGGAGCCTGACAAGTTGGAGGACAAGATCGAGCGAGCGAATGTTACTACCAAGGATGTAAAAGAGAATAGAATTGGTGCGAGTTTTGCAATATAATGGTAGAGGATATGCATAAGAATTGTAGTCTATCTTTCTATCAACTAAGAAAAATTGCTCGAAGAATATAAATGTGTTGAAATAAGTAGTTGAAAGGGGTGAAGAAAGAACGATGATTCTAGAGACTTAACTACCCAAAATCATACATCGATTTGAATGGAGGTAGATTCAGAGAATTGCCATAGTACCATAGAGGCAGATTTATCAATCATAAATCAAGAGATGCAAATGCGAGACGATAATAGTAGGGCCATGGGCATGACAGTGCCATGAAACCATAGAGGTGGGACGTTTATGGAGTCATCGATTCTTACTCTCATAAAGGGAGAGTGTATAGTCGTGAAAGAGATTAAGGAGGTGGAGAATGCTGAGGTAATGCTGAAGGGCAGAGGCTAGAAAACTTCATAAGACTAGTGTCGACAGGCTTCTCATCAAAATAGTTGAAAATGGAAAGACTTTGGGTTAATACAAGAGTGCTTAACCAAAGAATAAAGTAGGCAGTATGTAGTGCTATACTTTTTCTACTTAGAGGAGTAGGTAGTGGAAATGATGGAGAAGATGGTATAATCCTAAAGGTGACCAAAACTATCAATGACTTGCTCCAAGTCGAGGTAAAATTGTACTCTTTTTAAGAAATTTTTTTTTCATTCCATAAGTTCGATGGCAATGAGGAGGTAAATTATAATAGCTAACTTAATGCAAGGAGTGCAAATACTTTGGGTGCTTTAGAATTGAAAGCAAAGAGCAAATGAAGGCTAGTAACTAGTTTGATGCATGAAGTATAACCCTAGAGGAGGTGGACGAAGTCAAGTAACCTTTACCTTCTCAACTCTTAAGAGAATGAGCAAAACTGAGTATCCCGGTTCTCTTATTTATCCAGCAGAGGAGCTTTGTACATGTTTAAAGACCCTTAATAGAAACTTAGCAAAAGACAACAATTGTCAAATCCTTACTAATGATGATCGGTTCTACCGAGAGTAGATTATTCACTTAATTTCCTAATAGAATGTTAATAAAAAACTGAAGTGATGCAAACATAATTAAAGGCGACAACTAAGTAGAAGAGAATTTGATGGGTAAATTTTATAGATGAAATATTTTAAGAACTTTAAAGTTTACGAGGCGATACTCATTAAGGCTCTAGGCACCACTCAATTCAAGCGACATGACACATTTAAGAGACTAGTGCACAATTGTTTGGAAATCGCAAAGAGCATCACATGCACAATAGAAAATAAAAATAAAAAACTGGTTTCCCAAAACAATCTTATTGAATCGTCATTCAAAGATCGGGAGCGTAAAACTCAAAAGTGACAAAAACCATGTAACTGCATATAGTAGTTGAGACATTCTCACTTAGAAGAGATCGTATATCCCCTAATATACAGATCTCAATCTATGGATGAAGGAGCTCTCACAAACTCCTCTCTAGTGGTGATCCACACAACGGATGCGGTTACAACGTACCTCCTCGCATAGCACGTTCTTTTTTTGTGTTTGTGTACCACCACATCACACAACTAAGGAGGGATTGGTCCCTCTTGTTGTCCTCTCACATCAGAAAGGGGGCAATCAATCGGCTGGAGGAAGGAGTAGGGAGGATATGTAGGAGGTGGCGATAGTAGGGGTCTAGCCTTTGACCCATAAAGCCCCAACTCTTATTGATAGAGAGCTCTCTTTACTTACCCTAATGGATCTTGCCTTAATGAGCATTGGATCTCCATCCAATTACCCTAACTTAATGGATATTGGATCCCCATCCAATAACTACTCTAAGCCCTATTGGGTCTCACCCAATGGATCAAATAAAATAGGGGTTTATTGGATATCTTATATTCAATCCTCTACTCATCGCATTGTCCACCATATGTGTGTGACCCTCTAGGCCCAATTATGTATGACCCTTTAGGCTTAATACTGAGTTGGCCGTGAGTTGCACCTATCAAAACTTTTTTTGACTCAGTGAATTATTATCCCCATAATAATTCACTCAACTCATCGACTACAGACATATTATACCATTACGCCATAGTCCCTAGATGGTACAAGGGGATATAATCTATTGGACTTATCTATCCTTAGTTATCATGTATCTATAGTCTCACATCTATCTAATATCCTAGAGATTATATACCGGGCATGGAGCTGTTAAGCCCATACGAAATCTATCAAAGTCTCATTCTAATCGAATTCTCCTAGAGAACTCCTTCTTTCACATTTTGAATCTCAGTTTATCAGATTCATCACAATCTGATTGACCTTGGCTAGGGATTTGCTTGAGTAAGAGCATATAAGATATTTCTCTCATGATACCGAAAGTAGATGATCATGTTGGGAAATCTAAGGGCAACATCACATGCGTAGCGGAAGAACATAAAACAAAAACCCCAAAATTTGCAATACGTTTTCATCATCATGCATAGATTGGTGTGTAAAAACCCGCGATACAAAAAACCATGTGTGAGACAGTTGTGTTACCTAGGGAGATCGTATATCCCTAAATCCATATAGATATGTTGGAGAGGATGAAGGAGGTCAAGCATCCTCCTCTCTAGCGGTGATCCATATAGTAAGGCTACGACGACGCTCCTCAAATCTCCAAGCCTGCTATCTGAGGAGGGGAAGGGGAGAGGAGAATAAGAGGTGGCTACTAAGAAGCCCCAGCCTATGGGCCTTTAGTTCTCTCCTATTTATAAAGCCCCCTTAGTTAATCCTAATAGATCTTGCCATATTGGGTATTGAATCTCCATCCAATTACTCAAGCCTCTTAGATTAGTGGGTCTCTATCCAATAATCTCTTATTAACTCTTATTTGATCTCATCAATGAGATCCAATAATTCAGGGGCTTATTATATATCCAACAAGATGGGGGTTCTAGTGGATATCTCATATCCGAACCTCTACTCGTCGCAACACCTACCATATGTATGTGACCCTCTAGGGGCAATATCGAGCTAGTCGTGAGTCATACCTATCAGAACTCCTTCTAGCTTAGTGAATTATTATCTCCATAATAATTCACTTAACTCATCGACTGTGGACATACTAGGCCACTATGTCGTAGTCCTTAGACGATACAGGGGAATCCAATCATTTGGACCTATCTATCATCAGTTACCGTGTACCTATAGTCCCTAATCCATCTAATATCCCAGAGACCATATACCATACATTGTGTTGTCAGGCCTATATAGTTTTTCCTTGAGTTTCGCTCTAATCGGATTCTCCCGGAGAACTCTTTCTCTCTCAATCTGAATGATCTTAGCTAAGGATTTATTTGAGCAAGAATGCACAAGATATTCCTCTCATGAAACTAAGAGTGGATGATCTTCTATTGATACTTAATAGCACTCGTAAGGTTGGCTACCACTCATAATGACTGACTGTACTATATTTGGAACTTCCAAACCTATAAATCTGGTATCAAAGAGTGGAGTACTCATATAGGACATCCTTGGTATCTCAAGTCTAAGGACCATATACACTTCTAGGACTACATAATCGTTATTTGACAATAAAGCATCATCAACTATCTAGTATTCCGTGAGTGGATCAATCAGTGAACTCATTTTCCAATATGCACCTATACTGTATCCTTAGTGTCCCCACATGAGCAATTATAAGACCAGCTGCCTTCATCATATGAAGGGTATATAACACACCAGTTTGCCTCCATCAAATAGAGGATTTGCTAGTCATAGGTGCTCTGCAAGCCAATCACAAGAGTGATGACATGTGTGACATGACACACATTCTTTTTTGCTTATTATATTTTAGCATTTTATCACTTTATATTACTTGCTTCGTATACACATATATAAATTATGATGTCCTTGAATCTGGGCAATGAGAATCGGATTGTGATGAGATCACGATAATGAGACCGATTTACCTTTAAACATAGACCTTAAATAATCCCGGTCATAGGTTACTCGAGAGAGACATCGAGATAACCGAACAAACTAGTGTGTTGTATACCCGTCCATATGATGGATGCAGTTGGTCTCATAGCTGCTCGTGTGGGGACACTAAGGATATAATACAAGTGCTCATTAGAGAATGAGTTCACTGATTGATTCACTTTCGGAATGTTGGATGATTGATGATGCCTTATTATCAAACAACGATTTCGTAGTCCCAATGGCGTATCTGGTCCTTATACTTGAGACACCAAGGATATCCTCTATGGGTACTCCATTCTTTGATATCAGACTTATAGGTCTAGAGATTTCAGATCTAGCACAACCGGTCATGGGAGTGGTAGTCAACCTTACGAGGGTTGTTGAGTGTCGATAGAGTATCATCCGCTCTCGGTGTCATGAGAGAAATATCCTGTGTGTTCTTGCTCAGACAAATCCCTGGCCAGCGTCATTCGGATTGAGAGAGAAAGAGTCCTTCAAGAGAATCCGATTAGAGCAAGACTCGAGAAGAAACCATATGGGTCTAACAATACTATACTCGGTATACGATCTCTAGGATATTAGATAGTTGAGGGACTATAGATACACGGTAACTAAGGACATACTATATATACACGGTAACTATAGCATAGCGGCCTAGTACGTCCGTAGTCGATAAGCCGAGTGAATTATTATGGAGATAATAATTCACTAAGCTAGAAGGAGTTTTGACAAGTATAACTCACAGCCATCTCGATATTGGGTATAGAGGGTTACACATATATGGTAGGTATTGCGACGAGTAGAGGTTCAGATATTAGATATCCGTCGGAGTCCCTATCTTATTGGATATCCAATAAGCCCATGCATTATTGGATCATATGGATGAGATCCAATAAAAGCTAACGAGAGATTATTGGACAGAAATCCACTAATCTAAGTAGCTTGGGTAGTTGGATGGAGATATAGTACCAAATAGGGCATGATCCAATAGAGTCAAGTTGATAGGGTACCTCATAGGCTAGAGTTTTCTTAGTTGCCACCTCCTATTCTCCTATCTCCTTCTCCTCCTCAAATAGTAGGTGTGGAGATTTGGGTAGCGATTTGAGGAGTGTCATCGCGGCTTTATTGTGTGGATCACTGCTAAAGAGGAGGATGCTAGTCATAGGTGCCCTACAAGCCAATCACATGAGTGATGATACGTGTGACTTGACACGTAGTCTTTTTGCTTATTATATTTTGACATTTTATCACTTTTTTTACATATACCATATATATATTATGATGTCATTGGATTTGTGCAATGGGAATCAGATTGTGATGAGATCACGATAATGAGACCGATTCACCTTTAAACACAAACCCTAAATAATCCCGGTCATAGGTTACTCGAGAGGGACATCGAGATAACCAGACAGACTAGTGTGATGTATTCCTGTCCATATAATGGATGCAGCTGGTCTCATAGTTGTTCGTGTGGGGACACTAGGGATACAGTACAGGTGCTCATTGGAGAATGAGTTCACTGATTGATCCGTTTACGGAATGCTGGATGCTGGATGGTTGATGATGCCTTATTGTCAGATAGCGATTCCGTAGTTCCAGTAGTGTATCTGGTTTTTAGACTTAAAATACCAAGGATGTCATGTATGAGTATTCTATTCTTTGATATCAGACTTATATGTCTGGAGGTTCTAGATCTAGCACAGCCGATCATCGGGAGTGATAGTCAATCTTATGAGGGCTATTGAGTATCGATAAAGGATAATCTGCTCTCAGTGTAATGAGAGAAAAATCCCTAGTCAGGGTCATTCGGATTGAGAGAGAAATAGTTCTCCAGGAGAATCCGATTAGAGCGAGACTCAAGTAGAAATCGTACGAGTCTGATAGCACCATGCCCAGTATACGGTCTCTGGGATATTAGATGGATGAGAAACTATAGCTATACAGTAACTGAGGACAGACAGGTCCAATGGATTGGATTCACCTTAATCGTCTGAGGATTACGATGTAGTGGCCTAGTACGTCCGTAGTCGATGAGTCGAGTGAATTATTATGGAGATAATAATATACTAAGCCAAAAGGAGTTCTGACAGGTATGACTCACGGCCAGCTCGAAATTGGGCATAGAGGGTCACATACATATGGTAGGCGTTGCAATGAGTAGAGGTTCGGATATGAGATATTCGTCAGAACCCCTATCTTAT
Organism: Musa itinerans; assembly: GCA_001649415.1. Classification (NCBI taxonomy): domain Eukaryota; kingdom Viridiplantae; phylum Streptophyta; class Magnoliopsida; order Zingiberales; family Musaceae; genus Musa; species Musa itinerans. Next base: position 433,058 of record LVTN01000089.1, on the reverse strand, counting down.
TGGATATCTAATAAACCCATGAATTATTGGATCATATGGATGAGATCTAATAAGAGCCAATAAAAGATTATTGGATAGAGATCCACTAATCTAAGAGGCTTGAGTAATTGGATGGAGATCCAATACCCAATATGGTAGGATCCATTAGGGTTATGTTGATAAGGGACCTCTATAAATAGGAGGGAACCAATGGTTCATAGGCTAGAGCCTCTTTGGGTTGCTATCTCCTATTCTCCTCCCCTTCTCCTCCTCAAATAACAGGCTTGGAGTTTTGAGGAGCATTGTCGCAGCCTTGCCGTATGGATCACCGCTAGAGAGGAGGACGCTTGACTTCCTTCATCCTTTACTATATATCTGTAAGGATTCAGAGATATACGATCTCCCTAGGTAACACAACTATCTCATGCGTGGTTTTAAGTTTCACGAATTTTGCGCACTAATCTTCACATGACGACTAACACATCGATAGAAAATTTGGGGATTTTATTTTTATGTTTTTCCGCTGCGCATGTGATGCCCCATAAGATTTCCTATAGAGGATGCTTGACCTCCTTCATCCTTTCCTACAGATCTGTAGGGATTCAAAGATATATGATTTTTCTAGCTAACACAACTATCTCACGTGTGGTTTTTAGTTTCGTGGATTTTACGTACCAATCTTCGCACTTCGATGAACACCTTTTTGGGAAATTTGGGGTTTTTGTTTTCTATTCTTCCGCTGTGCATGTGATGTCGCTCATAGATTTTCCTACACTATTGACACATAATTACTCTCATAAGGTTGGCTACCACTCATAATGATCGATTGTGTTAGATTTAAAACATCCAAATACATAAGTTTGTTATCAAAGAGTGGAGTACTCATACAGGATATCTTTGGTGTCTTAAGTCTAAGGATCAGACACACAACTAAGATTATAGAATCATTGTATGATGATGAGGTATCATTAATCAACCAGCATTTCGTAAACGGCTCATTCAATGAACTCATTCTCCAATGAGCACCTGTACTATATCCTTAGTGTCCCCATACAAGCAGCTATGAGACCAGCTGCCTCCATTATATGGATGTGGGTCTATCTAGTTATCTCGATGCCCCTCTTGAGTAACTTATAATCAAGAATATTTACGGTCTATATTTATAGACAAATTGATCTCATTATTATGATCTCATCATGATTCAATTCCTATTGCACAAATCTATGGACATTACAATATATTCATCATCAATATAAAGTGATAAAATACCATAATAATAATAACAAAAAATATTATGTAGTGTGTCACATGTGTCATCACTCATGTGATTAGCTTGTAGGACACCTGTAACTAGCAATAACAAGAAAGGTCTTTTCTTTCATTGGAGAGATATGCAAGAACCAATAAAGATCAGCACAACTCGATTGACCCCACACTAGTGTAAAAAATCGTTGGCGAATTGAAGTAGTGTTGGCGGATCAAAGTTCGACTACTCAACAACCACGGTGAAGAGCAATTAGAAGCTAAGAGGTGCATTGCAAATGAAGTAGAAGATTGAAGATTCAGTAAAGGTGAGGAGATGCAAAGTCTACAAAGGTGAGGACAATGATGTCGAAGGAATAAGTAGGGAAGAATATTACAAACAAAGTTGTAAATAAGGTGTTCAATATAATACTTGTGTATGTCCATATCTTTCAGTTTTGTTCATGCTTTATACAATATGTAGAGGGCTTATAATAGGCTTGGTAACCCTATTTTAGTTAGCTTTTGTGGTTATTTCAATCTTGTAAGTATATGTTATATGTAGTCATCGTGTAGAGGCAAAACTATCTAGAAATAAGTCATCTAGGTAGCTATTTTGAGAGTTTTCTAACTCCGCAAAGTGGCATAGATTGTCAGCCAGTGTAACACCTAGAAGTTACCTAGGTGGCACACGGCTCGCTGCCTTGTTCCGTAACAGTATCATATGGAAACTTATAGAGGTTGCGACGAACCACTTTGAATCCTTTATTGCACAACCGTTCAAAACTAACAAAATTTATATTTATAATTTACATTGATTATTAAGTATTTACTAAAATAACTACTCATTTTATCCCAAGTTAAATACTTCCTCTAATTCATCTTTTCTTTTATAGATTTTTAAGGGACCATAAAAAATTTAGAAAGAATTGACCCTCAAATAACTAAGGCAAAACCATAACTCCGTGACAGTACACAAAAGGATCTGCTTAAAACTATAACTAAAGATTTACATATTGCTTGAGAACGCTAGCAACACTCCAAGGAGGTTTTGATTGATTTGTCGAGAACGACAAAAAAAAAAGAAAACAATTAACATCGGCATTAGCCTTTCAAATTTGTGTTTGTAAGCGAGATAAGAACAAAAAGATGTAGGAAAAACGATCTAACTCAATGCAATAATAACATATCACAGTCTTACAGACTCTATTAATCCATAAATTGCACAAAGAAAAAAACACCTAATGCGTGAAGAAATAAACTGAAGTAAATGTCTAATTTGCCATGACAGATGGAATTAGACATAGGTTACCTCCTAGTGCTTCAGACAGACCAAATGACAAGTCACCCTGCATTAGTAATTTTGTACACATCAATCATCTGCGTCAGTAATTTAGTACCAGCTTTTGAATGAGCAAAAGTGCTTTTATCATCACCTCAACTCGCTGACCACAAAATACACTTCCAGGTTCCCAGTGACAACAAGTTTCAATCACAAGAAAAGAAAGAATAAGAAATAGAAAGCATATACTCTCATAAGAATAAGGCACTAGGGCTGTTAGGTTTATGAGGCCTTCCACCAGAGAATATATCCCCACTGAAGGGTTCATTCACTGGGGAAGAATCTAAGGGTGCCAGAAATGAAATTGGAGAGACTTTGCTATTATATTAGTGGTCTACAGTTTACACGACTATATATTACAGGAAATATGGAAAGAAATAAAAGAATGAGAGCTACGAGGAAAAGCATGATAACCAACAGAGCCATAGCCTTGCAAGTTGCCACATACAGAAATATCATGAAAGAATCTACTCATCAAATTGGATACTCGGAGTCATCTAAAAGTGCAGCCTGGTTAAAGAAAAGGCAAGATGTCCCATAAAACCGCCAGAACTAATATGAGAATTCATGTCCGCGTATTGATATATACTTCTTCACCCATATGGCGATATCATCAGCGCAGGCTAGTGCCTGAGGTGTCCTGAGGAGCATGTCCAGTGTGGCAAACTCATGAACTGCATCCTTGTATTCTAGGACTGGTGCATCAACATTCACCTTTCGGAGCTCCTCGGAGTATGCAATTGCTCGATCCCTCATCCAGTCATGTTCTGCAACCACAGTGAGGGTTGGAGGCATGCATTTCAATGGTGGTCCCCACCCAGAAACAACGGGGTTTGCAGCCGGATGGTCTAAACTGAACTCCTCCTTGGGTAAGAACAACTTCCAAGCAAGCAAGCACAAGGCCTTGTCATAGAAGTAAGAGTTTGCTAGTTTTATTTCTGATCGTGTGGGGGCACTTCCAGTGAAGAAGGGATACATCAGGACCTGGGCAACAACCTTAACTGGCTCTGCAAGTTTTCCGGCTTCAACTGCCTTTCGAGCCATGAAATCAGCAATATTAGCACCGCAGCTCACACCAAGAAGAACACATCTGCTTCAACAAAAATGAAAATAGATTATGTCAACTAGGTCAATGATACAGATTATCATACAAAAATAAGCCCAGAAGAATGAGGAACCAAAACTCACTGATAGCATACAATGCAATAGCCATTGTTTAACTATGAAGTTGAAGCATCACTAAAGAATAACAGTCATCATATCAATTGAGGTGGGCCAACAATTTTAGTGGATAATTTTAAGATGACCGATATGTATCAGCTGCAGGTGAAAATCAGAAACTTCTAGACAAAAATCTACATCCAAAGCAGCATAGTGCTGCAACAGCTAAAAATACTAAAAAATAAAAGGGCAACAAAGATACAGAAACCAGGAAACCACATAACTATGAGATGAAGACAAATTCGTTACACAAGTACAAATCTGAACTTGCTGAACTTTTTATAATATGGTTCTTCCCAACATGAAAAAAGCGGATGAATGCCAGATACACATATGGTTCTCATCGAACAGTGCAATAAATTACAAAAAGCATGATAATATCATGTAGAACTGAATAAACAACATTTTGATACATGCCTTTTAAAATTGTCAGTTTTGGAAATGCCACCAGCTTGGCAATCCACCTGAATCATCCTACCCACTTTCTTGATCCTACTGCCTGGCATTCCTACCATGACCTCAATCTAATGACCAACGAATATTGTAATTCCAAATGTCGATACATAATAACTGCTGAACAAGTTTCGATTTTAGGTCATTGGAGGGTGGGCCTTAGTACAACGGTAAGATCGCTCTTTTGCAACCTAGGACACTAGTGTTCGTACCATGGAAATAGTTTCTAAATAGTATTGGCGAAAGCATTATGCACTAGTATGCTCAACTATTTAGGTAATTTGAAAAATGTACTCCTCAATAGCATTCACAATTCTCAGTCATCAATAACCCAAAAATGCCCCAGAATATTACTCAATGCCCAGAAATTGATGATCAGATTTACTCTAATTTATGTTAAATAATCCTCGCCCCAAAAAATCAGAGTAATAACAGTGCTCAATACCATTTATTCACATCTGTGTTGAAGTTTACAAATAGATCGCAACTGCATACAGAGTAAAAAAGATTGAAGACAGAAATCTGCTGGACCAATGTCCCAATAGAGAAAAAAACCCATGAAATTAGAGATTAAAGAGAGATGAGAGTAAACAACATGTAGAGGAGATAAAAGGGCAATAAGCCCAACCAAATCTTCTTCTCTTCAACTTAAAGTTATGTATAGTGTTCAAAATTTGTCTCTTAGACTGCCGAACATCCTCACAGTGTAAAGCCTTAACCAGCTCTTTTTCTGACTCAATCTAAATATCCAATGATGACTTCAAAAGAAAGTAAACCAGCCAGCCAAAGGTTGTCATATTTGATAACAATATGTCAGTTAGAGCTTCTGGTATTCCTTTCAGTCTAACAGACAAATCCAATGTGATCTAAGTGTTGTGCATTTGTGAAATCAACAATGCTTTATGAATCTTGAGTGTCAGGCAGTTAAGAAACAACATATACAAAAAGCTTGGATTATCAAAATGAGAATGTTGAGATAGATGTGTGAAGTTACTAGGAAAGATAGGAAAAGAAATACTTTATTCGTAAACAACCAGGTATCGCTTCGATAAAGGATAAATGAGAGAAAATCGTTTAATATGATATAGATCTATGCTTAGGAGACCTCCGGATGCTGTAATCAGAAGAGGTAAAACAATTAATGTTAGTGTTATGAGAAGAGGTAGAAGAAGACATAAAAAGACCTTAATAGAAACCAAAAACAAAGATTTAAGTACTTTGAACTTAACTAAATATATATCTTTTTACAGATCTAAATAACGACAAAAGATCCATATAGCCGACCTCAAATAGTTGGGACTTACGGTTTTGTTGTTGTTGTTGTAGAGCAATCCAATGTCTTAATCGAAGAATAACTAAAACTAATATTTAAACTTGAAAAAGATGATAGCAATCCTAAGAAGCTTATGACTTTACCCAAAAGTCTCTCATATATGTGCTAATTAAAAAAATAGAAAGGTAAATAAATGTTGTACCTAACGGCTTGGTCTGTCTCTATGAATCATGGATTCTCAACCAACTTTCACAACAATAGAGCCACCTCTATATCCTTTTCAGCACGTTCATGAAAGTCTTCTCTAATAAGTTGTACTTTCTAAGTTGAATACAAGATATTCATCTTAATCTTTTTCTCTAAGTTACACATCTCCAAAATCCAATCAATCTCAAGCACAATTCATTTGACTACTCACTAATACTTTTTGTCCAAAGTTTCCTGTCACACACTTCAAACTAAAAGCTTGGGCAATATCTTCCAAATGATTGCATCTTCTTAGCCACCTATCTTTTTGATTCTTAGATCAAATCTTAATTTAGATCTCAGTTCTGATTAAGCTCATATCAGCACTATGCAGATGCAAAAGGTTCAGTGGAGGCATTGATCAGCACATCATCATTAAGCAATCAACTTTAACAATTTAGACAATGTATTAATATAAACCCACAACAGATATTCTTCCAATTTGTTTAGATGAGCTATGTTGAAACTGATGTGTAATACTTTGCAATGATCAATGTTATGTCTACTCTGTAATATGCACTACAACACAAATAACTTAAAGAGCTAATTAAGCAACTCTACCACAAAAATATCCAACTGAAAACTCAATTAATATGCAACATTGAATAAGATCGCTTCCAAATATGCAATGGAAGGATCCATATAGCCGACTCTGTTGAGTGACTGCATTTGACAGCATGCCAATTGACTTATTCTGCACTATTTCCTAAAGATGTGCAAGACTTTAGCAGTAAACCATCCAAGCCCGAGCATACAACTCAAAATAATTGGAAGTATATACAGAGATAGGTAGGATAGCGATGAAATGATCACCTGGAAGGATCACCGTGAGCTGCCAACCACGGCTCGACTGATGACGCCCCCAAGGCATCGGCAATCTGCGACTTGCTGATGTCCCCACCGCCACCTCCCTTTGCGCTCCCCATCGACTTAATGCAGTCAGCCAGATTCGCTTGCTTCCCCAACCAATACAGCACCTTCAGCCCATCCTCGAAAGCCGCAGGGTACCGGCTCTCCGGCGCCAGCCTATACCCGACGGCGATCACGATCACATCCAACAGCTTGGCGACTCTCCTGCAGAAGAAATCGTTGGCCGCCGACGTATTGCTCCCGGAGACGAACCCGCCCCCGTGGAACTGCAGGACCACAGGCAGTTTCCGAGGCCCGGCCGACCGGCGACGCGCGTCGGCCACGGAGGGGAGGTAACCCCCGTAGGCACCGCCGTTGTCGCGGGGGGCGCGGTCGAGGGAGGAGTCTGGGAGGAAGAGGCGGAGGGAGAGGGAGGTGAGGGGGTCGACGTGGATGTCCTTGGTGGCGACGCCGTCGGGGCCGAAGGAGGGGTTGGCGGGAACGGCGGACTCGTCGGGGCGGGAGGTGATGCCGAAGGGGCTGGTCGCGCCCTCAATCGCCGCCTGGTGGAGCAATTGGAGCTTGTGCTTGAGGAGGATCTTGAAGATGATGCTGTAGAGTTTCACGGCCACGCTCGGCATCGCTGCTACCTACCCACCGATCTCTTCCGATGCTGATGTTCGCATTGGTCGATCGATTAGGGATCGAGGGAGAGAGAGAGAGAGAGAGCGAGAGAGAAAGAGGGAGAGCCGGCAATGGCTGTGAATATTACTGGAGGAGGAAGACGGGCGGAAAGGGCGAAGGAAGGAAGGAAGGAAGGAGAAATGGAAAGCATTACGGCACTTTAACATTTCTTTTAAATATTATTTTAAAGAGAAAAATCAGATGAAAAAGTCTTTTGGTCAAAATAAAAGGAAATTGATTTAAATAAAATCTTTTTTGGAAAAGGAAAAAATATCAATTTTAATTTTCATAAATATTTTTTTTTTAAAAAAAGGAGCAAATTTTGTATCTTTTGTTATGATAAGAAAAATGAGAAGATTAAGATCTGTATGAAAATAATGTATTATAGTCTTAATTATATGGAAATCAATGTTTTACATGCTCAATCATAGAGCATTGCTTTGTCATGAGATATTATGCTCCAAACTTTATATGCTGCATTATCAATGAACAAGAAATCATTTTGAATATATCACTAAGCTCTCCCTAAAAAAAAACAATGAAAACTATTTTGTATGCCAAAGAAATTAAAATGCCAAAGTTATAAGACACAATCTCCTAATTATTATTTTTCCCGCTTTTCTGAGTCAGTAATTGCATCAAGTGGTTATTTCATTGCTACAATTGTTCAGGTAGACAAATAACAATCAGATATTGTTTATATTAATTGGAACAAATACTACGTTGAATAGAATCATTCAACTAGGTTGAATTTAAAGGTTCAAACCCCTTACGTCTGTGATCTCTGAGCTGGTCCAACATGGCCAGCTTGACCTTCTTAATGATGTTATCAACAAGGCCTTGAATCTTGATGCTCCTTACGGTTCAAAAACAAAAACAAGAATTGAAATCATCCTCCACAACTTTGAAGTTGTAAGTTCCATGATTTATGTTTTTGTTTTTCCTTATCTTCAGCAACAAGTCCAGTGGCAACAACTTTGAAGTTAGCAGATGGGTCAACATGAGCATGCCCTTTAAAGCAACTTGTTTCTAGAAACATATTTTTTTCTAGAAACTATAAAGTATGCAACAAAATTGCTTACACTCTGTGCCTTCACATCAATAAGCCTTGAGGTCAAACTTGGCCCAATTCCTTCTGGTAAACTCAAAGAGTAGTTGACTTTTTCTAGTTGACAAAGTCGGGTGATTCGTTTACCAATTTAGATAGATATCATGGAGCTAACCAGTCAATGGAATACCATGAGATCACAGAAGCTGTACCCGTAAACTCAATTGCCACAGGAGACTCAACAATAACTCAACTCAGCAAATTTGCCATGAGAAAAATATCACAATTAAATTATAACAAATTCTTTGTAAGTTGTCAAGGATACAAAAGTTTAGAATCATTGCTCACTATTCAGATACAAGAATACAAAAATGTGGCCAGATCTAAAAGATGCAGGCACAAAAACTTCGCAGCTACTGTTCATGTCTGATGCTGGTCATCCTCATCACTACCGCTTTCGTCTTCTCTGTACACCATTTCATCGATTTCTTCATCTTCGTCATCATCTTCTTCGGCATCAACATTATCTTCATCTTCATCTAGCATTTTGTCACCTTCACCATGACGCTCATCCATGGATGCTTTCTTTCCAGCAGCTTTATCGATCTGAAACAGACTCAACCATGTTAGAAGAACCTAACAGTTCACATAGTTTATATAATGAGTACAGTACCACCTACCTGTGTCATGATCAGTTGAAATCTACCAGATAGCTTTAATAAAGGTTCAATAGCCGCACATTTCAATTTTATCATCTGCCACAGAGAAAATACAATACCATGTAAGACGACAATGGACAACCAACAGATGACTATGTGATTTTGAGTATAGCTTTGCAGTTTATAGTAAGGTGATTACATAAATGAAGATGCTATAAGATTTTCAAGTTCAAATTTAAAAGAATCTGATTTAAAATAAAAAAAATAAAAGGAAAAATGACAGAATTGTGAATGCATATAAACAATTTACAACCTAAGAGGTGTACCACATAGGCTTGTATGCAAGGAACAAATCAACAGGAAAATAATATGCAAGATTGCATCTGGGAATACCTTGTGTAGACCATCAAGCATTTGGACTGATGAATCTTGAGATATGATAAATTGACCATGGTTGACTAGAATGTAATATATCCACGGAAAAATATGCTTGGAAAAGACTGAACTGTTGAAGAAAAATTAAGTTGTTTATTAGGCATCAGCATTGCGATACAATTTAATCCAGTGATACAATTCTACAAGCAGCAGTGCGACAGAAATATTGAAAAAGGTTAGACTATAAGCTGGGGTGGATGCTGACAGACTAGCAGAAGTCAGTTATAGATGATGTAGATGACACTTTCTCGGATTAAGGAACAAATCAGTTGGCACTTGACAGTGATTGCAGCCTAAGTAGTTGGCATGGAAAAAATAATAGCACCTTCAGAAGTGTGTGTACCATACAGGAATATTTCTTGAGGTACTAATTCTGTTTTCTACGATTGATTTATGATAACTGTTGTGTTTAAAGTTTCCCAAATTTAGATCAACTGGTTGTACAATTAGATTAATAGAAGTCATAATATCCATCCGAAGTACATAAAATAGATTTTATTGCTGGTTAAAATTATGAAGCTAGTGGATTGTGTGACTGATGCTGGAGACTCTGGAATGTGGGGAAATTCTAGCATACTTTTACAGCCCGACCCAACCAGAATCCAACCAAAAATCTCTCTAAGTTTCCTTTTCAAGTACCTGGAACCAGGATCACAATTTAGTGATATTACCACAAGTAACTTCTCAAATAGTCATCTAAATACTTTTAGGCATTTGATGAGACTCGTCATAGTTACCAATTTTTGGTGCCATATAATTCCTGTGAAATTCTGAGAAGATCTAACAGTGTTAATAAGGATCAAACTTAGCCACCATAAACCCAAGATTAATGACAAGACACCAACTTAAGGCAACCAACTATATTGAGTGATAAGGCCATCACCAGGACCAGAAAGGGGGGCCAGCCTATTTAGAACCAAGAATGAACCGCCAGTTTATATCACATGTTATGTGCAGACTTGCCTTTGGAGTAGAGTCCGACTAAAAGGTAAAATAATAATCTTCAATATCATTTGTTTAGGGTTTTAAGAGAAGGACAGGACTCACACAACCTGATCTACTGTTTCTTTTGCTGTCTCCACTGAATGGGAGGTTAGGGGAGGGCAGAAGATCATGCCAAAGCCAAGAGAGAGCACAAGATAGAGCCCCAAGCTAGAAAAGAGAATTCTAAGAGGTCATGGAAGCTCTATCTATATGCAGTATTTTTTACCTCAATAAAGCAGCACACCAGTCATTTTGCCACATTGCATAGCATGGACACTAGCACATAGTGTTCCAGAGACTCTTTGGCATGGGAAGTTGTCATCAAAATTTAAATCCTACCTAGAAATATCTATTATTCTGAATTCTTAATTGTCATGATGCAAAAACAAGGCCCACAATAAAAGGGTGACAACAAAGAAGAAGTTAGGCTATCAGGAAATTTTCTAAATGATAAAATAATGTATATTGTTAATCAATGTAAAACAGGACTTGGGACTGAAGCACAACTATTGTGCATGTGACTATGTAAAGGTTTCTTGACATATATAATATTGTAAAAAGGCAAGAAAGCAATTTTACTCCATAGTTTAACCTCTATATTGCAATATAACCCAAAAACTATGAAGCTACCCAGCCCTAATAGTCCTAGCCCATCTTTTCAGGGTAAAATAAATTCGACCAAGATTTCAGTTGGTTTTTGGGGTTTAGTTTGTCAAATTCTGTCGAGTCATTAATAAAGAAAGCTGGTAATGGTTAACCCTTAAATTTAATCCAACCCACCTTGGTTGCATGATGTTCAGGAGCTCAACTGATCGCCCATCCCATCCAACTTAACTAAAAGGGATTTAGTGACCGAAGCTCTCATAATGGCTCGCTCTGGTATGTAGAAGGTATAAAAGGGCAAACATGACAAGGCACATTCTCCATATAGCTTAGAGAAGGTATGATATTTAAATCAATCAATACTGAACTCAATATTTTTGCCTTATATGGGTAGGATTGCATATGCATAGACATTGATATTAGAACAATAATCTTAAGAGAGTTACAAAACCACCCCATTTCTCAATCCGTATTTAGAAATGTTCATAAGAATTTAAAACAAACATAACTCAGGGGCAACTGCCTAGTAATTACAAATCATTTTATGGATGGGAAATGACCGAATCTGATTTCTTGGAATAGAACACCCAAATTCAAGCATCAAAAATACAAGAATAAAGTCATTAACAGTTGCTATAAAGTCATTAACAGTTCTTATATAAGTAAAAGTTTTCATACCTTTTTTTCAAAGCAGATATGAGGACTTCTAGAGATTTGCAAGCATCAATGGAGCTCATGGATAAGATATGCGCCCTTATCTACTCATATGAGAAAGACACAATCAGCTTTTACAGCTAGATAATCTCAAATTCTCAATACAGCATACACAGCTATTTTTGATCAATAATTTACTTATTAAATCTTATGACTAACCATATTGGAGACAAACCTTCTTAGGAGGCATATTTACATCAACTGATATTTTCCCCCCACTATATATATCCAGAACAGTATTAGTAGGACTACTGGCATGATCTTTTGTCCTGAGATCAACCTTTTCGGTGACAATCCCCAATGCCTTTAGTCTATCCTCTATGCATATAAAACCATCCTCTTCCATTCTTTGCAGAACCACTGCACCAGTGAACAAATTTAGATTTGGACTTACAGATGAAAAATTGATTTTGGAAGTTAAATGCAAAAGCCAACCAACATGAGAGCTTGACTATAACCAAACAAAGCATTTGATCTCATTTCAGAAGATGTTAATGGAATCATAATTCATATTAAAAATTAGTACTTCAACCAATATTAAAAATATTAATGAGTCCTGAATTTATGCATTTAAAGAAAAAGTAATGTATTAATAAAAAGAGACAAAAGGTCAAACTTCTATGTTTCTATCATTGCCGGGCAAATGACTATGAAGTTCCATGGAAAAATGAAGAGAAAACAAAGAGAAGCTTTATCTTGGTTTTTTTCTTCCAATGAGAGACTTTGAACAAGAGGCATCTGATGAATTGAATTCAATGTGCTGAAAATCTGTTCCAGCACTACAAACAAAATAAAAGAATTTTATGTTATTCAATCCTTTCTTTGCTTTTAACCTCTAGCTCAACTTACTTTCTTCCATTATTAATAAAAAAATTTGCTAGGAAGAACATAAACTTTTATCCAAAAAATAAAGAAAGAAGGTTCACTATGTTCGAAGTGATGCCTCTATATTGTGTTTCTTCAATTGGAAGAAGAGAAACAACCTCCAAAACAATAAGCTGGTAAATAAAATTCTAGTTGAAGTGTTATGACTGCATAGACGAATAAAGAGAACATCCAACCATAAAACTTATGGGCATACAAGCATGTTTATTTATAAGACTATTATGTAATGATGTGGCCCACCTTCCTTCAACTCTGGACTACATATGATATTGCAAGCCTAGACAACCTTTCTTGGGCCTAAATCAAGCTTTCCAAAAATGGCTTTCCAATAGTCATAAATGTATATCATTAAGGAGTGCCCATTGAACATGGCCCACACCTTTTCCACCACATAATTGCTAGCCACGACTCTTATATCACATTGAGTCAGCTACAAGCACCAGTCCATCTCATCAATATCAAGCCCTACTAGTGCTGTCTCATGCATTGACGATGACTCGCTCAGAAGCTACGTCTCTCATGACATATGCAAAAGATCCACAGAACTTGGATATCATTCTCAAGTCAGATAGGGAGTTTAGCAGCTCCCTAATAACTCACTGATGAGGGACTGCAATGAAAAAATAGAACACTGACAGCACGAGAAAATATATGCCAAGACTGCTCCGTCACAAGGAGTTTTTCTTTCTATAATGTTTTAGCTAGTAATTTGGGAATAGTTACTAGAATACTATAAATAACAGGCCTCTATCAGTCCTAAAACATGTTAGACAATCTTTTATTTTTTTGTAACTCTACAGTAAAAAATAATTCTGTAGGGGCTTCTGTTATTCCTTGAAATGAAGTAGCATATAGTGTCATTCCTAATAACCACGTTAAGTAAGAACTAATTAGCCTTATGTAGAAATATAAGGTTGACAGCCAGCATGATAACTTTGTATAACATTTATGAAGCAACTGCATATCCGATCACAATATCATGCAAGCCACAGATGTCAGATATGATGTTGCATCTTGTTCTATATATTCTCAAACTGATGGCAGGACAATATTCAACTACATCAAACTCCATATGCAATGTTTTATACACCTTTTCCGTATACTACACTTAATAAAAGAATCTTTCAACATCTGCATGTTTGATCCTTCTCATGAATTAATTTGCTAAAGATAAGCCATAATGTTGTGCAGCCATTCCTCCAAAATGAGACAATAACTTACTGAAACTAAACTATCATCGGTTCATCACCATGATCATCAAAGAATTTCGAGTAGGAATCAGGATACTATACTGAGGAGGCTCAGAAAAAAGAATCCAAACTATATGATCGTCCTTTGATGTAATGACAGACACATATCCCAAGGCAAATTTTACAATGGAGAAAATAGACCGCATAAGCAGTTTGCAACCATAAGAGTTGATGCGATCTAAGTTCATTAAACCAAGGAACACTAGTGGAGCTAAAAGTAGTATCAGAAAACAAGTGGATGATTTGGCAAAAAACTGTTTAGAGTATTAGCAATAACAACAACAATCATACTGACTTAATTATGGTTATTCTTCCAGGTCTTCACTATGCATTTCAATAAATAAATATATGTAATTTCACTACCATTCTCAACACTATAAAAAAGTATTACCTTTTCTATGTGCAGACCGAGCCTTGTTCTTATTGATAATTGGATCGACCTCCACATTTTTGATGTCTGTAATCAATTTTGTCACATTGTGCTTTCTTTTCTTATCCTGTGCATATAGTTTCGGAACTGGAAGAATAGCATCTTCTGCATTTGCTCGATCAAGTGCAGTCACCGTTTCTGCAACATATACAAATTTAGCACCTCTAGAAGATATAAAAATAGTACAAAAAAGAATTCAATAGTGAAAAAAAGACCAAGTAATATCATTTCATCAGGCATTAAAATATGGAACTACGATACTACTGATTTGCAACAAACATTGTTCATGTTTTTAAGCTAAAAGTATTCATCGTATAATAACATAGTCCCTTTTAGGTAATATGTATTACATACCTTTCATGTCCATAGTTTGTCCTTTCTGAGAGATCGAAAAGCTGTCAATTGGTATAAGAACACCGCCTTTGAAGTCACCTAATTTTATGTCAACACCATACTGTACCAAGAGTTTCTGAAATGATGGCTTTACCAGTGAACCATAAGCAACAAATACTTGCCCAGAAGCAGGTTTGGGTACATCTAGAAGTTTTGCAGAATATATTGCCACATCAAATTTCTTTTTTGACTCCAGAAAAACTGAGATTCTTGTAGGTTGACAATTGCCCAATTCCTCAATGCTACTTCCGTACCAAAAATAACAGACACCCATTTCTGAGATGGCCAAAACAGATAGTCCCTCTCCATCCTTGCCATCATTATCTAACTTTTTGCAATCAAGAAAAATGGCTGGATGATCCATTGAGAGGATACCGATGGCAGATTGCTTTTTACCACCGCCTACTTTCCATATGGCAACATGTCTCTCACCAACTCCAGATGTCACAATGTATTGGCCATCTTCACTGAAAATCATGCATCGAACAGCCACCTAAACAACTTTGTAGTGTTTAGTCAAGTTGATTAAAATGACAAACAAGGCATATAATGAGGATGAAATGAAAGAAAGAAAGAATAAAGGACATGGAATAAAAGAAAGGATGATACATGTTGCAAGAATATAACATACCGGATGTCCAGGAAACTTCTGTATCTTTTTGTTATCTGAGCAATTGAAAGTTTTCAACTGACCAGCAGCAGTGGCCAATATTTTACCATCTGAAATGAGAACATAAGCTCAGTTATATAAATATAATTTCTTTTCATTAAAAGGAAATAAAGACTAGGTTATCTGTCATGTCCATAAAGCTTAATGATGGTGCATTTGTTTCAGATATGCCTTCAGAATAAATGAAGGACCTTTATTCTTGTAAAGCCTTATATACCCATGAATATTGAACACCACAAAAACATAGAATCAGGAATGAAATGTCCTTTAACATACTGCAGCAAGTACATGAATATTGATCCTTGAATTGTGTTCATAAACAACAATCCACTAACTGGTCATAGATTACAGTATATCAATCCACACATAGTAGTAATCTCACCAAATTAGCATGTAATATACTTTCCCTAAATAAAATTATGCACAAGACTGCTGCTTACCACCTCAGAATTATATGTTACTTTAAAAAGAGAAATGAAACTATGCAGATATAATGGCAAATTTACCTTAGGTTTCATTCCAATAAATTAGAAACCTAATTGATGTGAAAACAGGATTTAAAGGCCATCTCAAAAGAACCATGGGCATCATGATCAGTTTCTAAATTATGTGTTGCCAACACACCAACTTGATACCATTTGTTGGTTCGAAAGTAGATGCAACTTGATAACACTTATAATAAAGAAAGTTTTTGGCAAAATAATCTTTGTGTCTCCATTTTTACCACTTCAAATTGCATTTGATAAATGGAGGAATGTAGTCCAAAAATAGAACACCTCAAACTATATTTAAACACTTCATACTACCTCAAAATGGTACTTTAAAAAGAGATAAGAATATGCAGATATGGAAAATGTGCATTAACTTCAATATCAAAAGAATATAAAACTAATTTAATTATGTGAAGAGAACATCTTGGTTTCCGAGAGCCACTTAAAGTACACCCTGAGCATCATGATCAACTTTTGAACTATATGTTGACAATATACAAACTTAATTAACATTTGTCGGTTTGAAACAGTTGCAGCTTAATAACAGTTATTGGCAGGCCAGTGCAAAAGTTTTCGACAAAATGCCGACCATAATTCATATAATGTACTAACTCTTCGAAGTGCATATTTTAATTGAAAGAAATGTCATATGCAACTCCTACCTAAATCCTCCAGAATTATGGACTATCTAATCAAATGGCTGGTTAAATTAATGATGATAACACCAGTTATTTTCACAGTATCTAGCTTCTTTTTTTAATGCCTTGAAACAAGTCCATATGACTTCCAATAAATTAATTATAGAGAATCAACAAATTTAGCTTGACAAAGATTAATTAATTACACAAGGGAAGAAACAACAATAGCTACAAAAGGTGCTGGCTGGTTGATGGCCTATAACTGAACCTTTTCAAGAAATTTATGAATGGTGGGGTTTCTGTGCATTGTAAAGTATATTCCGTTCCTCATACAATATGCAGCTTATACATGAAATCATGTAGTCTCCCACATTTCAGGCACTAGTTACCGCCAGAGAAACTGATGCAGAGTCCAAATGGCTAAATTTCACTAGACGAGAAGCATCTACAAGCAGTTTCTAGGTAAATACTAGGAGTACTTTCTTAAGTCTCAATAACCTGGAACACTTTCTGAAGAGTCAATATCCCATGAATTCTTTCCAAAATGTCAATATTCTAGATTGAGAGTTCCTACAACAAAATGAACGTGATAACATGCTAATGGTATAGTTAAGATAAAATAACATCTGTGCCACAACATAAAATCATATTCTCGGTTGCAATACACGACCTTCCCCAATCTATGATGAACATACATACTAATATAAAGCCATAACTAAAACCAGGATAAACAAACCAAAAGCATTCAGCTTCAATATACGAAACCTTACCAGCAGAAACTGACACAGAAGATATTGGTTTTGTAAATGCTCTAAATCTGCCTAGTATGCTCCCTGTTGATGTATCAATCTGGCAGACCATACCATCAACACCTGTTGTGTATACATATCGACGAAGCATGGAATAAGAAACAGCGGTAACACCCCTGCCATTTATCAAATTCTGCCATTAAGCATAAAGTCATAGAATTTATGCAAGAAGAAAAATTCATATGGAAGGAACAAAGAAAATTAGATCCTTTTATCAAAGAACTGTATCTGAAAAAGTCACAGAGAATAAAGAATCATAATTGGGAAAATAACACTTATAATAACATCCCTAGTTCAACATATAACTCACTTTGCCAATTTAGAAATGAGTTAGTTGAAAGCTATACTTTGTCTTATACAAACTGTGATAAAAAATGATCCAACTAGAGTTCACTTATCAGTGTATCATGCAAAATATATGTTTCATCAAAGATTTGTGAAATGAAGTCACAGTACCAATCTCATTAGAAGATTCAACTATATTAAACCATGAACATCAAAAAAGGACCTCCATTTCTGCCAGCAGATTTAAATTCTGAATTATAATGAATGTCATAAATTTTGGCAGAACAACTGTTCTCCAGAGAAAAGGATTAACTCAATTAATTGACTGTTTTCAGGTGAGCCACAAAAAAGGAATCTGGAAATCTATGGAATTCTCAAGGAGAGTTCTCAAGATAGAGCAAAGAGCATATACAGGATTCATTCTACCTAGTCAAGATCAAAAAGAGATATATTCACAAGCATGGTGAAAAGCAAATTTAATTCAATTGAGTGTTGAGAAGAAAAGTTACAATAACATAGAGAGAGAGAAAAAAGATAAATGAGTGTTATGCAGAATGCATGGGCATAACCCTACAAGACAGCAGTGTGGAGGTCCTGAAAAAGCTGATTATCAATTGATGCAACGGATGGAATGCTTGCTCTCATTATTAATAAAGAATCATACGACAGAGTGGGAAAACAGCAACAGACTATAACGAAGGTTCAATGACCAGGTAATATAGATTTCAAGGTGCAAACTAATTTATCATAGGAGAAGACAAGTGAGGTAACACAGAATCTGATAATCTAATGATATTACACTGATCATGTAATAAAACTTAGAACTATGAAAAATGTGGAATTTTTAGAAGAAGATGAATATGTAAATTTATGTAATGCCATCAATCTTGGTTCAGTAACATATATTTTTCCCTCCACAAACCAAACTAATTTACACAAAAAAACCAGCATATTCCAAGTCAACCTAGTATAGTCCTTTGGATGTAAACCTCACCCAGGATGACAGTCGCTGACTTTCCACCTCAACTGACCAGCAGAAACATCCAGTGCCAGAACATCACCACTGCCCGTTCCCAAGACCAAAATAGAATTTCCTGGTTTTTTTTTCCTCTTGCAAGGCAGAAATCAAAGAGACATCAATACGGGCAGAATCACCAGCAGACACCAAATATATCAATAAATTCATAACTTTAAGGCCTTTTCTTTTTGGTAACGACGAGAAGAAAAAAAAACCTTTTTTTCTAGTTGAACCCATTTCATGCAAGTATAGTCGAGAGAAAGGTGCCCGCTTTTCGGCTGAGACAGCAAGCTCGAAGCATCAGAAGGTGCAATATCGGAAAACTCGGTCTGCAACTGACCCTTTATGGTGTCCCATATCTGCAGCCAAAATTCAAGTCCAAAAACGGTAAACACGAACCAAATTTCAAATTGTTACCACCTAAATCGGCCAAACATTGAGGGATCGGACAACCTTAATTCGACCGTCACCGGAAGAGATGGCGAAGAAGTCCAAAGAGGGGCTGAACGATGCGAGGAGGTCTCTGATGTTGGGAAAGCTCATACTCATCTCGAAGCGGTCGAGAGCGATCGGGTCGTCTAGACAAACTCTGAGGTATCCGAGGAAGCTGAGGAGGGGAGCCACGGAAACCCTAGTAAAACCCTAGCTTGCTGACTATGAGACGGGAAGAGGAGGAGGAGCCGCCGAAACCCTAGTAGAAGTGAAGGCGGCCCACAAACAGACGTTAATGGTACGGTCACCGCTTCGGCCCATTATGTGTGGCCCAGCCCAGGCTCAATGTAAGTGGGCCCTTCATGCAAAGAGCAATGAGGTCGCAGGCCCGAGCACAAGTAAGCTTCCATGGATTGAGGCTTAATGTATTGAATGAATCCAGATCGAGAACACAGGTTAGAGATTCATCAGCTTCCTCATATCCTAAAAGGAATCAGCATATGCATGCACTGTCTTGGCTTTTTGTTGCTGTGTACAATCTGATGAGAACACAACCAGCTGCTGGTTTTGTTCCGATGAAGCCTCTCACCGAACTCACGAGCAAACAAAGTGAAGTTTATCCGCCATGGGAAGTGTGTCAACTTTCTTCACCTTCAGCAGCAGCAGTAGCAGCCTTGGCATGTGCAGTAGAGGCGGGCGTCTCATACTACAGACAGATCCTCGCTGCTGGGCAGCACCCCCCCATCCACCAATACAAAGAACATGCAGCAGCGCACGTTCTTAATCGTGTGGCTTCCGAAGCCGTCTCGTGATCCCCAGATCCGGACAAACCTCAGTCACGGGCTTCATGTTGCACCAGCACTACATATCTCCGGTACTCTTGTGGTGGCAATCCAACCCGAGGAGCAAAGAGACAGAGAGCGAGCGAGAGAGAGAGAGAGAGAGAGAGAGAGAGAGAGAGAGAGAGAGAGAGAGAGAGCGCGATGGAGTTGAAGCTTAGGGCTGTGGTGATCGCAATGGCGATGGTTCTCCTGCTGGTGGCGGCATCCACCACGAAGGCGGCGGACCAGAGCCTGTGCAAGATGACCCAGGAGGGGCTGGCGGCGTGCAAGCCGTGCATCGCGACGGTGAAGCCGGAGGAGAAGCCGAGCGAGGCCTGCTGCGCGGCGTTGAAGCAGGCCGACCTGCCGTGCCTTTGCTCCTACAAGAACTCCGACCTGCTGCCCTACCTCGGCATCGACCCCAAGCAGGCCATGCAGCTCCCCGCCAAGTGCAACATGTCTCCTCCCCAGCCATGCTGAGAAGAGACGCTGCGCCTGCTCTTTCCTTTTGTGTGCTTGGTGATGTAGTGGTTGAAGAAGACATGCAAGTGTTGTTGTAGGTGGCGTAACTGTGTCCTTTTTCCCTTCATTCCTTCTTCTCACAACTTCATGTTTCCCGTCATGTTATCAGTAATAAACTACATCTATATGCACTAAAATGGTATTCATCTTCTAGTGTTTGACAATCTGAATTCTGACCACGGTTCCGTGGACAAGAAAGTCAATGGCAGAGACTTCCTACCAGAAACATTCCTTTATATACACACATAAATATTTCCAATTACAGCCATGTAATGGAATTTTATACTCTTTGTTACAGATCATGATCTGAAACTTCTTTAATGGTAAGGAATTCACAGTAGAGAATAAGTTTGTTCTATATAAGCCTCTATAGAAGGCATCTACTTACTGCATCTCTCCTCACATTTATCATCTCCTATCACGCTTCATGGCTGAACAAGAAAGGATACTGAAGGAGGAAGTAACGATGGGGTGGCAGAACAGAGAGAGAGAGAGGATAAAGCTCTTGGACTGCAAGTCCAGAGAACATATTGTTCGAATTCGACGCTACCAAGGAGTCGTCACCCTCGCAAAAGAAATCTCCAAGACATGCTTTTGCTCCCGGTGAGATGTGATAAGTAGATGAGATTTTTCTAACTGTTTGAGGAAATCTCTCTACTTTGTTGAGGGAAATCCTCTAACCTGTTAAGGAAACTTCTCCAAGGAAGGGGGATATGTTAATAACAATAAATCTATTCAATAATTATTTCTTCTTCTATCTCTTCTAATATGGTATCAGAGCAATAGCTCCAGTGATCGGAGAACCTCGACAGCAGTAGTGCACTCGGTGATTGGAGAACCTCGGCAGCAGTAGTGTGCTCGGGGAGGGCAAGTTCGAGAAACCCGTCCCTACGTACACCTACGCCGCTGCCTGCATACAACACCTGTCTACATACTCCTCAACTAATTGGTTCTGCCGAATGCAAATATCGGCATATCGTAGAAACTGGACTCACACTTCTACATCAAGCTTCCATGCCTTCCACTTTTTAGACAGCAGCCTTTCAAACTGCTGTCTACCTAATTAATCGCATGCCTACACCAGTTCTACAATACCAGTCCCCCTTTGACACACTATTTCACAAACCCCCTAACCTTCGTAAACTCCGCGTGTTCGGTTGTTTATGTTATCCTTGGTTACGTCCCTATGCCTCTCATAAGTTAACATCCCGATCTACTCCTTGCGTCTTTATTGGTTACTCACTTGAACATAATGCTTTCCGCTGCTATAATCTCCACACTCACAAAATCTTTACATCACGTCACGTTGTCTTTGTTGAGTCTAACTTTCCTTTTCAAACCCTTCCATATCCTGCCATACGGACCACTTCACTATCTCACTGGAGTATACCTTCGGACCAATCGG
>LVTN01000089.1:393156-409901 GCA_001649415.1 Musa itinerans | reverse complement strand
AATTGGATCACGAATCTTCTCCAAGAACTCAACATCAATTCCACCCCTACAATATATTATGATAATATTGGAGCTACCTATCTGTGCGCTAATCTGGTATTTCACTCCCGCATGAAACATATTGCTATCGACTTCCACTTTGTACGCGATCAAGTTGTCCATCGTCAACTTCGTGTTTCTCATGTTCATACGGCTGATCAATTGGCCGACTCATTTACGAAGCCTCTAGCTCGTAAACTTTTTGCATTACATCAGTCGGCCTCCTTGTTAGGAGCACCATCTTGCGGGGGCATGATAAGTAGATGAGATTTTTCTAACTGTTTGAGGAAATCTCTCTACTCTGTTGAGGGAAATCCTCTAACCTTCTAACCTGTATAAAAGGAAGGGGATATGTTAATAACAATAAATCTATTCAATAATTATTTCTTCTTCTATCTCTTCTAATAAGATGATGGTGGGCGGAAAAACTGAGCGCATTGTTCGATCCTTTCTTCCTCACGTAGGATGCATTATATTCCCTGTAAGAGGTGAGCCATCTCACAGTATCAGGCCTGCAACCACTGATGCATTGAGCAAATGATGAATATGTTCTTCTCTTTTGTGAGTACAGGTGACTTTATTCGTTTTCATTTTTTTGTATAACAGGGAAACAAACCTGTAAAGATTTATATTGGAGATTCTAAGCTTATTCCCAGCTTGAGATCACCTGCCTTTTCAGATGCATGCCAGTAGAATATGTAGGTAGTTCCAATTGAGACAACAAATTATTTGCTCTTTCTTTGTTTTATGCTTCTATCTGTAACTCTGAATTGATGCAGGAATAGGAATTTGGGCTTCAGAAGAAATCAGCAGAAGTGTGAGTCTGTAAATGTCTCTATGACAAGCAAAAAACTTGGTCCACAATGGCCATTTGGTCATAGTTACTGTGGTAACTATCACCAAACGTAAATGCCTTCAAGATTTTTTTTCTAGTATTTTTCTCTCTTGAACGTAAATAGTGACGTTAAGGTTACGTGCATTGATCCTTCCCAGATTCCATATTGATGGGAGCCTCATGCATTGGATACACCCTTTTTTTTTAGGTAAATAGTGATGGTGGGTTTTAAACCCACCAATTAAGCTAGTTAACATTAAAATTTATTAGATGAAATTTTAATTTTTAAATTTTTATTAAGAATTTACTATTATATGATCAATATTTGAAGTGTAAAAAAATTATTAGATATGGTTTCAAACTCTTTCTTAAGTAAATGAGTCAAATTTATAATATTTTATGTGTAGAAGTATCAGATAAGATTTTGTATCCTCATTGTTGATAAGTTTGATACACCACCACCATGGCGAGTCCCTGTTGCATCTTCTAACAATGGTTCATCCACATGCTAGAGGACCTGAGGTTTACAGGACAAGCCTAACCAAGCAAGAAATGACATGAAATAGCAGGCATATAAATTGATGGCAGGGTTCCACATTATCATGGTCCTCCTTGCTGATCTCATGAAAAGAGTGCTCCATATCTCCTGCTGAAATGGAGATGCCAATGTGGGGACATCCCACCCTGCACTCAGTTGTGGAAAAAGAGGACAGAGCTCAGGAGGCACTTATCATGCCAACTATAAACATTGAATCGAGACAGAAGTTAAGGCCCTGTCTCAAATCAGAGGGCACTGTGGACCAGATCTTGAACATTGTAGTGTGTGGATTTAGTTGTAATCTTTATAGTGATGCTTCAGCTTCAGTTTTGCAGAACAATGTCTCTGAAAGCTATCCACAATAGGACTGGAACTATTCTGATCACTGTGCCTCTTGGAATATGGAAGAGAGAAGACAGCATCATGAACTTTGATGCCATTGGAAAGGAGAAGGTTTGGATGGTGATATGAGCCCACTTGATATTAATTAGGTAGCAAATTGCACTTGCAGCTGGAAAGCACTTGATAATTGTATGACTCAACACTGTTAGCAAAAGCCAATGATACCTCATCACAGCATGTGTACTTCATCACAAGACTGACTGGCATAAATGATGCTTCAGAAGGTGGAGACTGTGGCAGCCACCTGATAGAGACCATGACAGCCTGGTTGGGTGGTCTTTCTTATGATTTTGTTAGGGTGTCACAAGCAATCTATTGATACCTGCAAATCCTCTCTGGACCACATATTTTTTGAAGATTGTCTAGATCAAAACCTGTGGTTCCAATAATACTTTCAGATTTGACATGTAGAGGCTTCTCCCATGTTAGGTGCATCCTCTGCAGATTACTGTCATGATGATAAATTGACATAGTATGAAATGATGTTTATAGAAACATATTAAGGACCTTTTACTGGAAAGAACAGTAAAAAAGATTGAGAAGAAGAAGAATAAGAATAAAAAGAATGCAAAATGTTAGTGCTGAAGTTAAGTATGGAGCATCACAGCATAATGTCAGATACATCCCAAACTCATCCTCTTGTTTCGATACTAGAGCACTAACAGTTGAGGAAAATAAAAAGATTGAGAGAAAAGAAGCAAAATATTTCTAATCAGAAAGAGAAAAGAACCTGAATAAGTTTTGCAGCATCCAAGAATAATTTTAAGTATCTTCCAAACTCATAATCTTGTTTGGATTCTTTGGTGACATCAAAAAGTAACTTAGAGTTGACCTTCAAATTCTTACCAGAGAATATAGATTTGAATGTATCATACCAACCCGGCACAATAAAGATGCTCTTAACTCTAGCAGACATCCATACCTGGGTTCAGTACCTCTTGTTCCTTTTTCTCTCAGAAGTGTGCTAAATTTTGTTATTTGTTTTTAAAGAATGTCAGCTTAGAGAGGGCTGAAGAATAGC
Source organism: Musa itinerans (assembly GCA_001649415.1). Lineage (NCBI taxonomy): Eukaryota > Viridiplantae > Streptophyta > Magnoliopsida > Zingiberales > Musaceae > Musa > Musa itinerans. Next base: position 407,066 of record LVTN01000089.1, on the reverse strand, counting down.
TGAAATTAGTGCTGGAGAAAGTACAAGATGGATATGGCTGCATGTGTAGTTATTCTGCCATGGCTGATGGCCTACAGAATAAGAATCATTTGATTTGCAGGCAAAATAGGAGCTTCAGTAGTTGGGTTCTACTTCTTGGGAACTGCTGCTACCTATATCTGAAAAGATACGTAAAACTCAGAAGAATAAAGCCAATAACCCCCTCATTAGCTGCTTAAAATCTTATAATCCAGAATGTGGAAAGAAAAAAAATGTAAACAAATTTGTTTTCTTTTGCATTCTCGGGCTTTTTTTTTAATAACAAGAAGTGAAATTTATCATTCATCAAAAATATATAATTGAATCAAGTATTAGACCGTAGAATTGTGATTTCAAATATCTCATCCTCATAATCTTACATCACAGATGTGGTGCTTCAGAAGTACTTGGACCACATCATGGCAGTCTACTGAGATCATACAAATGATAGCTGATAAGAAATCCAAAGAATTATACTATTCCGATAAATCAGAAAATAGGACCAAAATATGCTTAGACCTAAAGACTTTTAGCTGAAGCTTCTGGGCTGTGATTGTGCAGCATCACCATATATACATACAGATACATATTTTTTTACCAAACCAATGAGCTGTTCAAAGCTCAATCTTCATTTGAGCAGTTGGTCATGTCCCTGCATTAAATTGATGAAAAGTCAGTAACTTCTGAGGGATCCATGAAATGAGCAAGCTGAGAATTTTCATTGCAACTGTTTGTACCACCATGGAAGTTCCAAAAGGAAGCAACACTTTGGAGATCATCCTCCCAGAAAGTCCCAAGCTAAAAGTTTGAGATTCTTTTTATAAGATCGACAGACAAATAATGATCTGTAGGATTACAGTCACAGAATTTGGCAGTGGATTAATACCTGCGATGAAGCATCTCCAAGTCCATTAAGGTAAGCCTGATGTGCAATGAGACTTAGATGACAAGTAGGGTCTAACATGTTCATGAAGCAATGAGAACCTATTCTGTTCCTCTGTTGAGGTTGCTTAGCATGTGATGATGCCATGCTCATTTCAACTTGATACACTGAATCTGGCACAGGCCTACAGATTTGTATCATCTGAAATTTTTTAAACAGAAGAATGTTAATAGGGATTGGAGGCAGATTATTAATTGGTTTAAACATCAATATGACCAAGAAATTATCAAATCTTACATCATTGGCACGGAAATTTGCCAAATTGTTGAAATCCAACTCAGGGTTTACAGTGGCCAGCTTCATGGACAGAAACTACAGCAAGAAAATAATGACAAGATGAGAGAATTTACATGCAATAGGTCTACTCCAGAAATCATAATTCCATATAAGTGTGTTATATTTTCCATGATGATGATACCTCGACTTGGTGCTGCAACGACTGCACATAGTCTATAATCTCATCAAGCATGACCGCCTTGCCGGTTACCTACAGGAGAGAATTGCAATACAAAACTAAATTCTGAGAATTTTTCACAAAATTCTTGTAGTCTATAATCTCATCAAGCATGACTGCCTTGCCGGTTACCTACAGTAGAGAATTGCAATACAAAACTAAACTCTGAGAAATTTTCACAAGATTCTTTTTTTTCTAATCGTAAATAGAAATAGGTTGATCTTTCCACCTTGTTATCCAATAAAAAGAGCATCATGTGGATCTAATTGTTACCTTACTGCAGCCTGGAACGAGATCTTGTAGTAACTTCATTCGTTCGCTGATCTTTTCTCTTCTCACCTGAGGAGCAAGCAGAGAACAATCAGCATCGATAGAAATGAGAACCAGCATTTTGATCTGGATATCGCATTCATCACATACCCTTTCTGCTAGGCTGTGGCTATCGGTTGCTTGGCCTCTTCTCGCCCTGACATGAACGTAGTCCTTGGGAGGCTCTGAGGGCTTGTCATTGCTTTCTCTTTCCTGCTTCTCTTCACCATTCCCTCTAGTTCTGGCACCATCATTTTGCTCACTGCCAAACTCGTTATTGTTCCCCGTCGATCGCCATCTCTTTGCATCAGAATCCTCTTCGTCTGCCACCTGAAAGCTCAAACTTTTGAGTCCTTCCTGGTAGATCATACAGAAACATGATAAGCCAACATGGCACGGTGAAAGGATGATCTTTATACCTTGGGAGGATCAATGAAGGATTTCGGTTGAATAGTATCCTTCTCTTTGCTCTTCAGAGGAGCTTTTCGCTTCTTCGCGTTGCTATCTCTGGGAGCTCCTAAGCTTGCTTCTCCACTCACAGAAATCGGATCGGATACCGATGTTTCCTTTCTAGAGTTCCACAACTCGGCATATCTCACCGTCGGAAACTGGTTGCTTGCTACGCTGGAATGCAGCACGGCATTCCCTGGTAGCTCAAGATGGCTGGAGCGCCAACAGCGATCCTGGTCGTCGAGGCTGGAAAACCTTGCTGCGCTCTCCACAAAACCTGGGCATGCCACGAACTGATCCAAATGTGCCAGGGCCAGATTGCCTGCGATAGTTAGCCCTCCCATGGCCTGAGGCAAGTGTCGACGAACGTTATCCAGCTTGGAAAGATCGCCTTTTGGAGACGAATTCCCAGAAGCATCCGTGAATTGGGACCGCGGTGAGACCTCCTCGCTCGAGTCGTCAATTCTCTGCAAACGTGCCCCGAGCTCTCGAAAGCCGCAGCTCTTGGCAGGGGCAGCTGAATTAGACGACTGAGACGACATGAAGGAACTCATTGCCGACCCAAGTTGGCTGTCGGGATCGATGGAATGGTCGGAATTCAGGTTGAGAAAGCACTGCAGCAATTGATTCGACGGTCCAGAACTCATTTCCGAGAGGGCCAGAAAGGCTATAAGATTTATCTTTTACTGGAGCTGAACACTAGAAGTGGCAAAACAATTGATCTACGTCAAGGTTTCCGGAGAGCTGGAAGCGAGCTGATAACTCGAAGAAAGGTGGGAGCTTTGGGGGAGAATAAAGGAAGAGAATAGGAGGTGGAGGAGAAAAAAGGGGAAAGGGGAAAGCAGAGGCTGAGAAGGGAAAGGAAGGAGGGAATACTAAAGCTGATACAGAGGAAGAAAATATAAGCTTTTGAGGATGTGGGGAGTCAGTTTCAGAAGGGGAGAGAGGGAGGGAAGAAGAAACAAACTTCTCTGTGATGTCACACACAATGGAAACAGAGAGACAGAGACTCCCATTATGACCAGAAAACTCCATGTCTCCCTCAGATGACTTCGAGACAGAGCTCCCCATGAGAGAGGGTTAAAGCTTTACACCAAAGCAAAGTCACTTTAGAACTCTAACAAGTATCTCAACTTCTTTATGACATTGCAGCAAAAAAGCAGTCTTTCTGCTGAGCAATCTTAGGAAGAGGGGGAAGTTTCTCCTTGCTTTGCTTCTTTTACACTCTTCTATGGTTATGTTCATCATAAGCTCAAGCAGAACTGTCACTCTTGCGAGGCTCAGTGGAGCTTTTTGTTTTTTGCCTGCCTACTACCTGTAGCTAGTGAAGAGCATCAACACCAGATTGAACACGATGATGCATCCTTTCAGAATTTGGACTTGCACTTTTTAGTGTAGAAAGAGTGTGATATTATCTGTAAATACAACAATGATGAAGGATTAACTATTCAAGTTCTATTTGCTTTGATTTGGAATAGTGGTCTCCACCAAAGGGCATCTTTTCCCTTAATGCTTTATCCTGATTTCTACATCACCTAATCTCAATTATTTTATGATGGAAAATATCTTGATGATATTCGAATATGATCAGATTTGTGTGAGTAAGAAATCTAACATGAGGAGTAAGATGGTTCGAATGCTTTTCGTGATTTGATGTGTAATAGATAAAGGTAGAGTAAATTTAGCAAATGATAAATATTTTATAATGGTGTAAGGTAACATTTTATCGCGTTACACATTCTATAATGGGTAAATAAAGAGAAATGTTCCATGAAATATTTCTCCTTTAGGATTGATAAATATTTCCTAATCGTTACTTTAGACTGATGTCTACGTGGCCTAGTTATTGATCGGATTATGTCATCTCACCAATGTTATTGGTGGAGAAATTTTTTCTATTATCATCATAATTTTTTATTAAGATTTTTGCTCAGCACACTATTCGGAAGTGTGTTATCGATACATAAATATTATGATAATTCAAGATTTTTCTCCTATTTTTCTTTTAATTGCTTTTGATTAGTACTGTTTTATCAAATATCACAATGATGTTTCATGTTGGAGATATATAAGATGAATTTTAAGGTGAAAATCTAATTAATGTCGCTATCTTATAAACACTTGACACATAATGCCAACTACTCAAAAAATGACAAAATAAAATGAATGAATCCACCACATCAACATGAATAATAATAAAAAAAATTTAAGTCATTTCAAATTAGAAGAATATTTTTCCACCATATATTCTCTCTCCTCTCTATACTATCCACTTATCAATAAGCCAAGAATACACTCCCTAATTCAGATGGTCTAACATGATTTAAAGCTTTTCTTTTGCATGTTATATATCCACCCATGATAAAAAAAAAAAAAAAAACATACGAACCACTCGATGCAATGTTAAGAATCCCCCATGAATATGCATAAGACAAAAGAGCATTTGAATATTCAACACAAAGTGCTCGCTTTTCATACGGGATGTATTCTCTCAAGATAATTTTTTTTTTTTAAGCATCCATATAATTATCAAATAATCCAATGCACCATATCCTAGTAAGACATCTCTAAACACAGTGGATCCACTCGACATAAGCATGAAAGCATTTGATTTACTCCAACTAGGCAAAACATCTTCTTATATATATATATATATATTCATCTGTCTAAAATATAAGCGTTAAAGCATTTGACAAAATCAAAATAGTTAAAACATCCTTTGCTCACATTGTATTCATTCAAAACCAAAAGAATCTGAAGTTCCTAACACAACTAATAGAGCCAAAACTTCATCAACCCATGATCCATCCGTCTAAGATAAAAAGCATATAGAATAGTCAAGATAAAAGCTCTTATCAAATAATAGCGTCTCCATGCATCCATCTTAAACAAAGGCTTTAGAGTGTCTGTCCTCTATTCATTTTATATGAACGCAACAATTATCATTTTACGAGATAAACTGTATGCTCTAACATAGATAAATCATAACCCAAAACACAATGAGGTAAATGTTAAGGGCATTATTTCGTTCAATCGAGACTTCATGTAGCTCAGTCAACTTGGATATAACAACACATCAACTGGGCATGCCACATTAACATATCATTTGCGAATAAGGACACTCAATAGTTTATAATTAATGACGATCACATAAGGAAATATAAAGTGATCTCTCTAAATATGTTTTCACTATGAATTAATTAGATCAAATATATATATTTGGACACAATACAAATTTTTTAATACTCGGATAATTTAAAACCTATCTTTTATTAGAATAGATGAAAAATGGGATACAATATACGAGCATTTTTTTTATATAAAAATTTTCTTTCACGTTTAGTTGTGGTGCTCACGTTTGTATCCTCTTAGATCAAAACTTGCATCTAATAATTTGAAGTGGATTCAGTGGAATGGATCGAACTCGGTCCATCCCTCATGTCATATGGCTAATTTTATTGATTAAGTGATGGTTCAAATGGAAGCAAATCTTAAAGCTCGATTAGTTATCTAATGGCTAAATTTTTTTGATTTTCTTGATTTCTTTTCTGGGAAATGATGGTTGAATTCTTGCCAATATATTTTCTCTTTCAGGTCCTCGTCTTCCAAGTTTAGTCTCCTCCTCCCTCTATCCCTCCCTCGCTTCTCCCCTCTCTCTTTTTCAAGCCCCCTTTTTCATACTACTACTATGGATTCGACTTGCAGAGGAATCGATCGGGATCAAATGATTCAAAGCAAGAATTCGGCAGAGTTTGGCATTCTTTGATCCATAATATTGGCTTGTGTAGGGAAATCTAAGGGCGACATCACCTACGCAATGGAAGAACAGAAAACAAAAATCCTAAATATCCCAAAAGGTGTTCATCGTCGTGTGAAGATTGGTGCCCAAAACCCACGACACAGAAAATCATGTGTGAGATAGTTGTGTTACCTAGGGAGATCGTATATCCCTGAATCCCTATAGATCTGTTGGAGAGGATAAAGGAGGTTAAGCATCCTCCTCTCTAGCGGTGATCCACACAGTAGGGCTACGATGATGCTCCTCAAATCTCCACACTTGCTATCTGAGGAGGAGAAGGGGAGAGGAGAATATGAGGTGACCACCAAGAAGTCTCTACTTATGGGTCTTTAGTTCCCTCCCATTTATAGAGGCCTCTAGTTAACCCTAATGGATCATGTCCTATTAGGTATTATATCTTCATCCAATTATCCAAACCTCTTAGATCAGTGGGTCTCTACCCAATAATATCTTTTTAGCTCTTATTAGATCTCATTCATGGGATCCAATAATTCAAGGGTTTATTGGATATCCAATAAGATAGGGGCTCCAACGAATATCTCATATCTGAACCTCTACTCGTCGCAACACCTACCATATGTGTGTAGCCCTCTAAGCCCAATATCGAGCTAACCGTGAGTCATACATGTAAGAACTCCTTTTAGCTCAGTGAATTATTATCTCCATAATAATTCACTTGACTTATTGACTATGGACGTACTAGGACACTACGCCACAGTCCCTAAATGATACAGGAGAATCCAATCCTTTGGACTTATTTGTCCTTAGTTATCATGTACATATAGTCCCTCAACCATCTAATATCCTAGAGACTATATACCGAGTATGGTGTTGTCTGGCCCATATGGTTTCTCCTCGAGTCTCACTCTAATCAGATTCTCCCAGAGAACTCTTTCTCTCTCAATCTGAATGACCTTGGCTAAGGATTTGTTTGAGCAAGAATACATATGATATTCCTCTCATGATACCAGGGGCAGATGTTCCTCTATTGACACTTAATTGCCCTTGTACGGTTGGCTGCCACTCCCAATAACCGATTATACTAGATTTAGAACTTTCAAACCTATATGTTTGGTATCAAAGAGTGAATTACTTATATAGGACATCCTTAGTATCTTAAGTCTAAGGACCAAATACACTAAAATACCACTAGGACTATGAAATCGCTATATGATAATAAAGCATCATCAACCATCAAACATTCTGTGAACGAATCAATTAGTAAACTCATTCTCCAATGAGCACCTATATTGTATCCCTAGTGTCCCCACATAAGCAACTATGAGATCAGCTGCCTCCATCATATGGACGGGTATATAGTACACTAGTTTGTCTAGTTATCTTGATGTCCTTCTTGAGTAACCTATGACCGAGATTATTTAGGGTTGGTGTTTGAGCAATTACCTCGTTGTTATCGTAATATAAGGGAATCGACTCCTCGCTGCTAAGCATGACTCTCAGATCTATGATGAACTTCTTCATCTAGACTGCCTCCTTTGTTGTCTCTATCATAACAATGTACTCCGCATCTGTGGTCGAGTCAGCAGTAATATCTTGCTTAAAACTCTTCCAACACACTACTCCTCCATTTAATGTGAACACATACCCTGAATTAGACTTGTTATCATCGACATCGGACTGGAAGCTCGAGTCTGTATAACTCTTAACCCTGAGGCTACTACCTCCATATATTAGTAAAAGATCATTAGTCCTTAAGTGCTTAAGGATACACTTTACTGCTTTCCAATGCTCTAAGCCTGGATCTGCTTGATACCTGCTCGTGACACTCAGAGCATATGCTATATCAAGCCTGGTATATAACATAGCATACATGATAGACCATATCGATAAGGCATATGGTATCGTATCCATATTTGCCCTTTCTTTAGGAGTCTTTGGGGACATACTCCTAGAAAGTGATATCCCATGTCTCATTGGTATGAGACATCTCTTTGAGTTTTCCATGCCAAATCTTTTGATAATGGTATCTATGTACCTAGACCGGGATATGTCAAGCATCCTCTTAGATCTATCTCTATAGATCTGAATCCTCAATATGTAGGATGCTTCCCCTAAGTCCTTCATGGAGAAGTGTCTAGATAGCCAAGCCTTTATTGTGGAGAGCATTCCTACATCATTCCCAATGATCAGGATGTTATCCACGTATAGCACCAAAAAGGTGATAATGCTCCTACTCACCTTCATATATATACAAGACTCATCTTCATTCTTAACGAAGTCATAAGATCTAATCACCTCATCGAATTTTATGTTCCAACTTCAGGAAGCTTGCTTTAGTCCATATATGGACCTAAGCAACTTGCATACTTTATCTGGACTATCCTTGGACACGAATCCCTTAAGCTGTATCATATACACCTCCTCCTCGAGATTACCATTGAGGAACACGATTTTCATGTCCATCTACCAGATCTCATAATCATAATGTGCTGCAATAGTTAATAGAATTCGGATGGATTTTAGCATGACTATGTTAAGATCAATACAACACTTGGGTTAATTAGTGTAGCGATAAAAATTACGTTGATTTGAAAATTTTTGAAAGTAATGAAAGTAATAAAAGTAATGACTTACAATAAATGTAAAGTATAGAGCAACACTCCTCTTTCTTCAGCTTTGTAATTATTAGAGAAGAGGTGTGAGGCTTATAAGGGTTGTCTCCTAAACCCATGAAAAGGAGAAATCTTTGTAAGAAGGTGGTTGGTCTTTGCCTATTGAAGGAAGACCATTAGTGGACGCCGGTGACTTCGACGGAAGAGGAATCGGAAGTGGACGTATTTCACAACGATCGAACCACTATAAATCCAGTGTGTTCTTTCATTACCGCTTTCTTTCATTACTTAGTTGCACTCTATACTTTACATTTATTGTAAGTCATTACTTTTATTACTTTCATTACTTTTCGATATGGGCTTTGACAAAACGATTTTATCGAACCAAATCTCATAATCATAATGTGCTGCAATAGCTAATAGAATTCGGATAGATTTTAGCATGACTATGTTAAGATCAATACAACACTTAGGGGGGGTTAATTAGTGTAGCGATAAAAATTACGTTGATTTGAAAAATTTTGTTCTATAAAATCATTTCGTCAAAGCTCATATCGGAAAGTAATGAAAGTAATAAAAGTAATGACTTACAATAAATGTAAAGTATAGAGTGCAGCTAAGTAATGAAAGAAAGTTGTAAGGAAAGAATACACTGGATTTATAGTGGTTCGGTCGTTGTAAAATATGTCCACTTCCGATTCCTCTTCCGTCGAAGTCACCGGCGTCCACTAATGGTCTTCCTTCAATAGGCGAAGACCAACCACCTTCTTATAAAGATTTCTCCTTTTCATGGGTTTAGGAGACAACCCTTACAAGTCTCACACATCTTCTCTAATGATTACAAAGCTGAAGAAAGAGGAGTGTTGCAGGTTTTGATGATGAAACCTCTAATGATTACAAAGCCTCACACCTCTAATTTATTGATACAAAGCATCAATCTCGGATTTTGATGATGAAATAAATTAATAAATTATTGATCTAATCCATATATTAAGATAAGTGTTACAGGTAACTGCAAGAATGAATAAGGCATAAAGAAGATGTTGGGCCGGGGTCAAAGATCAGACGATATGACGAAGACTCGGACGATGTGCCGAAAGCTTGTCGAGAGTTCGTCGAGAGCTCGCCAAGAGTTCGTAGGGAGTTCACCGAGAAGTCATCGGGAGTTCACCAAGAATTCATTGGGAGTTCGCCAAAAGCTCGCCGAGAGTTCATCGGTAGTTCGTCGAGAATTCGTCGGGAGTTCGTCGAGAGTTCATCGGGAGTTCGCTAAGAGTTCGTTGGGAGTTCGCCAAAAGCGTGCCAAAAGTTCACCAGAAGTTCATCGAGACTTCGCCGAAAAAACTATTGACATACCAGACAAAGATTGCTTAGTTAATACTTCAATTATCATAGTTAGAACTTAGATTGAGAGATAATCCCACTAACTCAGTTAGGGGCCAACTTGGCCCAAAATAGGAATGAGTTAAGCCAGATGGAAAGCCCACTCGGCCACTTGGAGCCTTGCCAAGTGGTGGCACCACCCAGGGTGGGTGGTGGAACTACTTGAGGCTCAACCTTCCAAGTGGTATGGGTGGTGGTATCGCCCAAACTGGGTGGTGGTACCGTCGGTAGTTAATGCTGTCAGGCGGTGGTACTATCAGAGGCCAGTCTTCGAGGCTCTGTCAGGCGGTAGTACCATTAGACTAGGTGGTGGTACCACCTAGTGTCAAAGAGTCAGGCGGTGGTACCACCCAGTACTGGCGGTGGTACTACCCAGTACTAGTGGTGGTACTGCCAATACCCCAAAAATCTGGGATATGACACTTTTTGGCTCCAATTCTGAAACCTTTGGGGCCTATAAATTGTTGAATCTCGAATTTTGATGATGAAGTTAATTGTAAATTGTTTGATCTATTCTATATGTTGAGAAAAGTGTGCAGGATTAACTACAATAGCAGTAAGACATAAAGTAGGTGTTATGCCGGAGTCAAGATCGAGATCTCGTTGGGAGTTCAAGAGTTCATCGGAAGTCCGGATGTTCGTCGGAAGTTTTGTCGGAACCAACCGAGAAGTCCAGGAGCTTGCCAAAGAAGCTCGTCAGAACTCGCCAAGAAGATCGTTATAAATTCCAGGAGCTTGCCGGGAGTGCGCCGGAACATTGCCGAGAGTTTATCGGATAATCGTCGGAAGTTCACCGGAAGCTCGTCGGAAGAGCAATTGATGCATCGGAATAATAAGTGCTATGATTATATCTTAGTTATTGTAGTTAGACCGTAAATTAAGTTAGGATTGGGAGGTAATCCCACTAACATAATTAGGGGTCAACTAGGCCCTTAACAGGGCTGAATTGGGCTGGATTAAATAGCCCATTCTGCACTTGAAAACATAGCTGGCGGTGGCTCCACTAGGGCCGACGGTGGCAACACTTGGGAGACTCGGTCTCCCAGGAATTCTTGGTGGTGGTATAGCCCCTATCAAGCGGTGGTACCGCCGATAGTTAATGCTACCAGCGGTGGTACCGCCCTTGTTAGGCAATGGTACCGCTAGAGCTCGGTCTCCGAGCTTTGTCAGGTGGTAGTACCGCCCAGTGTCAAGTGTCAGGCGATGGTACTACCAGTATCCCGGAAATCCAGGATGAGACACTTTTTGGCTCTATTTTTGAAGTCATTGGGGCCTATAAATACTGTACCCTTTTCTGTATAAAAATGTACCTAAGTGTGATTATAATCTTGAATCATTGGGGTGTAAAAGTGCTAGAGTTTTCCTCCTCCCTCTCTTAGCTTTGTAACCATTCAAGAAAGAGGAGTAAGACCTGTAAGGGTTATCTCCTAAACCCGACAAAAGGAGAAAGTGCTGTAAAAGGTGGTTGGTATTTGCCTATTGAAGGAAGGCCTTTAGTGGATGTCGGTGACCTCGATAGAGAAGGAATCCGAAAGTGGATGTAGGTCTCAGTGATCGAACCACTCTAAATTTTGGTTTTTTTTTTTGTGCAATTTACTTTACTGTAAACCTCCTTGAGCTTCTCTTTACATTCTTATGAAAGTTTTAAGTTCAATATCTTTCCGAAACAATTTGAATCGAGACGAATTTTATACAAAAATCGAAGAATTTTTCGCTACACTAATTCACCCCCCCTCTTAGTGCCACTCTGGATCCTAACAATTGGTATCAGAGTAAAGTTCACTCTCATTTAGTTTAAAACCCAAGAGAGATGGCATTTGTCGGCAACCAAGAGAGTCATTCAATTACACGTCCGCCCATGTTCAATGGGACGGATTACATATATTGGACGACTAGAATGATGATCTTCCTAATTTCAATGGATTTCAAATTATGAAATATTGTAGAAAATGTTAGGAATGAGTCGGCACTAAGAGGGGGGGTGAATTAGTGCTGCGGTAAAATAACGTCGGTTCTGAAATTTTCTCGTATGATAAAACCGATCTAAAAAAGATATTAAACCTTGAAATATTTACAAGAATGTAATGAGAAAATAAGGAGGTTTGTAGTAAGGTAAATTATATAAAGGAAATGCAAACCAGATTTTTATAGTGGTTCGGTTGTCGTGACCTACATCCACTCCGTCGATTCCTCTTCTGTCAAGGCCACCAGCATCCATTATCGGTCTTCTTTTAATAGGCGAAGACCAACTACCTTTTACAACTCGATGCTCCTTTTACCGGGTTTAGGAGATAACCCTTACACCCCCACTTACTCCTCTCTCAAACTATTTTAATACTTAGAACTTTAAGATGAGTTCACACAAGATTATAGTAGCGTCTTTCCTTTTTTACTCTCAATACTTGTAAAATATCGATAGAAGGCTTATGCTCTGATACGAACAGAAAATGAGTTTCAAAAGTCTTCTCTTCCGATGAACGATTGAAATGAGTTGGAAAAGAATACTTTCGCCTTAAATGCCAAGGCTACGAATGTCTTGTTTTGTGCTTTAGATAAAAATGAGATTAATCGTGTGTCTATTTGTGAATCAGCTTTTGATAATTGGCACACACTTGAAGTGACTCATGAAGGCACTAGTAGAGTGAAGGAGTCAAAAATTAATCTTTTAGTGCACACTTATGAGTTGTTTCGGATGAAACCGAGTGAGACCATTGGAGACATGTACACCCGATTTACGGATGTCGTCAATGGTCTAAAAGGACTTGGTAAAAGTTTCTCAGATTTTGAACTTGTTAATAAAATTTTAAGATCTCTTATAAAGAGTTGGGCCCCTAAAGTCTCGGCCATTCAAGAAGTCAAAGATTTAAATAATTTTCCTCTCGAAGAACTAATTGGGTCACTAATGACCTATATGATGACTTGTAAAGCTCATGAAGAGCTTTATGATACCCTTTCTAAAGAATAGGAAGGATATGACACTAAGAATACAAGAAGACCACTTGAAAGAAAACTCAAGTGATGAGGACTTTGATGATGACTTTGCACTCTTGACAAGAAAGTTCAAAAAATTTATAAAAATGAATAAATTTAAAAATGATACTAAAAATAAATTTAAACCCAAGAAAGATAAAGTAATATGCTACAAATGCAAGAAGCCGGGACATTACAAAAGCGAATGTCCCCTAGCCAAGAAGAGGCAACCAAAGAAGAAGGCTCTTAAAGCAACATAGGATGACTCAAGGCATTCGAAGAAGAGGAGCCAACCAACACCGAGCAAGTTGCTCACTATACACTAATGGCCATTGGAGATGAGGTGAGTAGTTAATTTGATACAAATTTATCCTTTGATGAACTATTAAATGATTTTCATGATTTATTTGATGAATATAAATTAATTAATAAAAAAGTATAAATTATTAAAAAAAGAGCATGTTCTCTTGTTAGTGATTTCGATATATTAAAAGTTGAGCATATGATAATGTAGCTCCATGTTGATGAACTATAAATACTTCAAACGAAAAACTTGTTACTCAAAGAAATCTTAAAAAAATTTGAGGTTGGTAGCAAGTCCTTGAACATGATACTTGCCAACAAGGGTCACATTCATAGAAAAGGCAAAATCGGATTTGTGAGTAGCTCTGACCAAAATCCAACCACCTTTGTTAAAGGCCCAACTTTGCATGTTTTATCCCGAAACAAATACAAATTTGGGCATATAGCTTATCATTGTCTATTTAAGAAATGCAGTCCACACAAATTGATTTGGGTTCCTAAAGGAACTATAAAGAACTCTATGCAAAATGATAAGTTAAGCCGATCGATTTTTGAGGCACCCAAGGTCAAATGGGTACCTAAAAATCATCTTTTTTTGTAGAAACGTTTACCATCACAAGCTAGAAGCAAGAGATGGTACCTTGATAGTGGATGCTCAAGGCATATGACCAAAGATCCATCTCAATTCTCTAAGCTCACTAGCCTAGA
>LVTN01000089.1:376820-389713 GCA_001649415.1 Musa itinerans | reverse complement strand
ATAAATTTCTTTCATTATGATAAGATATCTAGAGCTTAACTTGTTATTTTGTAATTAATATCTTGCCATAGAATGATGAATTGCTATCTTTGTCATCTTTCATATTTGAAATATTATACTTGAAAATGGATGTCATGCCTTGATATCATACTTGGCATCGTATTTTGAGAATGTTAGATCATGATAGGAATCATGATGTGTATTTTGATATGTTTAATGAACTTAACTTATCGGTTTGACTCTTTAATTCAAACGCCTTGAATTCAAGAATGTTTTTTCTCAAGTATGACATATAGATAGGGGGAGTTAAGGTTAACTCCATTATCAATTAATTATCATCATAAAAAAGGGAGAGATTGTTGAATCTCGGATTTGATGATGAAGTCAATTGTAAATTGTTTGATCTAATCTATATGTTGAGAAAAGTGTACAGGATTAACTACAATAGCAGTAAGACATAAAGCAGGTGTTGTGCCGGAGTTAAGATCGAGATCTCGTTGGGAGTTTAAAAGTTCATCGAAAGTTTGGACGTTCGTTGGAAGTTCTGCCGGAACTAACCAAGAAGTCCAGGAGCTTGCCAAAGAAGCTCGTCGGAACTCGCCAAGAAGATCATCGTAAATTCCATGAGCTTGCCGGGAGTGCGTCGAAACATTGCCGAGAGTTCGTCGGATGATTGTCAGAAGTTCACCAAAAGCTCGTCGGAAGTGCAATTGATGCACCGGAATAAGAAGTGCTATGATTATGTCTTAGTTATTGTAGTTAGACTGTAAATTAAGTTAAGATTGGCCACTAACTTAATTAGGGGCCAATTAGGCCCTTAATACGATTGAATTGGGCCAGATTGAATTGGGCCAGATTGAATCGCCCATTCAGCACTTGAAAACATGGCCGACGGTGGCACCACCTGGGTGACTCGGTCTCCTAGGAATTCTGGGCGGTGGTATCGCCGGCAGTTAATGCTGACAACGGTGGTATCGCCAGTACCCCGAAAATCTGGGATGAGACACTTTTTGGCTCCATTTTTGAAACCATTGGGGCCTATAAATACCTCACCATTTTCTGCATGAAAATATACCTAAGTGTGATTATAATCTTAAATCATTGGGGTGTAAAAGTGCTAGAGTTTTCCTCCTCTCTCTCTTAGCTTTGTAACCATTCAAGAAAGAGGAGTTAGGTTTGTAAGGGTTATCTCCTAAACTCGACAAAAGGAGAAAGTGCTGTAAAAAGTGGTTGGTCTTCGTCTATTGAAGGAAGGCCTTTAGTGGACACCGATGACCTCGACGGAGGAGGAATCCAAAAGTGGATGTAGGTCTCATTGATCGAACCACTCTAAATTCTGGTTTGCTTTTCCTTTGTGTAATTTACTTTACTATAAACCTCCTTGAGCTTCTCTTTACATTCTTACGAAAGTTTTAAGTTCAACATCTTTCCAAAATGATTTGAATCAAGATGAACTTTATATGAAAATTGAAGAATTTTCCACTGCATTAATTCCCCCCCCCCCCCCTCTTAGTGCCGCTCTTGATCCTAACATAAATACCCTACTCCTTTTTGCATGAAAGGGTAACAAATAGAGCAGAAAACTATGAAAAAATCTTTAAGTGTTGGGGTGTAAAAGTATTGTAAAAGTTCTAAGAGTCCTCCTCTTTCTTTTTTCTGGAATTCCTATAAGATTATAAATTACACTATCCGTAATGGGTATGTGATGCCCTAAGAGATAAGTGGATACTCTATCATTTTCATCCACATGCAAGTTGTTGTAAAACAAGCGAACAAGTCTAAGATAAATGAGTTCACTTATTTGAAGAATTGAAAGGACATCTAAGTTGGCAAACCATTGAATTGGTTCTAAATTACTTAATTCTTCTAGATCTATATATTTTCCCTTATGAATACTTCTAGACTCAAAGGTTAGGAATTTAAAGACACGTTGAGGGGAATAAAAGAGTATGGTATCATAGGTTTCATCTAATCTCCTCTTTCCTTTATCCCTTGAGGTTCTTCTAGATGTCATGGAGACTACATATATCACAAAGAATAAGAACAAGTAATCAATGAAGAATGAGAGAACCAATTGGGTTTAAGAATCACCTTTGTAGTTTAATCTTCTTGTGATCACCAAAGGGGGGGTTTGAGATTGATCCTTAGTTTTGCAAAAAATGAGGGTTTTCTTGAGTTTCTAGAGGGATAGTAAGAGGAATGGGGGGTGTGGAGAGGCTTAGAGGGGTGTAAAGAGAGTTGGGGGCAGTTCTACTATTGGCCTTAACTTGGATTTTTAGAGGACAGGGTTGCGGGTGGTGATACCGCTAGTTGGGTGGTGCTACCGCCTACTATAGGGAAATCTGGGGGGCGACATCACATGCACAATAGAAGAACATAAAAATAAAATCTTCAAAATTTTTATCGATGTGTTCATCGTTGTGCGAAAATTGGTGCGCAAAAATCGCGAAACTTAAAACTGCGTATATTAAAGATTGTGTTACCTAGGGAGATCATATATCCATGAATCTTGATAAGAGGGTGAAGGAGGTCAAACGTCCTCTCTAGCGGTGATCCACATAGCAGAGCTGCGACGATGCTCCTCAAGTCTCCAAGCCTGCTATCTAAGGAGGAGAGGGGGAGAGGAGAATAGGAGATGGCAACCCAAATAGGCTTTGGCCTATGAACCATTGGTTCCCTCCTATTTGTAGAGGTCCTCTATCAAATTAACCCTAATGGATCATACCCTATTGAGTAGTGGATCTCTATCCAACTACCCAAGCCTTTTAGATTAGTGGATCTCTATCCAATAATCTCTCATTGGCTCTTATAGGATCTCATCCATAGGATCTAATAATTCATGGGCTTATTGGATAGCTTCGACAGATATCTCATATCCGAACCTCTACTTATCGCAACGCCTACCATATGTGTGTAACCCTCTAGGCCCAATATCGAGCTAGTCGTGAGTCATACTTGTCAGAACTCCTTCTGGCTTAGTGAATTATTATCTTCATAATAATTCACTCGACTCATCGACTGCAGACGTATTGGGCCACTATGCTGCAGTCCCTAGATGATACAAGGGAATCCAATCCATTGGACATGTCTGTCCTTAATTACTGTATACCTATATTCCCTCATCCATATAATATCCTAAAAACCCTATTGTTGAATCTCGAATTTTGATGATGAAATCAATTGGTAAATTATTTGATCAAATCTATATGTTGAGAAAAGTGTACAGGATTAACTACGACAGCGATTAAGGCAAAAGCAAAACGAAGTACCGGAGTCAAGATCGAGATTTTGTTGGGAGTTCGAGAGTTCATCGGAAGTCCAGAGGTTCGTCGAAAATGCTACTGGAATTGACCAAGAAGAAGCTCATTGGAACTCGCCAAAAAGATCATCGTGAAGTCTAGGAGCTTGTCGGAAGTTCGCTGGAAGATTACCGAGAGATCATTGCCCAACACAGCCTCCCAAGCGGTAGTACCACTAGATTGGGGGTACCATCGCCTGACACAATCTCGAAGATTGTGCCACTACGGTGCCACTTCTTGTGGCACTGTTTGGGCCTCTCATTGGGCTCAACACAGTCCTTATATGGGCCCAACTGGCCCCTAATTGGGTTGGCCCAAATCCAAACTCAATTATGTGCTAACTACGATTCCTAAGACATTTGCTAAGCTAAACAAGTCCCTATGTCTTGGTTTCTTCTGGCGAGCTTCCAGCGAACTTCCGACAATCTCTCGACAATGTTCCGACGGACTCCCGGCAAGCTCCTGGACTTCTCGGCAAAACTTCCGACGAACGTCTGGACTTCTAGCGAACTCTCGAACTCCCAACGAAATCGTGTCCTTGACTCCGGGACTTTATTTTGCTTTATGCCTTGCTATCGTAGTTAATCTTGCACATATAAAAACACACTTCGATCTAGACAATTAATACTAAGCATTAATCATGTTATCCGGCATGTCATTGGTCCCTCGACACTTCGTCCGATTCTTCGGCGCATCATCCTCTCTTGTGGCCTATTGCCTAATCGGTTAGTTGACTCCGTAACTCCGATATCCTTGGCGCAATATTCACTCTTCTTGGCTCGATGCCCGAATCCATGCTTGAAGCCTTTTATCGATATGTCGAACGATCCACTGACTCTATGTCCAATCTTCTGACATGTTTTCCTCCGGCACAACATGATTTTTCCTTCTTTAATTGTCTAATCCTGATCGAAGCATCCTGCGTCACTCAAAACACAGATTAAAACATAAACACTTATCAATTGGTTTCATCATCAAAATCCGAGATTCAACAAATACAACATATCAAGGTACTATTGAGTTTTCTCATTCATTATAAAAAAGAGAGAAGAAATATACAAGCAATTCAGTTGGTGGTAAATTAAAGTGCTTAAACAGAGTGTCAAGTTATTGATGAATTTGCTGCATCTCAGTTAAGATTTGATCTTGACGTAGTTCAATTCGATCCAATCAAGTCATTATGAAATCGTCAAATGAGAAGGGTGTTGGCTGTTGGAGGTGCTGCCTCAAAGAGACTAGTAGAAGGAGATTGACTTTCCTTATATATTGGTGTTTCTGGTTCTGGTTCTAGTGGGGGAGGTTCAGTCCTCTTGAGTAATCTAGTCCAAATTCTATTTATTACTGTGCATCTTATTCTCCTTAATAGGTTTCTATTGATGACATTGAATTGATCTAGTTTTAAGATTCCTTCATCAGGTGGAATAACTATGTCACGTGCATGCATTAGTCTAGTAATTAAACCACCATATGGAAGCATCATATCTTTTGTTAAGAGTTTAATCATGTTTTGTTGTATCAGATATCTAAAACAGTTATCATATTTTACCATAATCCAATACATTATTTTTAATTTCATTTGACTAACTTCATCATGATAGTGTTATTTTGGAAATAGAATACTTATCACGATGTGAATTGTTATGAATTATTTTAGTTCATGGTTATGAATTATTTCACATGAAATCAAGCGAGACCATTGAAGATGTGTACACCCGGTTTACGGATGTCGTCAATGGTTTAAAAGTACATGGTAAAAGTTTTTCTAATTTTGAACTTGTTAACAAGATATTAAGATCCCTTCCAAAGAGTTGGGATCCTATTGCCAATATGTTTAGTTCTAGAGTGTTGATTTTTTATGCATTCGTATAAAAATTATTCTAATATCAATAAACAGTATGAATGCTTTGTTGTCTGACATATCATTACTTCATCCAAACTCCCGATACATTGTGCTTTCCTTTGGTGCACTGTGCTTTCTTTCGACGTATTGCTCGATCCATCAGCATGTTAACTCCCGCAATATCTAATCTTGGCGCAATGTTCAATTTTTCCGACCTGATGCTCAATCTCTGACTCCGACCCAACGTCTGATTCTTCTGCTTCAATCGATTTACCTTTTCATGATTAATATAGTCCTGCATCACTTTTCTCAAACACATATTAGATCATAAACTCATCAATTAATTTCATCATCAAAATTTAGGATTCAACGGCTTGTTTGTTACGTTGTGCTATAGGGGTTCTTATGTCAATTGGGGTAGCCGAACAGAATAAAAGCAAGGGCTTATGCGAGTTCTAGACTATACGTGACTTTTGGAGTAAGAGAGTGAGTATACTGATTTCTATATTTCTATATAATGTATGTGAGATTCTCTACATTGTTTGTTTAACATTCAATTCTCTTATATTCTTGACACTCAATTCTAGCTCTCACACGCACCTAGCAAATGCAAAATAATAAGTTAGTGCCTCACTCGCGTTAGCACGCTCAGGTTTGCTTGTCTGTTTGTTCGCTTGCTTGTTGCTACTGGAACTCTAATGGCCGCGCTGAAGAAGGCCAACCATAATCAATATAAAGACAATCAGTTGAGTTACCAACAAGAGGTCTTACCGACCACACAAGGTAAAGGCAATTAGTTTTGTTATCAACGAGAGGTCTTATCGATCACATAAAGGTAAAGGCAAGAAGTTGACTGTGATAATGAAGTTGCAAAGGCCAATTACATAAGAGATAAGGCTGTCACCCTAATTTCGAGTTGTTTAAATGATATTTAAGGTTGTTTAAGCTAAGCGATTTTTAACTCCTCTTATAGGTAATCATTATTTCATACCCTCTCAGGCTATTCTAATGCATTTTAGCCTAGAAGGATAGCATTCAAGCCTATACCTTCAAGATGTGTGGGGTGCTTTCAATTCAATTACTTCAAGCTGTGTAGGGTGCTTTTAATTCAATTAAAGGTTTACTAGCCCTTTTGTTCAAGTCAAGTATAGAGCGGTTACTAACGTAAGCTTTGTTTTGAGTTTAGAGTCACAGCAAGGGAGCAAGAAGCAAGTGGTAGAGAGTAACCCGTAGCACCCCAAACAACTCGCTAAGGTGCAAAAGCAACGGAACAAACAATGGTGCAAGAACAAACAATCAATGGCAACAAACAAGCAAAGGTGCAAGCCGTTGCATTCTTTTACCCATAAAATTTTCGCTCTCATTGAAGATAGCAGGACCTGGTGGATTGGACCTGACACAGGATACAGAGCCCGAGTACAAGTCTCCCAGACACAGGCCGAATGCAAATATGTATGGGAGATCAATACGGAGCTACCAGCAAACTTGGAAATATGCCAGTGCTGCAAGAGAGCTTCTCAGAGAAGGCACAGAAGACACTGTCCTCTGTGCAGTATTACCTCATGTGGGATGTTGACGGCCCCATTGTTGAGTCCGTAGGCGGTCTGTAATTTGATACCGCTGATGATGCATATACTTGCTGAGATAGTCTAGCCAGTTGGGGGTATTCCATCTCCAAATTTTCTTCCATACCGGCTGCAATTACTTCCTTCTGGAATTTTTTGGTGCATTAGTGAGCTATTAAAACGTTGGTGTGTTTGCCAGTGCAAGATTACGCAATAGTATGAGTTTTAATCTTTAGCATTAGGGAGTTTGCCCTCGTGGGTTAAGGAGTTACACAAGAATTTAGTACTGGAGTATTTGGTAAAGCCATTAAGTGCAAGCCATTAAGTGAGTTGTATTTGTTGCTCACTAGGAGTTTGAACAAACAGTAAGTTAAGGAGCTACTGACCAAAATAACTAAGAAAAAGCAACGGCAAAAGCAGTGATACGGCATATTTTGGGCCCTAGACAAGTCACCGCTGATGTCACACGCCAAGTCACAACCGATGTCAAAATCCGATGTCACACGCCATCAAAATCCGATGTCACATGCCAAGTCGGGATATGTACCGAGACACTGTGCGACACGACCCACCCCGAGAACTCAGGGCGATGTCGTTTGACGTCGCTCCGACATTTCCCAAGACGCCAGCTAGTCAAAAGCGCCATCCCATCCCACAAGGGTCAGCGGCCACACCGAACCGACGCGCAACCGACCCTTGCACAATAGTATAAAAGCCCATGGCCGGCATCCGACCAGAGGGGAGGAGAAAAAAGGGAGGAAATTTAATCCTCTACTGACTTGCTCGTCGGAGGAGCCAAAGTTAGGGTTCACCCGACGAGGGCCATTTTTGTAGGCGAACAACCCCCCGAGCCGTGATCGTCCCAACCCAGGGATTTACGTTCGGCGCGCAAGGGCGAGCTGCCAACCGGCCCGAAGGCCTACAACATGGCCGGCATCCGACCAGAGGGGAGGAGAAAAAAGGGAGGAAATTTAATCCTCTACTGACTTGCTCGTCGGAGGAGCCAAAGTTAGGGTTCACCCGACGAGGGCCATTTTTGTAGGCGAACAACCCCCCGAGCCGTGATCGTCCCAACCCAGGGATTTACGTTCGACGCGCAAGGGCGAGCTGCCAACCGGCCCGAAGGCCTACAAACATCACTAAGCACCCCTTCCCAAAGACACGGCCACCTCGTCATCCAGCTCAGGCAATAGAAGGCTCCTGACATTAACCCGCAGACCAAACCGTACTGACTCATCAACCACGATACTTTCGTTCACTAACATTTTGGCGTTAGAAGGAGGGCCATGTCGCAGGAGCATCTCATAGGAGCTCTTCCCGAGGGAGAACCACCGACTGGTCTCCCCTCCATCGAGCCCGAAAATCAATCCCTCCCCACCCTCGAAGATGGGGGCATCCCGGCCTCGACGCCCGATCGCTACTGGCGCCTGTTCAATGACCCGGGGTTGTCGCCCCCCGGACCTGCCACAGGACCCTCAGCTGTGACTTCCGAAGCATTCCTCGGCCTAACCAAGCAAGTGCAAGCCATGGCGAGCATGATGTAGATGCTCGTTTTGCTCATTCCTCAGATCGTGCGGCTAGCGGCTCCCCCGACTGACCCGACCCGACAGAGGCCAAGCGGGGAGCAGGTTAGGACGGGAGAAGCCCGAGAGCAAATGATGAACCCGAGAGGTCCGCCCAAGTAGAGCATACCCGCACCTAGCCGAATCGCACCACCCCACTATGAACCTGACACCGTATCATCTGACTCGGCGGACAGCTCACTCAGGGCCCAACTGTCCTGGGTCAAGCAAAGCATTGACGAATTCTAATGCAAGTTTTGGAAATCGCGGAGCGAGTCTAGTGAAGGCGGCTCGGGAGGATCCCCCTTTACTCAGGAAGTACAGGATAAGCTGGTACCCCTCAACTTCAGGCTACCAGCATTGGAGACATACGACGGCGGCGTCGATCCCACGAAGCACGTCTCCGCATTCCGGGCTCAAATGGCCCTCTACGGCACCTCCGATGCATTGATGTGCCGGGCATTTTCGACTACCCTGAGGGGTCCGGCATGAGCGTGGTTCAGCCGGCTATGCCAATCCTTAGTCTCATCCTTCGACCAGCTCATCGGGGAGTTCGAGTAGAACTTTCTTGCCAGCATGTGACCTAGGCCCAACATGGCCACCCTGCTTGTGCTATCTCAGCGCGAAGACGAGTCGCTCTCCCAATTTTTGGCATGTTTCGCCACTGAAATCTAAGGATTCCCGAACGCTCACCCCTCTTTAATCATGCAGCTGTTTCTGATGGGTTTGAAGCCTTCGAGGTTCTTCTGGTCGCTGATCGAGAAGCCGCCAGTGACCGTCTCTGAAATGCTCCAACGCGCCAACCAGTACATCGTCGTGGAAGCGTTGGTGGTGGGGAAGCGCATGGACGGCAAGAGGCCAAGGGCAAAACAATCCCGAGGAGCGACCTCAACAGCCCCGGCCCAACTCCGCCGGAGGCCCGACCGACAAGAGCTACTGCTCCCGAGGCCCTCGCCTCTCCCCCTGAATACGTCTCGTATCGAGATCTTTCTCCAAATTAGGGAGAAGGGTCTCTTGTGATGACCCCGTCCCCTAAAAGCCACTCACAAAGATCGATCCAAATATTGCAGGTTCCATCGGGACTACGACTATGACACGGAGGATTGCCACGACCTCCATAATCAAATTGAAGAACTGATTCGGAGAGGTCACCTCGGGCGCTATCTCAAGGAACCCCGGGAAGCGACTCCAGGCCCCAGGGGACCTGTTAAAAGATAGATCGATGTCATCTCTGGAGGACCAGCAACCGACGATAGTAGTTCTACAGCAAGGAAGGCCTACGCCCGAAGCGTGGTCGAGAAATGTCCCCGGCCCGAGCTTAATCCTCAATCTCTTGCGACAACCTCATCCTATGAAGGCCACTCAAAAAGATCGGTCTAAATATTGTAGGTTCCACTGGGACTGCGGTCACAACATAGAGGAATGCCATGACCTCTAGAATCAAATAGAGACACTGATCCGGAGAGGTCACCTCGGACGCTACCTCAAATCCCGGGAAGCGCAGCACCTAGCTCGGGGTTGAGGACGAGGAGAGGGGAGGAGAGGGTGTCGGCGGGGGCGGGGGGGGGGGGGGGGGGGGGGGGGGGGGGGGGGGGGGGGGGGGGGGGGAGTCTCGGGCCCGTCGTCAAAGGGGACGTTCACCGGCATGTCGACATCCTAGTCCGCCGGGTTGTCAGCGAATGGGTCTGACTCCAGCTCTTGGTCGAGGTACTTCGCTCGGAAGCAAGCACAGGCCACCCGGTACCCGTACTCATACGTGGCCCGCCCTGACCTTACCAGGCCGCACTCGAACCCAACGGACACCTTGTAATTGGCGATCGCCTCCTCAACCTTTTGGGGCAACGCTAGCCGCTCCTCCTTCAGGATCTCTTCGGCGACCCAAGCCGAGGACCTAGCAGTCTCGACATCATGGGAGAGGGTCAGTAGCTCGTCATCCAGCGATCGGATGTGTGACTGGCTTTCTTCCAGCTCGGTCTTCAAACGAGCCACCTCCTCGCCCAGTGCCGAGGCGCGCTCTTCGGTCGCGGCAATAGCCTTTGGGCCCCCCTCGACTTTCAGCTCCAGGTTCTCCAGCCGGAGGGCGACGTAGGTTTTCGACTGGCACCCGATCAGCCGCCCAACATCGAGGACCCGATCGATCAGCGCTATGCCATAGTGTTGGCTCTGCACGAAGGACGGTGTTAGCACCCAGGCAGGAGGGGATTGAGTTGGGAAAGGAAACCACCACTTACCCAGACAAGCGACATGGCCGCCCACTCTACCAACACTTCGGAGGGGGAGTTGTAGAGATCCTTGGCTACGACTGGGTGGAGTGCCCCTCGGATGAACTCCTGGGCAGTTGGCCCGTCGCCCTAGATGCGACTGTCGGCCTTAAGGGACACCCACCGAGTGGCGTAGGGGGCTCCCAGCTCCCCGGCCGGAAGGTCGGCCATGTTGAGGGCCTAGTACTGCTCACCATCGGCCCAGGAGTAGACGCGACACAGCTCCCGTATCAATGTCGAGCGCGTCGGTGCCCTCTTGGAAGGGTCGCTACCAAATAATCTGACCGACCCCTTCCCCTTCACGCTCCCCGAGCCCTCACCCTAGGGAGTGGCCCCGGGAAACTCCAGGACGACGCTCGAGCGAGCAGTCGAGCCCGTAGACACCTTTCGGGTCAAAGTCTTCGTCTTCTTCGAGGGGCGCCCCATTGCCGGGGATGCCGGTGCCCTCTTCGATGTGCCCTCCTGCGAGGCATCCCCACCTTCGGAACTCTCCCCGTCCTGAGACGGGGGCACGACAGCCTTGACGCTGGGCATCTTCTTCACTGAACGAAGATCCACCATCTTTGCAAAAAAAAGACGGGTCAGTCAGATAAGTCAGGACAAATGGACGAGCCATCATAGACGAATGGTCATACCCCTGGTGGCGGGGCTTAGCTCTGCTTTGACCATCCACTCCTCGGTCATCTCTTTAATTGCCCGAGAAGAGGACAGGATGCCCCTCGATTGATCCACGATCGATGTTTCTCCGTCAAAGAGCAACGAGGAGGCGTTATCGATGATCCGGAAGGCCCACCCGGTGCTAAAGCCCCACTCTTGGCCACAACTAACAAAGAAGAAACGCTTCTTCCAACCTTTGTTGTTGGAAGGCGCACCGCTAATCTTGAAACCACTACGGGCGGTCAAGTAATACCTGCCTTGCCCCCTGCACAGGCGAAAGCAAGCCAGAAAGAGGGCCCGGGACCGCTCGATCCCAGCCCCCCGACACTCCCAAATGAAGGCCACCAGGTAGCGCCATGAGTTTGGCGACACCTGGGATGGCGAGATCCCCTAAAAGTAAAGATAGTCCTTGATGACAGGGTGCACCGGGAACCGTAGCCCCGCCTCAAGTGCCCCCACGGTCAACCCGAACCCATCGGGAAACCGATCATATGGCCATTGCCCAGGCCGAGGGGCGTGCAGGTTGTAACACTCCGGGATGCAGTAGAGATCCCGGAGCACTCTCAAAAGGTCCTTGGTCACCGCTGAGTTCACGTCATACCACGACTTGAGAGCCTCAAGCGTGGCAGAACTCCTTGAGGCCTCCGAAAAGGCACTACCCAAAGACACACTAACCACCTTGTCTCATGGACTCCTATAGGAAGAAGGAGAAGGAGAAGGAG
The DNA here is from genome assembly GCA_001649415.1 of Musa itinerans. Taxonomy (NCBI): domain Eukaryota; kingdom Viridiplantae; phylum Streptophyta; class Magnoliopsida; order Zingiberales; family Musaceae; genus Musa; species Musa itinerans. The sequence goes on along the minus strand of LVTN01000089.1, from coordinate 377,807 downwards.
ATGGGGAGGGAGACTGAGACATCCCAACCTCAAAGTTGCAAGAAAGAAGCCGGGGCGCGGGACGAAGGACTGAAGCAAAGATGATGGTGGAGTTGTAAGAAAGAAGCCGAGGCACGGGACAGAGGACTGATAGCAAAGGTGATGGCAACCGCTCTGGGTGGGGTTTATAAAAGGTGGGTTGCCCACTACGAGGCAGCGATTGGGGCTTCCCGAGGAGAGAAACAGTCGCAGCATTTAAAGACCTATCACAACCCCTCGGATCCGCCAGATTCACCTGCCTCGGAGCTCTCGCCAAAGGTGTCCCATCACCCGAGACCCCCCGCCGAAGGCCATTCAAAACAAAAGTTTCCCGCCAGGCCTTGTGACGCTCCAACTAGCCCGCCACGTGGCATAATGGCGTCCAGGCATGAACCGGTGCCCGGGTCGCTCTAGCTCACTCTCGACTTGCGACCCGCCGACCCCAGAACCTGAGCCCTAGTATAGTCACTCGACCAACAGGTCCAACTCCTGCCCGGGTCGCTCTAGCTCGCTCTCGACTTATGACCCGCTGGCCCCAGAACCTAAGCCCGAGTATAGTCACTCGGCCAACAGGTCCAACTCCTACCCGGGTCGCTCCAGCTCGCTCCTGACTTATGACCCACCGACCCCAGAACCTGAGCCCGAGTATAGTCACTCGGCCAATAGGTCCAACTCCTGCCCGGGTCGCTCCAGCTCGCTCTCAACTTGCGACCCATCGGCCCCAGAACCTGAGCCCGAGTATAGTCACTCGGCCAATAGGTCCAACTCTTGTCCGGGTCGCTCCAGCTCGCTCTCGACTTTGTTGAATCTCGAATTTTGATGATGAAACTAATTGATTGTGTTTAGATGTTTAACTGCATTTTGAGTGATGCAGGTCTACTCGATCAGGATTAGACAGTTAACGCAGGAGGAATTGACGTTGCACCGGAGGAGATCACGTCAGGGTATTGGACGGCAGAAGGCTTCGGA
>LVTN01000089.1:357251-373498 GCA_001649415.1 Musa itinerans | reverse complement strand
TAGTCACTCGGCCAACAGGTCCAACTCCTGCTTGGGTCGCTCCAGCTTGCTCTCGACTTGCGACCCGTCGACCCCAGAACTTGAGCCCGAGTATAGTCACTCGGCCAATAGGTCCAACTCCTACCCGGGTCGCTCCAGCTCACTCTCAACTTACGACCCATCGGCCCCAGAACTTGAGCCCGAGTTTAGTCACTCGGCCAACAGGTCCAACTCCTGCTTGGGTCGCTCCAGCTTGCTCTCGACTTGCGACCCGTCGACCCCAGAACTTGAGCCCGAGTATAGTCACTCGGCCAATAGGTCCAACTCCTACCCGGGTCGCTCCAGCTCACTCTCAACTTACGACCCATCGGCCCCAGAACTTGAGCCCGAGTTTAGTCACTCGGCCAACAGGTCCAACTCCTGCTTGGGTCGCTCCAGCTTGCTCTCGACTTGCGACCCGTCGACCCCAGAACTTGAGCCCGAGTATAGTCACTCGGCCAACAGGTCCAACTCCTGCCCGGGTCGCTCTAGCTCGCTCTCGACTTGTGACCCACCGGCCCCATAACGTGAGCCCGAGTTTAGTCACTCGGCCAATAGGTCCAACTCCTGCCCGGGTCGCTCCAGCTCGCTCTAGCTCGCTCTCGACTTGTGACCCGCCGGCCCTAGAACCTGAGCCTAAGTATAGTCACTCGGCCAACAGGTCCAACTCCTGCTCGAGTCGTATCTTGGCCAATCCAATGCCAGAGTCGCATCTTGGCCGATCCAACGCCCGAGCTATGCCTCGTGGCCAGTCTAATGCCCGAGTTGCATCTTGGCCAATCCAACGCCCAAGCCATGCCTCGCGGCTAGCCTAATGCCCAAGTCGCATCATGGCTAATCCAACGCCCGAGCCACGCCTCACGGCCATCCTAATGCCCAAGTCGCATCTCGACCAATCCAATGCCTAAACCATGCCTCACGGCCAGCCTAATGCCTGAGTCGCATCTCGGCCAATCTAACGCCCAAGCCACGCCTTGCGGCCATCCTAGTGCCCAAGTCGCATCATGGCTAATCCAACGCCCGAGCCATGCCTCGCGGCCAGTCTAATGCCCGAGTCACATCTCGGCCAATCTAACGCCCAAGCCACGCCTTGCGGCCATCCTAGTGCCCAAGTCGCATCTCAGCCAATCCAACGCCCGAGCCATGCCTCACGGCCAGCCTAATGCCTGAGTCGCATCTCGGCCAATCCAACGCCCGAGCCATGCCTCGCGGCCAGTCTAATGCCCGAGTCACATCTCGGCCAATCTAACGCCCAAGCCACGCCTTGCGGCCATCCTAGTGCCCAATCGCATCTCAGCCAATCCAACGCCCGAGCCATGCCTCACGGCCAGCCTAATGCCTGAGTCGCATCTCGGCCAATCCAACGCCCGAGCCACGCCTCGCGGCCAGTGTAATGCTCGAATCGCATCTCGGCCAATCCAATGCCCGAGCCACACCATGCCAATCCAATGCCTGAGTCGCTCCACGTCGATCTCCGACTTACGTCTCATCAAATCTCTAACCGAGTCACTCCAGCTCGATCTCCGACTAGCAACTCGCCGGTCGTAACTCCGAGCCGTGCCAAACCGGTTATCCGACCTACGACACTTTGGTCTCGCCGCATCTGATCCCGGCCGCCCAATTAGCGGAGTCAACCCTCCCCAAGGCGCGAGGCGCTGCCCCTCCAAACCGTCCCACAACGAGCCAATCCAACATCCCCTCACAAGTAGCCAACATAACCGTATCACTCCGACCCGGGCATGCCTCCCGGCCCATTAGGGACCCCACGGCACGCCTTGGAGGGGGGGGGAGAAGTGATAAGGCATATTTTAGGCCCTAAACAAGTCACCGCCGATGTCACATGCCAAGTCATAACCGATGTCAGAATCCGATGTCACACGCCGTCAAAATCTGATGTCACACGCCAAGTCGGGATTCGTACTGAGACACTGTGCGACACAACCCATCCCGAGAACTCGGGGCGATGCCGTCTAACGCCGCTCCGACATTCCCGAAGACGCCAGCTAGTCAAAAGTGTCGTCCCATCCCACAAGGGTTAGCGACCATACCGAACCGACGCGCAACCGACCCTTACACAATAGTATAAAAGCCCCTGGCTGGCATCCGACCAAAGGGGAGGAGAAAAAAGGGAGGCAATTTAATCCTCTACTGACTTGCTCGTCGGAGGGGCTAAAGTCGGGGATCACCCGACGAGGGCCGTTTTTGTCGGCGAACAACCACCCAAACCGTGATCGTCCCAACCCGGGGATTTACGTTTGGCGTGCAAGGGCGAGCTGCCAACCGGCCCGGAGGCCTACAAACGTCACTAAGCACCCCTTCCCGAAGACACAGCCACCTCGTCATCCAGCTCAGGCGACAGAAGGCTGCCGACATTGATCCATGGATCAAACCATACTGACTCATCAGTCATGATACTTTCGTTCACTAATAAGCAGCAAGGGCAAGAATTCTTTACAACACATATAGGGTAGGGTGAACTCTATGGAGTGCTTTGGCAAACGCAGTAAGTGCAACTCGTAGCCTGTTCCCTTGCTTGTTTGTGCGTTGGTGAGCCGAACACCAGCAGCTTTTAAGAATTTCATATATCAGGCTAGGGCATGGGTTACTAAAGCTGTTCGGTTATGGGTTACTAAATGAAAGAGTCAGCAGTAAGCTGTTCGTTTATGGGTTACTAAATGAAATTAGTTAAGAAGTTGGGTTATAGATTCCCGCCAATAAGCGGGAGTGCAAAATGACTTATTTCATTTAGTGTAAAAGAAATAGAGATATAAGATAATAGAGTAAATAAACTCCGGAACTAATGCTCATAAAGGGACATAAGCATTGGCACCGTAGTCCAGCAAATCTCAATATTATGGTCGATTCACAAGGGGTCATAAGCATCGACACCATAGTAGGGTAGTCTTTCTTCACAGATGGACACTAGAGCCGAAGCGAAGTCAGTTCTTAGCTATTGATCGACAACGAGCCTTCGTATTGGTGTTGTTCTTTCTCAACATAAGAAACTCCAATATATTCACATTCTGAAAAAATTTGCTATTCTCTGCAGACATGATTTCTGCATGACCCATCGAAAGACAGACACTGGCTTTGTTGGTTGTGCTTTGCTTTGTCCAGCAACATGGTGAGATTTTTCAAGACCACAGACGGTCCATGGATTTGCCATTTGCTTTTCTAGCTTTTTTGTGCTTCTGCCTGCTTTTCGATGGGATACCAAGTCTTAAGAAATCTCTGCATAACATCCGCCTTTTAAGGTTGCCATATCTGTAACTCCACTGAAGGTGCAAAACTGGATTCTACCCGAAATGCCAAGGCTGATCGGAGGTGTTAGACAGTATAACAACGAAGATCCTTTAAAGCCGGTGCTGATAGGACAAGTATGGGTTGGAGGTCTCCGTCTATGTGGCAAAGGATGAGGCGGAGTCACAATTTAGTGTACCTTATCTATTTACATTCTAGTTCCGTACTTAACATTTCTACCATTATTCTGTATGCATCATGTGTTCTTTTCTTTGATTAGAAATAGGCATGAACTACATGATTATAGAGGTTTTGGAGATTCTTTTGTTGGCTACGAGTGGGCATTTTAAAATGAACCGGTAACATGGGATGCTTCTGTTAATTCAAAGACTAAAAGAAGCGTGACAAGCTGTTAAAAATAGAGGTGACAAACTTTCTTGTGTAGTAAGTTTTCTTTGGTGGGAATTGCATCTATTGTACGATTTAATATGGAAGAAGCATAGTTTCACCTCGAGAACCATACTCTCGCCATATAGGAATGTAAAGAGGTTAGAGCTTGTGACAATGACAACTACTCTTTTATCAGGGAAATCGACTTAGAGGAGGACCGTAGATGATTCAACCGAGCTTGGATGGGAAGCGGCAGTACGTGACAAACTCACCCTTTAGCGTGCGGGATCAACATGTTGCAGATTGACGTGAACGCCGAGCAAGGTGGATTGACCATAAATCCAAACTTCTTCGTTGACTTTGGGACAGAGCCTGAAGGATCTGCACTGGCACATGAAATGAGGTATCCTGATGGAGACTACACTTCCGATATTTGAATATAGATGAAGCAGCTTCGGTGTAGAAATTTATCGCTGTAGCAATTTCTGAAATCTTTATGGCACAAGGTTAATGTACTATGTGATTTCTCTACTTTGATGTTCAGGCAGGGGATTATGAGAAAAGGATTCTCACTATTAGCTTCTCGGTGCTGGAAACTCTATTGTTGGCTGTTGCTGATCTCTTGAATGAGTAGTTTGATGTGTGCACTGTCAGTTTGCTGGTTTATGTGCATTACTGAATGGATCATATTTACTGTCCCTAAAGTCTGGATCATAGGAAATGTGAGATGCATATGGGGTTGCAGTGACTGAATGCATATTTTGGTCTTTGTGATGTCTGCCTGACTTAATATGTTACTTACTGTTGGCGAGGGAGAGAAAAATATAGAGATAAAGCAAATAAATAATATACTAAAAAGAGAGAAGAAATCAAAATCAAAAGATAATTTTAAAAAATAAAAAATACGCCAGAGATAAATAAATAAATAATACATCAAAAAGGGAGAAGAGAAAATTCAAAGATAAACAAATTAATTTTTCACTATATGAGAAAAGTTAAATACATGAAATAATTAAATTCAAACTCGAGTATTTATAGAAACAAATTTTAATTCATCAATGACTAATCTTTTAAGAGTTCCCTTTGAACGTAATTAGAAGCACACTTATTTCATTCAAGTTCGTGATGTTTTTTCATATAAAAAATAACAGAAAAAAGGTTTTAAAGAATCTTCATAATGTCAAAAAATTATTTTTCAGAGTAGTGCATTTCCAAAGCCAAATGTTCAGTCAAATTATATGATTGTGCTAATTTGCAACTGTTGTTCTCAGTGAAATTTCAATCCTATTTTATGGGAATTAACATCCAATTGTATCACTTTCCAATGCCAATTCGGCATATAAACTAATGACCAATCATCGTACAGGTCAATTATGGGGTTAAGAGGAACATTGTTTTGGTCATGTCAAGCTGCCGCATGTGCGTACGCACGTGAGAGGTTACCATGTATAGGAAAGGTGCGGAGGCCGCTCTCAGATGTTTTCGTGCTGACGTGGACACAGGGCTTAAACCTAGCCAACACACACCCCTTTCTTTCGCTTAAACCCGCTCCCCTCCCGCGGCCGTCGTCCCGTCTCCCCCCGCCTTCCGTGCCGATCTCTTGGCGATTTCTCGAGGTATGGTTTCTCTTTTCTTTGCTTCGCTTTTGATCTATTTGCTATCTGTCGAGGCATTTACGTTCGCCTGATGTCGTCCGTGTGTTGGGATCGCCGTTGACGATGTGCGAGTGGAGCTCTTATGGCCTCGTCGATCGTATTGTTGTTTCATCGTTTCAGCCACGCCTCGGTGCTGAGCTCGTCGACTTCATAAGATGTTTATTCTCGCTGGTTCTTCTTGACATTGTTATTTTTTCTTCTTATGAGATTTTTTTGGGTGTGGCAGCTGGCAAAGATAGTACCTTTTGCGTGATTCTATTAAGTATTGTTCTAGCTTCTCTGTTTTTACCCCCTTTTGCTATCGTCTCTGATGCGTAGTTCATTGGTGGAAAGACAGGATCTTGATGCGATCTCACTGTTCTTTTTAGATTGTGGAGAGCAATTGTTGCTGTGACTCATGTTGGGGCATGGCGTTGTGGGTTTGGAATAATAAATGAAGAGTAAAGGTGTTGTACAACTTTATGCCGTGGCTAGGGAGTCGGTATGGCCCAGTCCGGTCCGAATGTGCAAGGTCATCCACGTTGGAAGCAAAGGGATCAGTGAGGACGCTTGGGCGCTGGGTCAGGGGGGCTCTGGTGGGTCCTCGTGGCTGACTTGGTCCATGACTTGGTCGATTGCCTTTGATGCATACTTGCACCACTGGTCGGTGTTGAGTGAGAGATTCCCGACTCGACCCCTTAGATACTTAAGTTAGCAAGTGTGTAGTGTTAATGTCTTATGTTTTCGATCCCTCTTTCTTGGGCGGCGGGGGCGGGTATTTATACCTGTGGAAGCGTATCGATCGTACGTGGATCGTTAATGGCTATTGATATTGGCATTCGGCGCGGCCATGTGGCGTCGACTCATATGGCTCCGGGGGCTCGAGGTGGCTCGTATGGTCACCTGGCGATTGTGCCAACCCGTACGGTTTCGAGCTGTTCGGGGCGGCGCGTATCGCCACCTGGCGGGCAACACCGATCTACATGGTCTCGGGCAGCACGAGGATCGGTCATGCGCCCTCTGTTGACGTGTGCCGAGCTGCTCTCCATTGGCTCCATGTTTGTCGGTTCCACATCGGTTCTACGGTGTGCTATCACGAACGGTCGTCTCACACCCGCAACTTCGTTCAACGAATCGTTCGTCGCTTTTGTATACATGTACATATACTTGGTAGCATGTTTTGCCTTGGTTTTGTGTGTTTTTGCTTGTAAAAATGCATGTTCGAATAAGTTGCAACGCTACAGTGCGATCGCTCACCGCGTCGAGCAAAACTGCCCCAAAATGGCTCTATTTTCGCATGCCACGGCCTGTTTTCTACAGACCGCAGCTGCACGCAAAATGTCAACCATCTCAGCATCTTGGAACCCCTGGTTGGCACAAGGTTGGATGGGGCTTTGGTATAGTGTCGGGCGTTGAATAATCTTCACAAGTTTGCACGTTAACTTGACGGGAACTTGCCTTTGCGCCCAGCACCCGATGAGCAGTTGTTTGTGGATTTGCAACTATTTGATCTATCTTCTAAAGTCCTTGTTTTTTTCCTTCCTCTCTTTTCTCTCCTACACTCAATGTGCTCGTTGAATTGCTTGTAAAGCTTCCCTCTTCACGAGACGTTGGGACTTGTCTGTTGCTCGTTTTCAAACTAATTAACCTTTTGTTTCGTAGGTCCTTCGAGACCTGTATGAGGTTGCAACTACGCTGACCCTTTACGGACGCATATGGGGCAAGAGCGCCTCATGACTTAGGCAATCCCAATTAAGTCCGAGGAGTTGGCGCAAGAGTGCTTACTTTGGCGGAGTTGTCTCAGCTTCCACCTCACGACGAACTTTGTGTTCTCGGGTAGGAACTGAGTTCTCATTTCCCGCTTCAAGTCCTCCCATGTGTCCACCCGACATCGACCTTGTTGGATATATAGTTACTGTTAAAACTTTGGTATCTTCATAATCAAGCCTTATAACTTAAAAGTATTGTTCTATGTCAAATAAGAAATTCTTGAGCTCCTTTGCGTCCCTGGCACCTCTATAGCAATAAGGCTCAGGTGTCCTCAAGTTTTATGGCGGCGCAATGCGGGTGTTGCTCCCTCCCGCATTTAGTGCCCTTGTGAGTGTCGTCACTCTAGAAGTGAGTTCCGCCACGACTTCATGCAAATGTTGTACGGAGTCTTTGGTATCGTCCGTCAGTCGATCGACTAGGGCCTCAACCTTGTCGATTCGAGATTCAGCTTCTTGCGAGCTCTCAACCCCAAGAAGCTTTCGTCGGCCTTGGTAGAGTTCCTCCAAGCTCGCTTCAAGAACATCCAGGCGGGTTTCCGCTGTTGTGAATCTCTCTTTGTGGCTCTTTTTCCCGGTTGGTGCTCCAGATTGCGCCTCCTCCGCTCGCGGAGAGTAGCCAACTTCTCACTCATCATGTTCGCTGCCATGCTCCTCCAGAGTAGCTCCAACAGCATGAGAGCGAGTTTGCACTTGCAACCCACCTGCAACCGCTTGGGGCAATGGCCCGGCTTGCCCCGTCTTGCACGATTCGCCACGATGCTTTGCCATGGCGAGGTTACAAAGTTTCTTCGCTGCTTGCTTAAATTGCTTGCCTACTCTAATACCACAATGTCACGGACTTAGTTGGAATTGCCTAAGTCATGAGGCAAAGTCACAGACTTAACTGGAATTGCCTAAGTCTACTTTCATTCAAGATTACATGAAATAATTTTCTGCACTGATGCTGGACATACAGGACATGTCCAAGAAGGATAAACTATTCAGCTTCCTCGATAGCCTGAAGCTATGGGCTCAACAGAAACTGCATCAAAGGAATATCACTGATGTGATCGAGGCAATTACGGCCACAGAAAGGCTCACCGACTTTGTTTCCTCAGAGGACTCGGGGAAAAGGAAATAATCTTCAGGAAACCGCCCTCCAAAATATTTTCGAGGGAAGGAGCCCGAGGGCGAACAAAGGAAGGAGTTCTCACAAAAGGTTAAGCTTAAAAGGCAAGACCCCAAAACTTGGCGGATGCTTCTTGTGCGGAGGGCTACACATGGCGAGGGAGTGCCCACAAAAACAGGCACTCAATGCCTTAACAGCTTTAATCCATCCCCCCAAATCAGAGGGCAAGGCCGTTGCCCTTAGTTCAAGCAGTTCAGAATCCGACAGCGACGATGAGGAGTCGTAAGGTCCTCGGATGTGAGCAATACGTTTGTTGAATGCATTGCGGGGTCAAGTGGGGGAGAACATGAAGGCAAAGCCACAGAAAGGCTCGCCGACTTTGTTTCCTCGGAGGACTCGGGGAAAAGGAAATAATCTTCAGGAAACCGCCCTCCAAAATATTTTCGAGGGAAGGAGCTCGGGGGCGAACAAAGGAAGGAGTTCTCACAAAGGGCTAAGCTTAAAAGGCAAGACCCCAAAACCTGGCGGATGCTTCTTGCGCGGAGGGCTACATATGGTGAGGGAGTGCCCACAGAAATAGGCACTCAATGCCTTAACAGCTTCAATCCATCCCCCCAAATCAGATAGGGGCAAGGCCGTTGCCCTTAGTTCAAGCAGTTCAGAATCCGACAGCGACGATGAGGAGTCGTAAGGTCCTCGGATGTGAGCAATACGTTTGTTGAATGCATTGCGGGGTCAAGTGGGGGAGAACATGAAGGCAAAGCCACAGAAAGGCTCGCCGACTTTGTTTCCTCGGAGGACTCGGGGAAAAGGAAATAATCTTCAGGAAACCGCCCTCCAAAATATTTTCGAGGGAAGGAGCTCGGGGGCGAACAAAGGAAGGAGTTCTCACAAAGGGCTAAGCTTAAAAGGCAAGACCCCAAAACCTGGCGGATGCTTCTTGCGCCATCGAAGGAATGTCACCGATGTGATCGGGGCAATTGCGGTCACAAAAAGACTCACCGACTTTGTTTCCTTAGAGGACTTAGGGAAAAGGAAACAATCTTTAGGAAATCGCCCTCCAAAATATTCTTGAGGGAAAGAGCTTGGGGGCGAGCAAAGGAAGAAGATTTCCCACAAAGGGCCAAGCTCAAAAGGCAAAGCCCTAAAACCCGACGGTTGCTTCTTGTGTGAAGGGCCATATGTAGTGAGGGAGTCCCCATAGAAATAGGCACTCAATGCCTTAACAGCTTCAATCCATCCCCCCAAATCAGATAGGGGCAAGGCCGTTGCCCTTAGTTCAAGTAGTTCAGAATCCGACAGCGACGATGAGGAGTCGTAAGGTCCTCGGATGTGAGCAATACGTTTGTTGAATGCATTGCGGGGTCAAGTGGGGGAGAACATAAAGGCAAAGCCACAAAAAGCATGGAGTAGCGAGCTGATGTATGTGGACATTAAGCTCAGTGGCCAAACAACCCATGTAATGGTGAACACGGGCGCTACCCATAACTTTATTGTCGATTGAGAAGCAAAGCAACTTGGGCTAATCTTGGAGAAGAATCTAAGTCGAATGAAGGCGGTGAACTCGGAGGCTAAGCGGATCTCTGGGTTGGCAAAGGGAGTCCCCATCAAGATCGGAACATGGAACGAGAGCACAAACATGATGACGGTGCCATTAGACGACTTCCAAATGATTCTCGGGATGGAGTTCATGCACGTGGCAAAGTTGGTGCCAATGTCGTTCCTGTACTCCCTATGTCTGATGGGAGGTGACGACCCCTGTGTGGTTCCCATCTCTCGGAGAGGAACCAAGGACCCCCAACAAATATCAACATTACAATTGAAGAAAGGGGTATGAAAAGGAGAATTAACCTTCGTGGTTGCTGTGAAGCTTGAGCCACTTGACGGGGTGGCCATTCATGTACCTGAAGGAGTTCACAGACGTTATGCCACTCGAGTTGCCGAAAACTTTGTCGTCACGCAAAGGCGTGGATCATCATATTGAGTTGGAGCCGGGAGTGAAGCCTCCAGCAAGACCACATTATCGCATGTCCCCTCCAGAGTTGGCAGAGCTCAGAAAGCAGTTAAATGAATTATTAAGCGGTGGTTTTATTCACAGTTCTAAAGCACCATTCAGAGCTCCAATTCCCTTCCAAAAGAAACAAGATGGGAGCCCCTGACTATGCGTTGACTATCGAGCCCTCAACAAGGTGACGGTGAAGAACAAGTATCTCATCCCGCTTATCGCGGACTTGTTCGACCAACTGGGTAAAGCAAAGTATTTCTCCAAACTCGACCTTTAGTCGGGGTATTGGCAGGTGCGCATTGCTGAAGGCGGTGAAGCGAAGACTGCCTGCGTGACTAGGTACAGAGCGCTTGAGTTCTTGGTGATGCCTTTCGGCTTAACCAATGCTCTGGCCACATTCTGCACTCTTATGAACCAATTATTCAAGGAGTCTTTGGATAAGTTTGTGGTCATCTACTTGGACGATATCGTTGTTTACAACCGAACGCTCGAGGAGCATGTCGAGCACCTTCCAATAATTTTCAAGGTTCTCAGGGAGAACACTTTGTTCGTGAAAAGGGAGAAGTGCTACTTTGCTTAGACGAAGATCTTATTCTTGGGGCATCGAATCGATGATGGTTTCATTCGGATAGACAAATCAAAGGTGCAAGTTGTTGCAGAATTACGAACTCCAAAGAAGGTGTCGGAGCTGAGATCCTTCCTTGGTTTCGCTAACTACTATCGGCGCTTCATATCGAAGCGCGCAACTCCATTGACGGAGTTGCTGAAGGAGCAGCCTTAGAGATGGTTTGACAAATGTGAAGTTGCATTCCAAGATCTAAAGGCTGTTGTGTTGGAAGAATCGATTGTCGGACAATGGGGAGCCCTTCGAAGTTTATACCGATGCTTCAGATTTCACTATTGGGGGAGTACACATGTAGGAGGGTTACTCGGTGGCCTACGAGAGTCGCAAGCTAAATGAGACTGAGCGACGGTACCCGGTGCACGAGAAGGAGATAGCGGTGGTCTATTGTCTATGAGTTTGGCGGCACTACCTTCTCGAATCGCGATTTGTGTTCAGGACGACAACATCGCTTTGAGTTACTTCTAAACTTAAAAGAAACTCTCCCCGAAGCAAGCACGATGGCAGGACTTCCTGGTCGAATTTGATATGACAATAGAGTACAAGCCCGGAGGAGCAAATGTCGTAGCCGATGCGTTGAGTCGGAAAGTGGAGCAGGTGAATGCCATGCAACTAGAGGGCGGAGGCCAAGCAAGTCAACTGCACTCCAACTTTCTTTCCAGGATCAAGGGTGGACTGTACAGTGATCCCCAGGCAGTAACCCTGATGCAACTAATCAAAGAAGGTAAGGCATGACGATTTTGGGTCTAGGAGGGACTCGTCTACACCAAATGGAAAAGGGTTTATATTCCTCGAGTGGACAATTTAAGGTGCGAACTCTTGAGAGAGTGTCACGATTCCCATTGGGTAGGACATCCGAGCATTCACCGAACATTGGCTCTCGTGGAGAGGGCCTTATACTGGTCGAAGATGGAGACTGATGTGGAAGAATATGTTTGAACGTGCCTTACTTGTCAATAAGATAAGGTGGAGCAGCAGAAGCCGATAGGACTTTTGGAGCCGTTGCCCGGACCAGAAAGGCCGTGGGAGAACATTTCCTTGGACTTCATATTAAGCTTACCGGCAATAGGGGGACTCAGATCGATACTTGTGGTGGTCGATCGATTTTCAAAGTCTGCAACTTTCATTGCTGAACCTTTACACTGTTTAGTAGAGGAGGCTGCCAAGCTGATGATGAAGAATGTGGTTAAGTATTGGGGAGTCCTGTACAATATCATCAGTGATCAAGACGCTCAGTTCCTGGGACGATTTTTGATCGAGCTATTCAAATTATTAGGGTTTAAGTTATACTTCTTCACAAGCCTCCACCCTTAGACGGATGGTTAAACCGAAAGGATAAACTCGCTCCTTGAGCAATATCTTCGGCACTACGTGAGTACCAACTAACAAGATTGGGTGAAGCTATTGGACATAGCCTAATTTTCCTACAACTTGCAGCGGAGCTCTGCGTCCAACAAGAGCCCCTTCGAGATCATTACAGGACAACAACCGTCGACTCCTCACACCTTGGCTATCAGGAATATTGGGAGTAGTCTGTCAGCATATCACTTTGCAAAAGAATGACACCGAAATGCAGATATTGTACGGGTTTACTTGGAGAAGGCGGCTAAAAGGATGAAGAAGTGGGCAGACTTGGGAAGACGACCGCAAGAGTTCATTGTCGGCGATTTGTTGTTGGTGAAGCTCCAACCAGCATCACTCCAATTCTTTAGGCACAAAGTACACAAATGATTGGTGCATAAGTATGAAGGGCCCGTCTCAATTATCAGTAGGGTTGGCAACGTCTCCTATAAGTTGCAGCTACCATCGTGGTTCAAAATTCATAATGTTTTTCATGCCAGTAACTTGAAAGCCTACCACTCAAATTCGCAAGATACTTCCCGAAGTGTTCCAACTCGGCTATCCCCTACCAGAGCCTCCTACGAGAAGCGAGTTGAAACCATTTTAGTGGATCGCAAGATATAGCTACCAAATGGAGCTGAGCAGACTAAGTACTTGGTGAAGTGACGAAAGCTTCCTCGAATCGAAGCCAGTTGGGAGCTCAAAGATGCCCTACGACATGAAGAAGCAGTCGTCAATAATTACCAACAAGCATCGACAGTTTAAGTGGGGGAGAATGTCACGAACGGTCGTTAGGCACCCACAACAACTTCGTTCAACGAACCGTTCATTGTTTTTGCATATATATACAGATGCTTAGCAGCATGTTTTGCCTTGGTTTTATGTGTTTTTGCTTGTAAAAATACATGTTCGAACATGTTGCAGTGCTACAGTGTGATCGCTCACTGCGGCGGGCAAAACTACCCCAAAATGGCTCCATTTTTGCGTGCCACGACTTGTTGTATGCAAACCGCAGCTGCACGCAAAATGTCAGCCATCTCAGCACCCTAGAATCCCCTGGATGGCATAGGGTTGGATGAGGCTTCGGTATAGTGTCGGGCGTTGAGCAATCTTCATAAGTTTGCATGTTAACTTGACGGGAACTTGCCTTCGCGCTCGACACCCGATGAGCAGTTGTTTGTGGACTTGCAACTGTTCGTTCTACCTTCTAAAGTCCTTGTTTTCTCCTTCCTATCTTTTTTCTCCTACACAAGGTGCTCGTTGAATTGCTTGTAAAGCTTTCCTCTTCGCGAGACGTCGGGACTTGTACGTCGCTCGTTTTCAAACTAATCAACTTTTTGTATTGCAGGTCCTTCGGGACCTGTACAAGGTTGTAACTAGGCTGACCCTTTGCGGACGCATATGGCATAGGGGCGCCTCATGACTTAGGTAATCCCAGCTAAGTCCGAGGAATTGACGTAATAGTGCTTCACAACTTAGGCAACCCCAGCTAAGTCTGTGACTTTGCTGCAATGGTGCATCACGACTTAGGCAATTACAGCTAAGTCCATGACAATACGACGCTAAATTATCCCATATCATTCATCCCCCCAGAAGGCATGTGTCGGGGTTCTCGAAGTGGGACTTAAGGCGTGTTGGCTGGCGCTCCGGTGCGTAGCCTTCGCCCCTTGCTTAATGTGGGTTTTGGTCTTTTGGATCTCGTCGAGATATGCGACTTTGGTGTAGGTTATCGCTACGGCGGGGCTTTCTTCTGGCCACATGGTATGACTCGTACATATGTTTCGTCATGGCGAGTCTTCTTTCCTTAGACGAGTTGCATGACTCGGGTATATGTTCCATTGTGGCGGGTCATTTGGTCGAGTTGCGTGACTTGGGCTTATGTTCTGCCGTGGCGAGCCTCCTTTTTTGGTCGAGTTGCGTGACTCGGGCTTATGCTTCGTCGTGGCGGGCCTTTTGGTCGAGTTGCGTGACTCGGGCTCGTGTTTCATCGTGGTGGGCCTCCCTCTTGGGTCGAGTTGCGTGACTCGAGCTTATGCTCTATCATGGTTGACCTTTTTCTTTTGTCGAGTTGCATGACTCGAGCTCGTGTTCCGTCATGGCGGGCCCCCTTTTTGGCCAAGTTGCGTGACTTGGGCTTATGCTTCGTTGTGGCGGGCCTTCTTCTTTTGCCGAGTTGCGTGACTTGAGCTTTTGCTTTGTTGTGGCAGGCCTTCTTCTTTAGTCGAGTTGCATGGCTCGGGCTTATGCTCCGCCGTGGCCAACCTTCTTCTTTTGCTGAGTTGCATGACTCAGGCTTATGCTCCGCCCTGACGGGCCTCATTCTTTGGCTGAGTTGCATGACTCGGGCTTGCGCTCCGTCGTGGTAGGCCTTCTTCTTTGGCCGAGTTGTGTGACTCGGGCTTGCGCTCCATCGTGGCGGGCTTTCCTCTTTAGACATAAAAACTCATTTCCAAATATACAATGGCTATGAAACCATTTATAAACCTACCAATTGAAGCATGTATTATATCAATCGTGTTTACACAACGTTTGTGTAGATTTCTTTGAATAAATTAGAAAAAATTGTATGTTAACTAAATAAGTCATACAACATAATCAACAGAACAAAGCTGTTTTAGAGAAACAAAGTTGAAAAACTCGAAGACTTCCTCCTAAATATTTCAACACAAGCAAAGATAATTATAATCACATATATTAAGAGATAGAAGTACATCTAATAGAGACCTTATAGTGGCGCAATCTTGCATCCCAACTATTGCCCTTTCTTTTCTTTAGAATCTTCTAGACAAACATATCATCTTGTATCAGAAAAAATAGTTATCTTATTCTTTCTTGCTTTCTCCCCAAAACTAATTAGGCTTAACCTGGCCAATCGGGATTGAGATCGGCGTTAATCTCCCATGATATCGACCCATTGTAGAATTTCTAGTGAACAAGCTAGTATTATGGATTAGAGGACTCATAGACTCTACTGAGTTCTTGCTTTGAATCGTTTGATCCCCGGTCAATTCCTTTACAAGTCAAATCCACGGCAACAGTCCGAAAAAAGGGTCTTGAAGAAGAGAGAGAGGGGGGAAGCGAGGGAGGGATGAAGGGAGGTGGAGATTAACTTTGAAATACGGGTACCATCGCTTGTCGGTTATTGTTCGCCGTGCCTTCTCACCATGGTTGTTGCTGAAAGAGAAAATATATTAGTGAAAATTCTGCCACCATTTCCAAGAAAAGAAATCGAGAGAATCGCGAAGCATCAGCCATTGAATTATTAATTGATCTTTGAGATCTACGTCCATTTAAATAGCCACTTAGTCAACAAAATTAGCCATAAATGTGGCATTAGGGATGGGTACTGGGTTCGATCCATTCTATTGAATTCACTCCAAATTATTAAATGCATGTTTGGACCTAAGAGGATACAAATGTAGGGGCCACAACTTGACATGGAAGATTTTCTACTAAATCCTCGGGGTGCTACTAGCGCTTGTTCAATGACCCTGTGTAACACCCCCAATTAGTCCCACACAGTGATTGCAAAAGGCGCTCGGGCGCTCGCCTAAGCGCTCGGGCGAGGCGAGGCGAGGCCCGAGCGCCTCGCTAACCTCCCAGGCGGCGCGCTTCAAACAGGCGCCGCCTGGGCGCTCGCCCGAGCCCAAGCGCTGGGCGCTTCGGGCGAGCGCCTGGGTAAACCCAGGCGACCAAACCAGGATTTTAGGTCTGGTTCGGTCCTGGTTTGGTTGTTAGTTGGTTCAATCGAACCAACTAAACCGATATAACCCTTACCCAACCCTAACCCGCTGCCGCTGCCGCTCCCGATCTCGATCTCGCTGCTCGCAAACGCTGCCTCTGTCGCCGCTCGCGCCTCCCGCTGCTCGCCGCTCCTGCTCCCGCTGCTCGCAAATGCTGCCGCTGTCGCCGCTTGCGCCTCCCGCTGCTCGCTGCCGCTTCTCATTCTGTATACTGTTAATAGTATACTAATAATAGTATTTGTATTTATTAGATTAATAATATATTATTTTGATTTTAATACTATTAATTTTCTTAATTTAATAATATATTTTTATTTAAAATTTTAAATAATTATATTTATTAATTATATTATATATTTTTATATTTTAGCGCCTCG